>JACEFZ010027643.1:107500-112500 GCA_014155875.1 Cepaea nemoralis | reverse complement strand
AACTATATGAACTACGCTTGAGTTTAAAGCAAGCGCAAGCAAACAATAACTATAATAACCGACGTTATAACCAGTTTTAAAAGGACGGCATTCGGACCAACTTCATTGCACCGGTGATATCGGATATAGCTTGGTATCTCTCCACAGAGATCAGCTAACCACCGAAATCCAACTAGACAGCCTCGGCGACGCCCACCAGACATGGAAAAGCTGCACTCGGGAACCGAATACAGAAGTCCGAAATCGAACCCGCAACCCTTTAATCTTGAGGCAGACGGCTAAACCTCTTGGCCACAGGGACACCTTCATTATAAATCAATCAATCAATCAATCAATCATTTGCCGTCTCTACAATGAAGGTTCGCTGCAATGGATCTCCAACATGGTCTGTCTCTCGCCTTGATTGTGCATTTTGTCAGATTGATTGTCAGTTAATGGTCCCTGTGGTATACACAGCTGCAGTAGTTGCTCTTCGTCAGGCATTAGTTTATGTTGAGTTCTTGAGTTGAGTTGCGCTAAGAACCGACATCACTGCACTCAGGACAATCCCATACGCACTCTGTCCCCTCGTCCAAGAGCCAGTGAAGAGCAATACTACTAAGTGTTCCCACCGGTACCTGATTAAAAGTCCTCCTGGTCTTCCCTCTCAGATTTGAGAATCTTCCAGAACCCCTGCCGATACTCTGCAATATCATTTCTTTCCACATGCGCGTTCTCATTCTGTTCTCCCTCCTTCTCCACCTAGTCCCACAGGCGCTATGCCACCTCTCCTTTGCCCATAGGTAATCTACCACCAAGAGGTGCATTCTCTGGCAGCCTATCGGCCTGTTCATTCTCCCCTTAGATGTGCAAATCGCGTATACTACTGACTCTGTTTAGTCTGTAATCCATCCTTCGCTTCTGTTTGCTATCTCTGCTTGTCTCCCGTTCAGAAATCCAGCCCACATTGTATTTTTTTTTTTAAACTTTTCTTCCAGTTATTTAAGTCGCGTCCGTCCACAATGGCTCGTCATTTATATGCAATGCACTGGGTATTTGCAGAAGATCACTGAATATGTGTATTACAAGCGACGACCACCTGGTCGAGTTCCCCATACGCTTAGATGTCAGGGAAGTCTGAGGAAGATAACCCAAGCTATACATGGCATTCTGCACATTAAACTATCAGGGAATATACGTGGATCTGTTCGTGGTATTCTGCACAATAAAATATCAGGGAATATACGTGGATCTGTTCGTGGTATTCTGCACAACAAAATATCAGGGAATATACGTGGATCTGTTCATGGCATTCTGCACAATAAAATAGCAGGGAATATGCGTGGATCTGTTCATGGCATTCTGCACAATAAAATAGCAGGGAATATGCGTGGATCTGTTCATGGCATTCTGCACAACAAAATAGCAGGGAATATACGTGGATCTGTTCATGGCATTCTGCACAACAAAATAGCAGGGAATATGCGTGGATCTGTTCATGGTATTCTGCACATTCAACTATCAGCGAATATGCGTGGATCTGTTCATGGTATTCTGCAGATTAAAATAGCAGGGAATATGCCTGGATCTGTTCATGGTATACTGCACATTCAACTATCATAGCATATACATAGATCTATTCATTGTATTATGTACATTCAACTATCAGTGAAGTCTGCGGAAGATAACTGGATCTGTGTGAAACTAACGACCATCTGGTCGAATTCCATACATAAATGACAGTGAACGTCTACAGATGATACGTGGATCTATTCTTGGTATTCTACACGTTGAGATGCCCCAGGAAGTCTACAGAATGTTTAGTTTATTCAAACGACACCGACGATCGGTCAATATTATCTATCACACTTTTGCAGTGTAGGACAGGAGAGTCTTGAGTCTGAGGAATTAAGACTGCCTGGGTAGTGCAGTCGCCACGTACTGTGCAGGTGTAAGTTTTCTTTTTGCCCCAGACAGAAAAAATTTCCATCACCTTACCGAGGGTTAGAACTCAAGTCTCCCATGCGGGAGCCTGACGTTCTAGACCAGTGATTTTCAACCAGTGAGATTTCCAACCAAGGGGGAAATTTTATGGTTTCCATGAGGAGGGGGCAGGGAATTATGATTATGTCAAGATCGCGTTAATACAAGAGCCGATTATTTGATAATGTTTTTCCTTCCATACTTTACGGTTCTGTACTTCTCGCCTTATGAAATTCGTTGTATAACCTAAGTAGACCCGCAAATCATGTTTTATGTAGACGTCTAGACTTGTTCTAGTATGTGTTATTAAATTTAGCTTCAATTTTTACGTATGCTGTGTAGGGGCTGGGGAAGGGGGAGTAAATACGAAAGGGGGGAGGGGAATTACTTTATGAACATATGGTGAAGGGGTGCATGAGCCAAAAACCATTGTTCTAGACACTCATCTGATCGAAGTCCCACACCTTGAAACGCCAGAGTAGGTCTATAGGCGAAAGTTGGATTTGTGTCATAGAGTCGACGACTATCTAATGGAATTCTCTACACATCCAAAATTCAGGGGAAGTCTGCAGAATTGTGTTCATCTATGTGATATCGTTGAGCATCTGGTTGAATTACCAACAAGTTTAAATGTCATGGAAATTATACAGGAGATAAGTGGATCTGTGTAATACAACCAACAACAAAAATCTACAGAAGATAGGTGGACTTGCGTAATACAACAAACGACCACCTGGTAGACTTTTCTATACCTTGAAATACCAGGGGAAATCTATAGACAGGGAATATGCGTGGATCTGTTCATGGCATTCTGCACAAAATAGCAGGGAATATACGTGGATCTATACAGGGAATATACGTGGGGCTTCATAATAACATCGACAACCATCTGCTGGTTTTTCCTATACATTCAAATGTCAAAGAAAGTTTGCAGAATATAAGTGGATCTATGCAATACAGCCAATTTTTTTTTTAATTCGCATATCCTTTACAGGACATCGCTGTCAACATCAGCATCTTTCAACTGTCTGTTGATTTCTTGGCAAGATTACGCTCAGTAGTTTGCCATTGCTTTCTGAGCGGCCGGCTCAGTTATCCCGCAAGTCACCAGCAGGGGTAGAACTCCTAGTTCTCGCCCGCTACGAGACTGCGTGATAAACGGGATTACGGAGAAACTGTTGTAACCCCTCGGCCAGAGAGACCGGCAATACAACCAATACAGACCATTTAATCGAGTTTCCTACATGTTGACATGCCAGGGTAAGTCTACAGACGATAACTGGAACCATGTGATGCAAACTATGACCATTTGGTCGAACTGTTCACACGATGAAATTTCAGGGTAAGTGTTCGGACGATAATTGGGTTGTTGTAATATAACATAAAGTAGCCTTTTGCTAGATGGAAAACATACCGACGAATAAAACATATGTCACCTGCAACGAGAAACAGAGTGTTAAAGTGCTACATAGAACCTGTACTTGTGTATGGATGTGAAACCTGGCCAATGAGCAGTTAGTTAGTTGCATATCCTTTACAGGACCTTGCAGTCAACACCAGCATTTTTTGCTGTTGTGATCTCTTAGCACGTTTACGTTCAGTAGTTTGCCATTGCTTTTTGAACGACCGGAACCCACTCCATTTCGTAAAAAACCAACGCAACGCAGTCTGCTGTCAAATCCCGTGCAGCTGTGTTTCGAACGCGGGTATGCGGGATCACGAACTGCGTCCGTAACTCCATCCCCACGGAGCCGGCTGTTTAATAATGCAGACTTCAAATGTTGTGGACTGTTAAAGAGTATGATAGTCCAGGCCTCAAATATCGTGAGATGGTTAAATAGAATGATAGTGAAAGCCTCAAATATCGTGAGACCAATAAATAGATGTCAACTGCAACGAGAGAAAAAGAGTTTTGACGTGCTACATGTAACCTGTACTTTTGTATGGATGTGAAGCGTGGACAATGTGCAGACACGCTGTAAAACATTTGATGGCAGTGGAAATCTGGTGTCTGGGGGAAATGCAAAGAATACCATGGACAGAAAGAAAAACCAATGAGCAAGTATTACAGTGATTTTCTCTTAATCATCAGTGGATTATGGCAATATAAAAATAAAAAACTGCTGCTGCTGCTGGTGCTGCTGCTACTACTACTACTACTACTACTACTACTACTACTACTACTACTACTACTACTACTACTACTACTACTACTACTACTACTACTACTACTACTACTACTACTACCTTTCATATTCTATTACAGTATAGACCATTGACCAACTCCCATCAAGCCCTTTGTACACTTATACATGACCATGATTGGTTGGATTTCGCCTCTAAAGTTTTTTTTGTTTTTTTTTTACGGGATGCTTCGCCAGTCTCAGGCCATTCTTTCTTAGTCGCCTCTTACGGCATGCGAGGCAATTTACACTGTCACTATTCTTAGCTTCCCTTATCCACCCCAGTAACACACAGGCGCAATCATTTATTGCCCGCATTATATTTACTGTGTCTATCTACAATGTCCCATTGTTGGATGCTCACGAAGCCATCGTGATTGATTGATTGATTGATTGATTTAGGAACCGACATCACATCATTCGGGGCATTCCCATAAGCGCTCCGTCCCCATCTTCAGCAGCCAGCGAAAAGTTCCAACACCAATATTTCCAATAGCAATATGATTATATGTCCGTTTCGCCTTTCCTCTGAGCGTCGAGCGTCGGCCAGATCCCCTCGTCACTCCTCGCTGCCTCATTTTTGCCAGACTATGGTGATCCATTTGCTTCTCCGAGGTGTACACGTGCTTCCACAAGGCCGCAACCACGTCCGCCCTGTCATGCATCATTACTCCACCAAGTTTTGCCAAGTCAGCCAGTCTGTCCGCCCGCCCATTCCCCAGCACACCGGCGCGCCCCGGAGAAAAGATCAAGGCGACGCTTGCTACCTGCGACCTCCGAAGCGAAGCAAGCCACTCCGCGCGAAGCCCGCCATCATATCACCTCTCATGTTGTGGATAAACCAGACCATGATCC
>JACEFZ010027643.1:0-102500 GCA_014155875.1 Cepaea nemoralis | reverse complement strand
CGGGCTCCGAAGGTTGTGGGTTCGATTCCGGGCCGATTCCTTCAGTTCACGAGTGAACTTTTTCAGAGACTCCTGTGGGTCGTCGCTGGAGCTACGGAGTGTGTGCTTTTGCGCGACGCTTTACACGCTGCGGAAAGAGACCGAGCCATATGGGATAAAACCCCTGTGCAATGAAGTCGACCCTGTCGACTTTTAAGCGACTTTTTATGATATTTCGTTCACGTGGGCTACGCTACCAGACCCCTCAGTACATGGGTCTCAAGGATGTCTATAATCCACACTTTGAAAATTGCTGCCCTTGTGTGTCCATAAATTGAAGTTTACATACATTGTGTACGACACACTGAAGACATTGTGATAAACCCATAAGTTTATAGGAACATCGACATTCGGTATGTGACTGTATTAATACCACGCCGGCCGCCTTTAGTTGCCCAAACATTTCCTGGTCCCCACTGTAAACTGGGGTCAACTTGCCAGCGAACTTGGTCGGTTTAAAAAACCGCACAGATGTGGATTTCAAACCCTTGATTACCAGCCCGGTAGGCGAGCGTCTCTGCCTATTGTTAACATGGTTAATTAGTTGTATATCCTTTACATCACGTTGCAGTCAACCCTAGCATTTTTGAGCTGTTTGTGATTTCTTGGCAAGTTTACACTGAGTAGTTTGCCATTGCTTTCTGAACTACCGACACTCATACCATTGTAGGAAACCCGGCGCAAGACGGTCTGTTGCCAAATCGACCGCAGCTATGTTTCGAACGCGGTATGCGGGTTACGAATTGTGTCCGTAACCCCTACGCCACATAACCAGCTTGATTATATAATTTATGAAAATTATTGGTTATTCGGAGGCAGAGATCACCTCAGAGACCCAAGGTTTGGAAACCATCAACACTTGCCATTATTGGGGATTGAACCACAGCCCACTATGTGGCCCTTTCTAATACACTGTCCATTGTTACTACTCATCGTCCAGCGGCCCGTCCTGCGCAGGACTTCACCCACATAATAGTCTTTGGATTCTGATTCGCTGGGCTGGTCACTTGACTCGCATGTCAGATCACAGGCTCCCTAAACTAATTTTTGTACAGTGAGTTGCGCTGTGGTAAACACTCTCAAGGTGGCCAGAAGAAACGCTTTAAAGACACTCTGAAGATCTCACTAAAAGCTTTTGGAATTCATCACGACACTTGGAAGACTGCTGCCAAAGACCGAAATTCGTGATGGACATTATTACGCAAGCAAACAGGACTGGAAGAGCTGCGGGAAAAAAAAAAGCTGGACAGAAAAATCACTGCAAGAGATCCTCCTCCTTGAACTTCAAGCATTCTTTGTCCACATTGCCGAAGACCATTTTAAGCCAAAATATGCCTTATCAGCCATCTTAGAAACTCACGGCTCCAAAGTTCAACCCCATTAGATGAAATGAGTGGTGGTCATCATTCTTGATGGACAAACACCAATCTTTGCAAATTATTTGATTTGTAAAGGATAAACTTCACTACACACGGATATCTCCATAAGTGCTCAGTCTCCTCCCATAGACAACACTACGAGAATCTCAGCACGGTGTATGAACTCCGTAGCGCCGGCGATGATCCAAATGTGTGTAAAGCAGCATTGTGCGTGCTATAAGTTTTATGTGTGTAGCTTTCCTATTATAGAAAGCATGGCCTGGGCAGCGGCCTATTCGACCTGCCCTATTCGATTTCCAAAGGCTGAGGGATTTTTAACGTGCAAATGAGTTTCCTGAATGTCTCGCCCTTGTCTGAGACAAGGTGGCCAGAGGAAACGTCCGGACGTCCGACCCACCACCCCAGGATCAGCGTGGAATATACCATCCTTTTTCGTACTTTGTCAACGTTTCAAATTGTTAACGCCGTAACACGAATCTGGTCCGCTTAAGACAGATAGTGAATAAATTTAAGCCCACGATACGATCGAAAAGACGAGGACTTCTCTCAAAGGCAGTATTGCTACTACACGACAACGCTCGCACTCATACGGCTGCGCATACAGTGGGTGCATTGCATGCTCTGAATTTTGAGGTGTGGAAACATCCAGCATACAGTCCAGACTTGGCGTCATTGGACTTTCACTTGTTTAAACCCTTGAAAGAACATTTGCGGTGTCAGAGGTTTGCACATGACAACGAGGTAATTGGGGAGGGGCAAAATTAGCTTCAGGCAACCCAAAAACATTTTCCTAGAAGGTATGAACAAGCTAGTGGACAGGTGCGCAAGTGTTTTGCCAGGCGAGGGGACTATGTAGAGAAGCAGTACACACAAAATGTCTGGTTTACAATATTGTAAAATAGTTATTCGTAAAATTCCTGTATCTTCCCCGCGTATTACGTTTTGGTGTTACCATTTTCCTTGATATAACCATCGTTCTTTTCTCATTGATATTCAGAGAAAGTCCTTTTTTGCCCTCTCAGTTACTACAATATCCAACAATTGTTTTAGACAACAAACCTCTGCCTTGTAGGTAGACTAGGAACAGTCAGAGGCTAAGGGTAAGCAAACCAGAAAACAATGATTTTCGATGTGGCTGAGATATTCAGTTGATGGAACTGGTATAAAGCTGTAAAATTACAATGAGTAATTCAGTAAAATGATAGGTAAAATTTGTAAGCTTAAGAAATATACCAAAGTTCATCCCCGAGAATTAACATCAGTTAATTAACTTGTATATACATGTGTGTAGTTGTGTCAGTGTATGTTTATTATTTGTGTGCTGAAGAGGGCTATAGCCGCAACGTCCACTTTATCATTTGTGATTGTGTTCAAGTAGTCACTTATGACTGTTCAAATAAAGCTCACTAAATTCTAAAATATCATTTTAGTTTATTTATTCATTGTCGAAATCGGATACACTGAGCCAAAGGCTTGACGAAACAGTGCAACGTAACTCACTGTATGATGATGATATTTTTATGAACTGTACTAGCATTGGTATTTTATATTCTTTTGTTTGAAGGACTAGTAACCAGTAACTGCTCGCTGCCGTGTCCGGTCTGTAATCTCACCTTTGACCTGGCCAAGCATTTGCAGCGTCATCTGAAGACACATCGGGAGATCAAACGATTCCTGTGTTCTTTCTGTGGCAAGGGGTTCAACGATACCTTTGATCTGAAGCGGCATACGCGCACTCACACAGGTAAATGCATGTTGAAACTGTTAGATGGGAACCGCGGTAGCGCAGCGGCTAGACGCTGGCCTGTCGTACCTGTGGTCTTGGGTTCGATCCTCATCAGGGCGGTTTCGAATTTTGAAAAGTGACCTGGGCTCCTAGTCTAAGTTGGGTACCAGGAAATGTGTTGGGAAGTTAAGGAGGTCGGCTTTATACCAACAACATCAGCCACTAAGTGCCGTTTGGTCTATACAAATATGGGTCTAGCACCATATGTCTGCCTGCTCCGTGGCGAAGTAGTTACGGACGCGGTTCGTAATCCCGCATACCATGTTCGAAACACAGGTACGGGCGATTTGGCAGCAGACCGCTTTGCGTTGAGTTTTAATAAAATGTTATGGGTGCCGGTCGTTCAGAAACAATGGCAAACTACTGAACGTAAACGTGCCCAGGAATCACAAACAGCCAAAACATGCTGGGGTTGACTGTGACGTCCTGTAAAGGATATGCAACTAACTTGTTTAACCATATGTCCAGTGCCCCTAAGGCGTGTGAAATGTACCTTTGTCTACTTTCTTCTCTGTTTGAAACCACATCATCATGTGCCATGGCGATAAGCGTGGGCGATGATGATTTGCCATTTCATACGATCATCACCGTCTCATATCAAGTCAGTTGTCTGGTCCCATATATGTAATGTTGGCTAAACCATCTACATATTTGCCACTTATGTAATTTTGGCTAAACCATCTACATATTTGCCACTTATGTAATTTTGGCTAAACCAAATACATATTTGCCACTTATGTAATTTTGGCTAAACCATATACATATTTGCCACTTATGTAATTTTGGCCAAACCGTATACATATTTGCCACTTATGTAATTTTGGCTAAACCATATACATATTTGCCACTTATGTAATTTTGGCTAAACCATATACATATTTGCCACTTATGTAATTTTGGCTAAACCATCTACATATTTGCCACTTATGTAATTTTGGCTAAACCATATACATATTTGCCACTTATGTAATTTTGGTTAAACCATATACATATTTGCCACTTATGTAATTTTGGCTAAACCATATACATATTTGCCACTTATGTAATTTTGGCTAAACCATATACATATTTGCCACTTATGTAATTTTGGCTAAACCATCTACATATTTGCCACTTATGTAATTTTGGCCAAACCGTATACATATTTGCCACTTATGTAATTTTGGCTAAACCATCTACATATTTGCCACTTATGTAATTTTGGCTAAACCATATACATATTTGCCACTTATGTAATTTTGGCTAAACCATATATATATTTGCCACTTATGTAATTTTGGCTAAACCATATACATATTTGCCACTTATGTAATTTTGGCTAAACCATATACATATTTGCCACTTATGTAATTTTGGCTAAACCATATACATATTTGCCACTTATGTAATTTTGGCTAAACCATCTACATATTTGCCACTTATGTAATTTTGGCTAAACCATATACATATTTGCCACTTATGTAATTTTGGCTAAACCATATACATATTTGCCACTTATGTAATTTTGGCTAAACCATATACATATTTGCCACTTATGTAATTTTGGCTAAACCATATACATATTTGCCACTTATGTAATTTTGGCTAAACCATATACATATTTGCCACTTATGTAATTTTGGCTAAACCGTATACATATTTGCCACTTATGTAATTTTGGCTAAACCGTATACATATTTGCCACTTATGTAATTTTGGCCAAACCGTATACATATTTGCCACTTATGTAATTTTGGCCAAACCGTATACATATTTGCCACTTATGTAATTTTGGCTAAACCATATACATATTTGCCACTTATGTAATTTTGGCCAAACCGTATACATATTTGCCACTTATGTAATTTTGGCCAAACCATATACATATTTGCCACTTATGTAATTTTGGCCAAACCATATACATATTTGCCACTTATGTAATTTTGGCTAAACCATATACATATTTGCCACTTATGTAATTTTGGCTAAACCATATACATATTTGCCACTTATGTAATTTTGGCTAAACCATATACATATTTGCCACTTATGTAACTTTGGCTAAACCATATACATATTTGCCACTTATGTAATTTTGGCTAAACCATCTACATATTTGCCACTTATGTAATTTTGGCTAAACCATATACATATTTGCCACTTATGTAATTTTGGCTAAACCATATACATATTTGCCACTTATGTAATTTTGGCTAAACCATATACATATTTGCCACTTATGTAATTTTGGCTAAACCATCTACATATTTGCCACTTATGTAATTTTGGCTAAACCATCTACATATTTGCCACTTATGTAATTTTGGCAAACATCGTTACCCTTTATAAAAACAAAGGCGACAGAAGCGACTGCAACAACTATCGCGGCATTTCCCTTCTCAGCATTACAGGCAAGATTTTTGCCAGAGTAATCCTTAAAAGATTACACATTCTTGCTGAAAGAATCTACCCCGAATCGCAGTGCGGATTTAGACCCAACAGGTCCACCATCGATATGATTTTCTCACTCCGGCAGCTCCAAGAGAAGTGCAGAGAACAGAGGAAGCCATTATATATAGCCTTCATCGACCTCACAAAGGCATTTGACCTCGTGAGCAGAAGCGGCCTTTTTAAGGTCCTTGAAAAGGTTGGATGTCCACCCACCCTTCTTAGTCTCGTGAAATCATTCCACGAAAACATGCAGGGGACCATTTTATTTGACGGCTCAACATCCCAGTCATTCAGCATCAGCAGCGGAGTAAAGCAGGGATGCGTGCTTGCTCCTACACTCTTTGGTATCTTCTTTGCTGTTCTCTTAAGGCAAGCATTTGGGACTGCCACTGAAGGCATATACCTCCACACAAGATCTGATGGCAAACTTTTTAACCCATCAAGACTCAAGGCAAAGACCAAAATAAGACCAAGATGCGTAAGAGAACTACTTTTTGCAGATGATGCAGCACTGACTACTCATACAGCAGAAGATCTCCAAAGGCTCATAGATCGTTTTGCAGCTGCCTGCAAAGACTTTGGGCTCACCATTAGCCTAAATAAAACACAGGTGATGGAACAAGATGCTGATGCGCCTCCGTCAATCAAAATCTCTAATTATGAATTGAAAGTCGTCCACGATTTTGTGTATCTGGGATCGACAATATCAGATAATCTTTCATTAGAGACAGAAATCGACAGACGCATTGGAAAGGCAGCCACAACATTTTCCAGGCTAGCTAAAAGAGTTTGGGAGAATAATAGACTAACAGAGCGTACAAAAGCTCAAGTATATAAAGCTTGTGTTGTTAGCACACTACTCTACGGGTCTGAATCCTGGACCCTGTACTCAAGACAGGAAAGGAAGTTGAATTCCTTCCACATAAGATGTCTGAGACGTATCCTGGGCATAACATGGAAAGACCACATAACAAACAAACAGGTGCTTGAAAAAGCAGATATTACCACAGTGCACACCCTCCTCAAGCAGAGACGCCTCCGGTGGTTGGGCCACGTATCTCGAATGGAGGACGAACGTATTCCCAAAGATCTCCTTTACGGAGAACTAGCCACAGGAAAGAGGCACACTACTCTACGGGTCTGAATCCTGGACCCTGTACTCAAGACAGGAAAGGAAGTTGAATTCCTTCCACATAAGATGTCTGAGACGTATCCTGGGCATAACATGGAAAGACCACATAACAAACAAACAGGTGCTTGAAAGAGCAGATATTACCACAGTGCACACCCTCCTCAAGCAGAGACGCCTCCGGTGGTTGGGCCACGTATCTCGAATGGAGGACGAACGTATTCCCAAAGATCTCCTTTACGGAGAACTAGCCACAGGAAAGAGGCCAACCGGAAGACCCCAAATGCGATATAGGGATGTGTGTAAACAAGATATGAAAACCATTGGAATAGATCCAGACACGTGGGAGAGAGTTGCAACAGACAGATGCTCCTGGAGAAGAGATGTACGAAACGGACTGGTGCTCTTTGAGCGCAATCAGATCCAAAAAACTGAGGAGAGACGGCACAGGCTCAAAGAGCAGTCACTTACTGCGGGACTTGCCTCGTCTCACAGATGCGGAAACTGTGACAGAGATTGTCATTCTCGAATTGGACTATACAGTCACCAGCGGTGCTGCCAGGCACCTCCCAAGCGGCACAACTCTATAGTCCTTCAGGACTGAAAGAGGCCTACTACTAATTTTGGCTAAACCATATACATATTTGCCACTTATGTAATTTTGGCCAAACCATCTACATATTTGCCACTTATGTAATTTTGGCCAAACCATCTACATATTTGCCACTTATGTAATTTTGGCCAAACCATCTACATATTTGCCACTTATGTAATTTTGGCCAAATCATCTACATATTCAGGGCCGTGCGGTTTGTTTTCTCAGCATGATGCAAGTCTTCGAAATGCCGCCCCTTAATCATGCAAGTCTTCGACGTGCCGCCCCTCTTTCGTTATAAAAAACATATATTGGAAACAACAAGCTGCCATATGGATTGATAATGAAGTGGGACAATATCAACCTATTAAGAGAGGTGTTAGGCAGGGATGTGTAATGTCTCCAGATCTTTTTTCCCTATACAGTGAAAATATTTTCAGGAATGTAGAAGATATAAATGGAATCAGCATTGGAGGACGAAACATCAATAACATTAGATATGCAGATAATACAGTATTGTCTGCAGACAATGCACAAGATCTACAACAATTAGTAGATGCAGTAATTGAACAAAGTGAGCAGCTGGGGTTGGAATTAAATTGTACGAAGACACAGGTTATGGAAGTCACTAGGAAGAACGAAGTACCACAATGTAATATACAAGTAAATGGGAATATTCTTCAACAAGTGAATCGGTACAATTATCTCAGAACAGTCATAACATCTGATGAGAGATGCCTTGAAGAGATTAGAACAAGAATCGCCATGGCGAAAGTGGCCTTTAGCAAGATGAAAAACATTCTGACCAATAAAAAGACGTCAATTGAAACGAGAAAAAGATTGTTAAGGGGATACATAGAGCCTGTTCTCTTGTATGGATGTGAAACTTGGACAATGTGCAGTAAAGCTGAAAAACAGCTGATGGCTGCAGAAATGTGGTTTCTGAGGAAAATGCAAAGAATACCATGGACAGACAGAAATACCAATGACCAAGTACTACAGGACACAAATGAAAATCGTAAATTGATTACAGAAATTAGACGTAGACAGTCAAATTTTTTGGACATGTTATGAGAAGAAATGGAACAGACCAAGAGAAGACCGAGAGGAAAATACCTGGATGGCTTGGCCATATGGCATGGACGAGACAGGAACACTGAGCTGATCCACGACGCTGGTGATCGAGTTAAATGGCGAGTCATGACCGTCCACGCTTTCCGGCATTGCACATGATATATATATATATATATATATATATATATATATATATATATATATATATATATATATATATATATATATATATATATATATATATATATATATATATATATAAAACAGAGTGTATGTGGCTTTGTGTGTATGTGTGTATTAGATGCGTTCGATAACGGTACATCCGATTGAGATGAAATTTTCTACACGTCTTCCTTTCATTCCTGTGCAACCGACTGTAATAGTTTCTTAGTGTAAAATCTTCTACTTATTTAATAACATTTACTTTTTCATATTTCATTATATCTATATCTATAAAACAGAGTGTATGTGGCTTTGTGTGTATGTGTGTATTGGATGTGTTCGATAACGGTACATCCGATTGAGATGAAATTTTCTACACGTCTTCCTTTCATTCCTGTGCAACCGACTGTAATAGTTTCTTAGTGTAAAATCTTCTACTTTTTTAATAACATTTACTTTTTCATTTTTCATTATATAATTTCTATATAGCAGGGGGACTTCACTCTAGAAAAGTTATTTCAAGGGGCATAACTTTTAATAACATTTCTATATACTTTATAGTCATATTGTTGGACTTACTTGCACTATTGTTAAACTCTTTGTCTATAGTTATTTTTAGGCATATGAGTTATAATAAATAATGATATAATCTGTAAGGCATTTTCAAAGTTTTCATAAAAATAATGCATAATGCATAACATTGTAACCCATTAAGTTACTGTGAGGCAGGAGCTGGGCGAAACCACGCCGGGTCAGATAGATAGACAGACAGACAGATAGTCGGGAACGGAAGCTTATTTGACTACTTATATGAATTAAATGACATGCTCCCCACCAGGGACTGGGTGAAGCCGGGCCGGGTCAGACAGACAGACAGATAGACAGACAGACAGTCGGGAACGGGAGAGCTTATATGACTACGTATATGAATTAAATGAGATGCTCCCCACCAGGGACTGGGTGAAGCCGGGCCGGGACAGACAGACAGATAGACAGACAAACAGATAGTGGGGAACGGGAGAGCTTATGTGACTACTTATATGAATTAAATTAGATGCTCCCCACCAGGGACTGGGTGAAGCCGGGCCGGGTCAGCCAGACAGACAGACAGACAGACAAACAAGCAGACAGACAGACTGATAGATAGATAGATCCCCTCCAGGGCCTGGGCGAAGCCGGGCCGGGTCAGCTAGCGTATATATATATATATATATATATATATATATATATATATATATATATATATATATATATATATATATATATATATATATATATATATATATATATATATATATATATTAGAGAGATAAGGGAGACCAACACCCATAATGTGTTATTCTGATATCAGGTGCATAGATCTTTTTCAGCCATTTATCACATATCGGAGCAAAGGTCCTCAGTGACCACACGCCACGCTGTCCTATATTTTGATATGTTCTTCAGCTCTCTCCATAGGTCTCCCTATTTTGTTTCTTCCGCGGGTTCCAGTGGCAGGACTTTCTAGTTATACAATTATGTTTTCTCCACTTATGCCGTGTCCAGCACCAGCCTCTTTTCCTCACCTATTGATTCACTTAAATATGTCTTCTCTCCTTAATTTCCGCATTAGGGCTTTTCCGTTTGGCGTCATACCCCTTCTAGAAGAGCTTCCCCGTTCTCTTGAATGAGTTAATCTCTTTCCCTTATCTTCAGACTTGCTCATGATTGGTTGAATTTTACAGTTAAAGATTTCAAGGGGATATAGTAACTAACCCCACGCCAACCTTCCTTGGTCGCCTCTTACAATATGTCTGCTAGTTTACAGTGTTATTTTCTTTGCTCCCCATTGTTGTTTGTCCATCAAGAATGATAATGACCATTCACTTCATCCAGTGGGGTTAAAAGTATGTAAGCGTGAGTTCTAAGATAGCTGGTAAGGTCTAATCTAAGATAGCTGGTAAGGTCTATTTTGGCTCGCAATGTTCTTTGACAATGTGGGCAAAGAATGCTAAACGTTCCAGGAGGAGGATCGCCTTCGGTGGTTTTTCTGTCCAGCCTTGTTTTTCACAGCTCTTGCAGTCCTGGTTGCTTCACAAGTGACTGCACCCTTGCGTAATGATGTACGCCACGAATTTCGGTCTTTGGCAGCAGTCTCCCAAGTGTCGTGATGAATTCCAAAAGTTTTTATTGAGATCTTCAGAGTCTTTAAAAGCGTTTCCTCTGGCCGCCTTGTGAGCGTTTACCGCAACGCAGCTCGCCGTAAAAAACATTTGTTTAGAGAGCCTGTGATCTGGCATGCAAGTCAAGTGACCAGCCCAGCGAATCTGATTCTTCATTAGTAGAGTGTGTATATTGGGCATGGACGGTCGTTTTAAGACTTCAGTGTCTGGGATCTCGTCTTGCCATTTAATCTTCAATAGCTTCCTAAGGCAGACTGTAACGAAGTGGTTTAATTTCCTAGCGTGTCGCTGGTAAACAGTCCGGGTTTCACAAGCGTATAGCCGTGTGGATAATACGACTGCTTTGTAGACTTTCAGCTTTGTTTGCAGGCTTATTCCATTTATGTCCCACACATTCTCGTACAGTCTGCCAAAGGCCGTACTTGCCTTGAAGATTCTTGCATTCACTTCGACATCAATTGTGGCAGCTTGGGATACAGTGCTGCCAAGATAGGTGAATTTGTCCACAACACTTAGTCTATAACCATTCACTTTTATATTCGGCACGGTGTGATTAATCCCTGGAGCTGGCTGGTACATAATTACAGTCTTCTCCAACATCTTGTCTGTCATTCCTCCTGACGATGACATACTCAATGAGGTGCCAGTGTTCCGAGCGAGGGTGCATCCACGATGTCCTATTTCTCATGGGAAGACGGAAAATTGTGTTGGTAATCAGGAGATCGTGTTCGGCACAGGTCTGAAGAAGGAGGAGCCCATTGCTGTTACAATTTCCGACTTCGTGCTTTCCAATGTTGCCACTCCAAGAGCCAGTATCTGGCATTAAAGTCCCCAAGGAGTATAAGTTTGTCTCCTTTGGGAACAGATGTTAATACATTGTGCAGGTCCTCATAGACCTTGTTCTTGACGTCATCTTCATTGGTCATGATTGGTAAGTAGACACTCACGATGGTTGCATGCTTCCTTCCGTTGAGCAGGTGTAACTTAATGGTCATAAGTGTCGTTTATAGCCTTCGGAAATTCAGTTAGTTTGCCAACGATGGTCGACTTAATGGCAAATCCCACACCAGACTAACGTCTTTCCTCACTCTTCCTTCCACTCCAGAAGAATGTGTAGTCGGCTCCTACTTCACAGATTTGGCCTTCATCTGCAAATCGTGTCTCGCTCAAGGCTGCAATGTCGATGTTGTACCTGCCCAACTCTCTCCCAATTAGTGTTGTTCGTCTCTTTAGGCCCGACGCGCCGTCTCTATCAAATAGGGTGAGTACATCCCACGTTCCGATGGTTAAGGGAATATGGTTTGCTTTTTTTTTTTTTCTCTGTACCTGTTTTTACTTTCGTTGTATGTCGACCGCAGTACAGGGTATCCCCAACCGCGGCTAGCTGTTTAGGTAATGATGGATCAGACAATTTTAAGGCAGCTTTTCTATCCCCTTCCTCGTGCTATGGAGGTGAGCAGTGCTTTCCTATAGAGGGCTGCTCAGTCACTCAGTGGGCTGCCGAATCCCACTGCTGCTCCGGTCAGTAGAAGACGACCATATGCCCTGAGCCGCCTGTGTGCAGGTCTGAGACTACGACTGCCAGCGTACCCATGCCTGCCGCTTCGCCGCTCGCCCATCGCCACAGGGCTTGAACGTGATATATGAAGATGGATAAAGAATGACTTGCACAATGCATTGGATTAAAGTGTAGAAGATTTGTTTCCCATTAGGTCCCGGGTAACACATGTTCATCGGCTCAAATGCCCAGTTATCGCAGCTTCGCTCTAAACAGACAACGCGCAACAACCGCCCTGTTCAAAATGAATTCGGAAAACCAAGAAATAGCACTATTTTTTTCGAACTCGTTCACGAGGCACGATCCACGGCGCTTTTCTAGTCATCTCCTGTACACTATAGCCCTGGAGATGTTTCAGGCATTCACGGGAAATACACCTTGAAAATGCAGGACGCGGGCACACGATGAAAAGCCAGCGAGGCGTGAATGTTACACCAATACACCGTTAATGAACAAATATAATGCACTTTGAAAAACGCCCGCAATTATTCAGGAAACGATAGACGGCTGCTGATGAAAGTCTGACTACATCATGCATTAAATCATTGAGACCTCAGCGCTGTCGACTATTTCGTCTTTCTTATGCTGGAAACTACCTATTCAGTGGTTAGTTATAGTTCTAAACATGTCATCAACAAAACCTAGAAGTTTCTTTTCTTGGGGAATTTGTTCAGTCGCTTCACTTCACTTCAACGCTGATTTCATTTTAATCTCGTTTATGTGAATTCAATTGAGGCAAATGTATATGTCTGTTGTTTTACAAATTGACCTTGTAATAGAAATATTTCTCTAACAGGTTTCAACACCTACATTACTCTTTCTTCTTCTGCTTCATCCGGAATGTTGTTTTAGACGTAATTGTGTTGAGCTTGTTTACAGCAGAGCAGCGATATTTGTACCTCTCTGCCTGCACATTCGACTTCTTCGGGCATCTTTTGACAGGGTTATCTTCTCAGGTGTGACACCAACATTACAAAATATTCAAATTGCGTGTCCCTTGCAATCACGCCCCACCCCTTGATTACGTTCAGTCTCCCTGGTCAAGGGTTAACGACATTGTTCGTAACCCCGTATATCCACGTGGGGAAAACAGCAGCTGCGAGAATAAGTAGCGGTTCGCGCCGCGCTGGTAACTTATGGGGGTATGTAAGCCAGTCGTTCAGAAAGCAATGGCAAACTACTGAACGTAAAACTTGCCTGGTACATCAACAACAGCTGGTGTTGAGTGCAACGTCCTGTAAGGGATATGTGACAAACCAAAAAAAAAAAAAAATTGTGATTACCTTCTGAAAGTAAAGTCAACATTAATGTCCAAATGACTGAAGTGTGGAACGAATCCACATTACGTCCCCTGTCAGAAGAAACAGTGTAAACGCATTAAACCTTTCAGCCACGCCGACCACAACCAAATTACATGTCCTGTTTGCAGGAAGTTTCCCCCAGCCATACAACTGGAAAATAAACGCAGGCTCGTCATTATCATGTTGTATGACCTAGGCAGAACGCTGCTCTCCTCACGACTCTCCGAAAAGATTCCCCAGCATTGGCCAGGAAAGACCTCTTGCGAACTGCCTTGCTTGTGATCCAAGTCGGAATAGACGTACAGCAAATGTTGAGCCTTAAAGAAGACGACAACAGAATATAGTTTATACGTTTTCCCTGGAGACGTTCTTCAGGATTTAAGAAACATATTTTAATTAACGAAGTCACAAACCATAGATTGTACGATTTATTGTCAGGCTTATTTCGCTGCATCTCGTCAGGTACATACTGCAGAAGTAACACAACATAGATTAAAATACATCTTTCAAGCTGAAATATACACATGTTCGCACATATTTTAGATTTAGTAAAGCAAGTGTCACCTACACCTTCACCACTTTCTGTCTCTTTTTCTGGATGTACTCTCTAGCAGACTGCTGTTTGTCCACCTCTGGATGTTTTCTTCCCACTTATAAAGTTACCTGTTGATTATCCATCTCTGCATGTGTGCTTCCCACTTGTAAAGTTACCCGTAATTTAGCCAACTCTGAATGTATGCTTCCCACTTGTAAAGTTAATTGTAGTTTGTCCATCTCTGGATGTTTTCTTCCCCCTGGTAAAGTTACCTGTAATTTGTCCATCTCTTGATGCTTTCTTCCCACTTGTAAAGTTACCTGTAGTTTGTCCATCTCTGGATGTTTTCTTCCCACTTGTAAAGTTACCTGCAGTTTATCCATCTCTGGATGTTTTCTTCCCACTTGTAAAGTTACCTGTAGTTTGTCCATCTCTGGATGTTTTCTTCCCACTTGTAAAGTTACCTGTAGTTTGTCCATCTCTTGATGTTTTCTTCCCGCTTGTAAAATTACCTCCAGAAAATGACCAATAATGCGTTAAGCTGGTTGTAAAAATAAAAGAGAAATATTAAGTTAACGACAATTACATGTTATTTAACAGGACGTCGCAATCAGCCCCTTTTTGGGCTACATGTGATTTTCTAGCCAATTTTACGTTCAGTAGTTACCATGGCTTTGTCAACGTCCGACAGTCATACCATTGCGAAAATCAACACAAAGCGATCTGCTTCCAAATTACCAGGGGCTGACTTCGAATCCAGTATATCGGGCTTGTGAAATAGCGTTCACTACCCCTATTCTACATACACCGACAAGAGAAAGGCGAGAAGCCTAAACACGCGGAGATTCAGGTGCAGATATCATGTGTAGGCCATACAACGCCGCGGTGTTTACATACCGTATTTCCGTGGCAGTGCTTCTGTGAAGGCGTTTCAATGTTACATTTAACCTAGCGTTTCCAGACGTCCCGGTTTTCTGGGATAGTCCCGGATTTTTTATTAAATAATTCACTCCCTAAAAATGATTTCGGGGTCCCCGGATGTCCTGGTTTTCTTTAAAAAAATAAAATAAAATATTTAATTAACTCAAACTCTTTCTCGGGTTTTATTTGGTAGAACTTTTTAATTTGGTAGAACTGTTTAATTTGGTAGAACTGTTTGATTTGGCAATATAATATGCCAGTGCACAAACGCATTAGTTTCGTTTTCGTGCGGTTAGTCGGTTTTTTTTTCTGCTGTGACTTGTGTGAACTGTGGAAATATACCATTTGGGACAAAAGTCGGTGCAATGAAGTCAGTCCTCTTGGCTTTAACCTCCCTTTATTTTAAGTGACAGTATCAATTTTTGCAATATCTTTTATTCTTCTTATTCTTAAGTGAAATGTCCCGGTTTCTCAGTTACACAATCTGGCAACCCTCATTTAGCCCGCTTTAACCCAAGAGCCTGGCAGGGTTTCCTTCAGCAGCCAATGTGACAGCTGCACAGATCCACAGCTCTTATTCTCACTCAAGTAGCTATTCAAATATTTTGACACATCCTTCAAGCTTTCGGTCAATTCCGTCAATGTGCTCGGTGGTTTCCGTTACGCTGTTGACATTTGCATACTATGGTAGGAAATGACACAAAATATCTATCAGAAAACAGAAATGGCAATCAAGTTTTCATTCAGCTCTACGTATTTCATTAAGAACCACGCAACTGTTTCAATAGTTACTCAACATATATGCAAAATTCATGAAAAGGTATGCAGATAATTTATCAGATGTTAAAACAGTACTTAAATGCATTAATGTCAGAATTGCATGCTCCACTTAAAGTCAGGGATTTCCATCCGTTTCGCGCCACTGGCACTGGTGGCAAACTTTGTTAAACATATTTACCCAGTTTAAGAAATCGTGTTTGTATTGGTAATTGTATTTGCTGCACCGACTCTGGTGATGTTCAATTGGAAGAACTTTTTATTCGCGTTCCCATTTTTTGCCGATTATCGGCGGGAACAATTGGCGGTGAACGGGCATCACTAATCTTTAAATAGGTACACATTGCAACAATTAATTCTCCGTTTCTTCCTAATCAGAATGGTAATTTCTCGCCGACTGTCAAACTGAGTACACTTGTCTATAGGTACGAAATCCGTAAACTCAGTACACATCATTCTAATGACACTTGTCTATGAGTACGAAATCCGTAAACTCAGTACACATCATTCTACTGACACTTGTCTATAAGTAGGTAATCGGTAAACTCGGTACACATCATTCTACAGACATCAATTTGTTATTCTGTTGATAAGTTTGAAAACAAACTGTCATTCAACGTTAGAAAGGGAACATTTTTCATTGCGAATTTATAGAGAGTTGTCATTTATGTTAGAAATGTGTAAGAGTTTGGTTTTGGGGCTATGGCGTATTCAACTTTCAGCAAGGCCACAATCTGTATGAGTCCCCATTGTCAAATTAGAATTTGTGTGGCACCCAAACCATCTAAGGCAGTGGTTCTTAACCGGTGAGGAATTCCCCCCCCCCCACCCCCACCCCACCCCGGATTTCCATGGGGGAATTAAGATTATTTCAAGATCGCGTTAATACAAGAACCGGTGACTTGATATTGTTTTTCCCTCCATACTTCATAATTCTGTACTTTTCACGCTTCTGAAATTCGTCTTTTACGTAAGTAGACCCGCAAATCACGTTTTATGTAGACGTCTAGACTTGTTCTAATATGTGTTATTAAATGTAGCTTCCATTTTTACGTATACTGTGTTGGGGAGGAATTTATAGGGAGAAAATGCGAAAGGGGGAGGGGAATGACATTCAGAACATTTGGTGAAGGAGTGCATGGGCCAAAAAAGGTTGAGAACCACTGATCTAAGGCTTTGACAATGACACCAAAGGCTCTCAAATAATGTTAAAATATACCATTTAATACTGTTATATCGAACCGTTTAGAATTATAGATATAATCATTTTCAAAGGGATACATTTCGTGATTGATTACTTATCAGTTAGTTACCTTGAACTTTAATTTATTTTACATATACAGTGCCGACCTGACAAGGCGAACTCACCTGTGACCCAAGAAATAGTTCTTCTTATCAGAAATTCCTCTTATAAGAGTTAAAGCACATAGTAATGCATTTACAGCGTACAATATAATATTATTTATGATCTGTTTACGTCCCCGCTAATCACTGGTATCATGAAGGCTAATAGACTGCAATGGCTGGGGGGGGGGGGGGGGGGGCATATATAAAGAATGGAAGATAATAGAGAAACAAAATTGGCTTACACTCAGGAAATAAATGACCGTAGACCCCGAGGTAGACCAAGAAGACGGTGGAGAGATAATATACATACAGATCTACAAGAACTTGGAATCAGTGACTGGCAAGAGAAGGTCAACCAGAGAGACGAATGGAGACGGCTTGTATCTGCAGCAAAGAACCTCAATGGCTCGGAATGCTGAAGAAGAATATAATAATGTTCATCACAAGAGAAATTCGCCACATCCGAGATCACCTTAAGCGGTTTGCATAGTATATAAGTAAAGGAATATTATAAGCCATAAGGCGCTTTTGGGCATATGGTGCTAGACTCTTATTTGTATAGACCAATCATCACGCGATGTGTGGAGTGGTCAGTATCACAGCACCGCCTTTACCGACCAAAGCCATTTCCTGGTGTCCATTTTAGGATGGGTCAACTAGGGAGGCCAGGTCAATTTTTTTAATGCACCTCAATGGGGGATTCAACCCCTTTGCTACCGTACCTGTAGGCTATGTTATCTGTGTGTTTGTCGGAGTGTTTGTTTGTCAGTGTCTCTGTTTCTCAGTGTTTGCGTGTCTTTCGAAATGAGTTAAATCTATCTACTTGTCTATTTATCTATCTATATATCTATCTGTCTATTTGTCCGTCCGTCCGTCCATCCGTCCGTCTGTCTGTCTGTCTGTCTTGTCTTGTCTGTCTGTCTATCTGTCTTGTCTGTCCAGACTATGTTCTGTGTATGTCAGTTGGTGTGCACGTGTCAGTCAAGATGTGTGTTTGTGTGTGTGTGTGTGTGTGTGTGTATGTGTGTGTGTGTGTGTGTGTGTGTGTGTGTGGAAGGAGAAAGGAGGAGGAAAGTGATCTGTTTGTCTGTCTGTGTGCATGTCGTTCTGTCTATGTGCATGCATATATTTCTGTGTCTGTTGTTTAAGTGAATTGCAGGTCCTCTTTTTTCTATACAATTTCACGTTCAGTGATTTAACTAGCAAATCGATCTGTGGGTTGAGGTTGATCGCAACGTCCTTCACATGGCATGCATCATTTGAGAGAGATGTGGGAGAGAGAGATAGAAAGGAGAGAGAGAGGGAGATAGAGAGGAAGAGAGATTTAGAGAGAGGGAGAGAGAGAGAGAGGTTTTGGCAATGCCTTCTGAATAGCCGACGCTCATGCCATTGTTAAAACCAAACGCAAAGTGACCGGCTTCCAAATCGCCTGCAACTGACTTTGAAAACGGTATGTCGTAATTGTGAACCTGCGTTCGCTACCCCAAAGCCACAAACAACGCAGTTGCATGCACACTTCACCACATCTCCGCCTTAGGTTTTTGATAACACACACCATCATCAGTTACGTTTTATAGTTCTAAGCCGGGCCAATATAAATCTCTGTATTGTTGCTGCGCCACTGGAGGAACAAGTTCAAACAACTCGCAACAATGCATTAATAAACAAACATAATGAGTCTATAAATGAAATATTTCAGCCAATCAGAGCCTATAACTGAACCTCTTCGGCCAATCGCAGCGTCGATTGATGATGTTCTCTTTTGGCGTAAGTTCACCAGGAAAACCTAACTGCTTTCAGATCATGAGTCATTTCTAAGAAGTATAACCGACCAGACCAGTTAGAACTCGCATTATACCAGTTAAAACATGAATGGGTACCGCCTGTTTTACAAAATAAATCGCTGGGCACAAACAGCAGTTATTTTCTAAGTCGCTTATGAAAAGTTATAAAATAAATAAACAACAATTTTCATTCGTATCCTGTTATTTATCTTCTTCTTCTTCTTCTTCTTCTTCTTCTTCTTCTTCTTCTTCTTCTTCTTCTTCTTCTTCTTCTTCTTCTTCATCTTTGTTCACCTTATGGTGTCAGTATGAATATATGCAAAACAAAGCAGCAGTCACCTTAAGCTTTTTTGGCATCTTCGTGGAGTTCTACCGAATATTCCTTATGGAAGTTCCTCAGTGTATGTGCATGGATATCCGTCATGAGAACAGTGAGTAGAGATACACTGAGCTGGTTGCTGCTTATGAGGACTGGGCACGCACGATAATACCCAATGTGCCGGGATGTCGATCGTAGTAACATAACATCTACTGCATATAAGAACAATAGAAAGTACATTAACGGGTGTTACAGGCAAGAAAATCTACTTCATTGCGCCGGATGTGTATCCGCTATTACTCGGTCTCTCTCTCCCCCCAGAGCTGCTAACGCCTGCGAAAAGCGTAGCACAGAGCACGAACTCCGTAGTTCCAGCCGCACCACCACCCCCCCCCCCCCCTGCTCCATCTCCTCGGTCTTTGAAGCATGTCCACCCTTGAACCGAATGACGGAGTCCAGACACGAACCCCGACCTTCCGAGCACGACACAAATGAATGGCCACGCGCCACTGAACCCCCGCCCCTCTATCTTCCTCCCAAAAGAGTCAAGGACCATGTTCCCCGCCATAAGGCTAGTCCCATATTTGTAAAGGTCAGTCACGCAAGATCATGCCCCATTACTCATTTTACACGATGTCGACCTGGATCAATCAATCAATCGATCACGTGCCGTCTCCACAATGAAGATTGGCTGCAGGGGACCCTCAATACTGTCTCTTGTCCTGACTGCACATTCTGTCAGATTTCGTTTCATCCATCTCTTGATGTGATCTTCCCACTTGTATCATTGTATGCCTCTTGCTCGCTTGCCTCCAAACTTACCCTCCAGTATGGTTTTATAAGAATAGTATGTCTTTTAACGTGGCCGAAATATGTAACTTACCTCATTTGTATTTATTTCATCAACTCTATTTTCATTCCTAGTTTTTTCTAGAATCTCTGAGTCTGAACCTTTTCTTTCCATGAAAAACGACATATTCTTCTGTATATCCACATCACCAGGGCCTCTATTCGACTTTCTAATTGCTTGTTCCTTGTCCAGGCTTCCGCGCCATATAGTAGTGTTGAATATACATAACAATCGAAGCCCAAGTCAAATTTAGAAATCCCCGTCTAGGTCCGATTCGGACACATGACTAACGTGTCAGCAGGCAAGAGATCCACATCCATTGCGCTACCGAGGTTCCCATACAAGAAAATAGGTTCTATAGTCTGTTTGCTTTTGTCTGCCCCAATATAAAATTCCATATCTCAGTAACCAACTGAGGGAATATGATGAGATTTAGCATATAACCTTATCATTATGGCCACCCAACAAAATAATTTTTGTTCTACAGATTGTACAGCAGATTTCAAAGTTGTTTTTTTTATATGCGGTATATAATTTACGGGTCAAAGATGAAGTGCACATTATTAAATGTATTACGTCTTCACACGGAAACATTAGCGTTGAATAGTTAATTTTCTCGTGGGACATGGGGTTGTCTTTATGACAAGAGCCTCCCGTAGTGGAAAGGTGCATTACTGTAAAACAAGTTTGTTAGCGATAAATCACTAGTTTTTCACCAAAACATCAAAGAAATGTCGCCACTTTTCCTGATTTAGGTTGCTTTTGGACCTATCAAAGACATATTCCTAAGACATATTCCTTGGATGGGGGTAAATATAAGACGGCAGGAAAAATTTCATAACGTTGCAACAGATAGTTTTCAAAATAATTGATCGTGAATGAAGGCATTCATTTCTGGACAGACTATAGGTTCACTTGAGTTGAGTCAAGAATCGACATTACAGCAGTCGGGACATGTCCATACGCGCCCCGTACTCATCTTCAACAAGCAGCGAAGAATCGCAATAATAATGGTACTAGTTACCGTATGATTATGTGTCCATCTGGCCTTACCGCGTGGTGCTGAGTTCTAGATAAAACATTTTATTTTTCATGTATTCCTTTAGAAAACAGAGTATCGCCGCCTGGTATTCTGGGATAAGTAAAAATTTTTGTCCATTTTGTTCATTGTTCTCATTTTGATCTTCATGTTTTCCATTCTTCTCATTTGGTTATTATGCCTTAGTGTAGTCTCTTCCACGTGTTTATGTGTTGTGCTTTGTGTATTTGTTTGCTGATGAAGGCTAGTTGCGACAACGTCCAATGTTTTCCATAATTGTGTACTGTAAAGGTGCATTACTTCGTATCATTTTATAGTGTTTACATATCCACAGCGTTACTGCAATTCCACTGATTTTATTCATATTTTAGAGAAGGGGGAGTAAATAAGTTATCTCCAAATATAGGAGATTTCCAGTACTTCTGCTGGATCGACTGACTGACTGTCTGACTTACACCTTACCGTCTTGACAGGCGATAGTGTGTTACACTGTGTTTCAAAAAGGCATTTTAACTACAACACATGGCGGTAGCGAATTTGACTGGATAGACCAATTCGAGCGGTAAATGTTCGCCCACAATGGGTGCATGTGTTCACATGATCATTTCCACCACCACGTACGATCTGACGTTTCACACCCCCAGTCACACAGCGTCTTCATAAAGATAGAATAGATGTGGCATGCATTCAAGAGACACACCTCAACGCCAATCACAAATTCTCAGTCAGAGGATATCAGGCCACACGTTTCGACCGCGAAGGACACAAAGGAGGAGTTCTAATACTTACACGAAATACAATACCTTGCAGCGAAGTATCTGTGATCTCTGACAACCAAACGGAAATTATAGGTGTTGATATAATGATAAAGGACGTGAAAATAAGAATCTACAATCTGTATAGCCCAGCAGATAAGGACCTTACACTCTCAAACATGAAAATAACTGACACAAACTGCATTATTGTCGGAGACTTTAATAGCCGTTCAGAAAGATGGGGATACCCAGATACTGACAAAAGAGGAGATGAATTGGAGGACTGGGAAATAGACTCAAATCTCAATCTACTCAACAAAGCGGATGACACACCGAGCTTCTACTCCAGAAGATGGCTTACCACTTCTACTCCAGACTTAGCTTTCTGCACAGGAGACATCCTCCACAAAATCGATCGCCATGTGCTGGACCAATTAGCAGGTAGTGACCACAGACCAATCAAGCTTGTAATGAATATGTAGTATGTTCCACAGGAGCAAAAGCCCTTGCCCCGCTGGAATTACAAACGAGCAGATTGGGACAGATTTGCCATACTAACAGACAAATATTGTGAAAACATAAATACACGATATGGCAACATAAAGCAAATGGTGGAAAGTCTAAACAGAGCGATAATACAGGCAGCCACTGAGTCCATTCCAAGAGGAGCGAGGAAAAATTACAAACCATACTGGACTGAAGAACTACAAAGTTTGGAGGACAAAGTTGAAGATGCCAGGAAGGCAGCAGAGAGAGAACAAACGATTGAAGCGAACATCTCTTTCAAAGTCATCTCAGCAAAATATAAAAGAACAGTAAATCAAACAACAAGAGATTGGTGGAGGGAAAAAACAGAAAACCTGAATTTTGACAGGGATGGAAACAAACTATGGAAACTAGTGAAAGCCATGAACAATGAAGGACCTAGAAACAAACAAATAACAATTAAACAAGGAAATGCCTTGCTTACAGGAAAAAAGGCTGCAAATGCACTAATGGAACACTATGCAAATGCAAACCACATTGATATTACAACCGAACAGAAGAAAGCAATCAAAGACAAACAGATACATCATAGAAATACAGAGACAGCAGCAGAATATATGATGGCAAATCTAACAATGGAAGAAATGGAACAAGCAATGAATACCCTAAAAAAGAAGAAATCACCAGGAAAGGATGGAATCACAAATGAAATGCTAATAGGACTAGGCACCAAAGCAAAGAAGAAACTACTAGCAGTCCTAAATAACAGCTGGAAGAGAGGAATAGTCCCACAGGCATGGAAGGAAGCTATACTAATACCAGTCCCAAAGAAAGGAAAAGACCTGGAAGAATCAAATGGCTATAGACCTATCAGTCTACTTAGCTGTGTAGGAAAATTAATGGAACGCATTATCAATGGCAGGCTAACATGGCATCTGGAAGAAAACAAACTCTTAACACCACACCAAGCAGGATTCAGAAAGTACAGGTCCACTGAAGATCAAATAACCTATATAGCTCAGGAAATATAGGATGCCTTCCAAGAGAAAAAGCACACACTAGCAGTCTGGATAGATTTAGAAAAAGCATTTGATAAAGTATGGAAGGAAGAACTGAAAGTAAAACTGCAAAAAATGCATGTTTGTGGAAAAATGTATAAATGGATCAGCCACTACCTTGAGAACAGAACTGCCAGGACAAAAGTACAAGGACAAAAGTACAAGGACAAACAAGCAAAATGATGCTGTTGGAGCAAGGTGTCCCCCAAGGAGGAGTTCTTTCACCAACATTATTCCTAGCATATATAAATGACATCACAGAAAATTTTCCAGCCAGAGTACACACATCCTCCTTTGCAGATGACCTAGCCATATGGACATCTGAAGAATATATTAGTACAGCTAACAGCAGAATACAGCAAGCCTTATTAGCCCTAGAGGACTGGTCAAAATCATGGCTAGTGAAGATAAGTGAGGAGAAAACAACATGCACAGTGTTCTCCCTCTCAAATAAACCTCAGCAACCTAAGCTGGTATTGAATGGAAAAATATTGCACCATGAAGAAAATCCAAACTATCTAGGAGTCACCTTTGATCGTCGCCTGACATGGAAGACACAGGTTGAGAAAAATCGAACAAGAGCAAGGCAGAGAATGGCAATCATGAAAATGCTTGCTGGTACAACGTAGGGAGCAGATGAGAAAGTTCTCAATAAGTTGTATACTGGACGGGTGAGGCCAGTACTGGAATATGGCATTGCAGCTTGGGCAACAGCAGCTAAGTCAAACTTTAACAAAATAAGTAGAGTCCAAAACCAAGGAATGCGAATCATAACTGGAAGCCTGAAGACAACGCCTATTAATGAACTAGAAAAGATCACTTGTTTACAACCAATATGCAGGACAGAAGAGATAGCAGAGCCCAGCAACAAGCAGAAAAATTTAGAAGATTGACAGACCATCCTACGTATAACAGGTTTAATGGTTTTGGAAAAGGAAGACTGAAGCGTAGCAACTTTGTAGAAACTGCAAAACGAAAGATTAGGGCAGATCCCATACTTAACATATCAACAGTCAAGCCCATTTACAATGCACACAACTTCCCAGCTTGGAGACAGCAGCAACTGCCTGAGATGATAGAAAACATTCCTTGTATTGAGAAAAAGAACACTCAGAATGAAACCGAAAGAAGAAAAATAACCCTCAACTACATAAAAGAGCATTACCCAAGCAGCAATTGGACCCATGCATATACAGATGGATCAGCCAAAGATTCAATTAAAAATGGAGGAGGAGGAATTCTCCTTAATTTAAAAAATGGAGCGATAAAAACACAGTCAGTGGCAACTGGAAAATTTTCAAGTAACTTCAAAGCGGAGGTAGAGGCTTTGAAAACTGCAGCAGAAATGCTCTTGATGGAGGAAAATAAAGAGAAGCAAATAGCTATCTTCACAGATGCAAAGTCAGCTGTCTCAATACTGAAGAGCAAAAACAGCACAGAACTAGCTGACCTAAGAGCAGCACTCCATGGTCTATGCCAGAAATCCAAAAATGTTGTAATACAGTGGATCCCATCACATTGCAGTATACCTGGAAATGAAGAGGCTCACAGACTAGAAAAAGAGGGTGGACGATTACCACAGCCTGACATAGACATAACCTATAATGAGGCAAAAAGGTTTATAAAAAGCACTTATAGAACCAAATGGGAATCAGAGCATCCAGGCCACCAGAAGGATGATGCATATTACAAACTCGACCGAAGAGAACAAGTAGCAATCTTCAGACTCCGCACAGGACATAACAGGCTGAAACACCACTTGTTCAATAAACTAAAGATAGGAGATACCGATGAATGTAATTGTGGAACTGGTAAAATGACAGCTAAACATTTGCTGCAGGAGTGCCCAATATATGCAGAACAGAGAAAGATATTTTGGCCCACGCCTGCTTCATTTTAGGACAAGCTCTATGGAGATATCAACAAGCTCAAGTTGACTACAGCTTACTTTAACTGTATTCAGGTTGACATTTAAATGTACATGAAGAAGTATTTAGACTGCCACACTTCATACCACAGGTATGTCGGTTACACAAGCGTCCCAGAGGCATGAAATGGAATATTGCTTGGATAGCACATCCATTACGTGGAAAGTCCGAATCAAAAGCTCACTGTGTGGGCTTCGTAAATGGTGGAAAAAGTGTCCTAGTGACACGAAATGGAATATTGCTTGGATAGCACATCCATTACGTGGAAAGTCCGAATCAAAAGCTCACTGTGTGGGCTTCGTAAATGGTGGAAAAAGTGTCCTAGTGACACGAAATGGAATATTGCTTGGATAGCAAATCCATTATGTGGAAAGTCTTAATCGAAAGCTCACTGTGTGGATGTCATCTGCAGACTGCAATCTTCTGGTTTCCGGAGGAACAGCCTATGGTGAACGGAAGACCCAATATACGGAAGTGAGGCTAAGCAGCCATGTGCAGGACGTGACGATTCCTTGGGTGAGCCCAGTACCAGAGCGCTGTGTGATGGCTCTGCAAGTATGGAAGCCTCCTTGGATGGCGGGGAATGCCCATGGTCTGCCCCTGCCTTCCCTTGAGGGTTGACCAGGATGTCTTTGGCTGTTCTATATGGGCCAGCTAGGATGGGGGTTAACACCACAACAGTGAGATTCAAACGTCCTAAGAAACCCCGGGAAGGTTAACACGGTCAACAAATGCCCGCAGAAGTCGGATGTGTCGGCCTAACGGCGCAAGAACGCAGCTCTGCTGTAAACAGGCACAACGCAGTCACATCCGGAAAAAAAATCCGGATGAACGCAGAAGAAGAAGAAGACACCCCCAGTCTGCAATCATGTTCTCATTTGCCTTTATTCCATTTCATATCTTTTAGTGGCGACTTGCTCCCAGTGTGCAATATCAACGCCTGTATCATTCTAGGTTCCGCAAACACCTTCGTACCGTAGTAAAGACCGATCACGAGATCTTTTACACATCTGTAATTCACCAAAGAAAGATGTCCTTTGGTATTCTACCACCATCCATTCTCCTAATGTGCCCTATCCAACTACGTCTACGAAAGGTGATCATTGAACAACACCATCAGAAACATATAAAACGATTAAAACAATTACTAACAAACCACAAACATTCATTAACTGGTGACTGCGCGAAATATGGGAACTGAAATCTGAGTAACAGCAGATACTACGCAAAGAAAACCTAAACAAATTGGAGACCACATTAAACAAATCTGTATTCAAAATACTAATTGGAAGTCACCAATAAACATAAATAGCGCTCTGTAAAATTCTACGCTAGCTGAACGGTACACCATGTAATGTTACGTTCAGGTAAATACGAGTATTTGCCCCAAACAAAATTACACCTAACAAGCATTAGTATTTGGAAGTACACCCAGCAAAGCATGCACTAACAAACAATAAGACCTAAAAATATATCGATATATATCGACTGCAGCAGGATATAACAAATAATAATGAAACGATACGGTATTTTTGGATCCTGTGGACAAAATAATATAAATAAACACATGCACATGTCCTCAGTCGGGGTCAATAATGTAGTCAAAGTGGGGAAATTAAATGACGCTATATATAATTATATTGGCAAACTGAACGTAAAATTTGCTCAGGAATCACGAACAGAGAAAATGCTGGGGTTGACTGCTACGCACTGTGAAGGACATGCAACTTAATTTTTTTTTACACACACACACACACACACACACACACACACACACAGAGAGAGAAACATATATGTTACGATAAAAGTGACTGCAATCCGATCGGGAGACATCTAAAATGAAGTGCACAATAAATGATGTGGCATACAATAGATACAGTATTAACAAGCACGCGTGTACACAATAGATGCAATATTAATAAGTGTGTATACACACACACACACACACACACATATACACCCACAGAAACGCACATACAGATACAACCGAACACACATATGTACTTGCGCACACGCACACAGATACACACACACACACACACAGATACACACACACAAGCACATACAACCGCACTTGCGCACACGCACACATAAATACACAAACGCACACAAGCGTGCCTGTGCTTGTTGATATTGTCGGATCTACACCGAGCCCGTTATGACCCACTTCCTTGTGGATTCAGTAGATTAGAGAATGCGATTAGCATCAAACCTATTCACACCGCCCGCCGGGCCAGCCATACTGTGGAAGCAAACATCCTGGGCTACTTCTGGTCACGTGGAATATCATCACAACACACAATAGCTCAGACTAGTTCATAAATCAGGTATTGTTTGGCGCTGATAGAAGTAGAAGCAAGAAGTAGAGACTAGAGGACACACTAAACTGTATACTAATTGAAAGCTATAGTTGCCGACCGGGATCCGAACCTGTCACCTCCAAATGACAGCTCCTCCCTACAGGAACAAGTGTACTTTGACTTATCGCGCATGGAAGTGACATGTTCGAATCCCCGTCGGTAACTATAGCTTTAAAAGTCACCATGGCGCAGTGGTTTAGTTGCCTGCCTCGCACTCCGAAGGTTGTAGGTTTGATTCCGGGCTATGTCCTTTGGCTGACGAGTGCAATTTTCTCAGAGACTCCTGGGAGTCGTCGCTGGAGCTACGGAGTTCATGCTTTGTGTGAAACTTTCGACAGGCCACGTTGCTGAAAGAGACCGAGCCATATGGGATTTTAAAATACCCGTACAATGAAGTCGATTCTCTTGCCTTTTGAACCTTTGTTTTTAACACTAGCTTTCCATTTGTTTCTTATCTAGTGTGTCCTCTGGTCTCTACTTCCTTTTTTTAATACTTCTATGATCGCCAAACAATGCATATGTTTATTAATTGTCTTTAATTGCATATCCTTTGCAGGACGTCACTGTCAACACCAGCATTCTTTGCTGTTGTGATCTCTTGGCAAGTTTACATTCAGTAGTTTGCCATTGTTTTCTGAACAACCGGTACCCATACCAAAAAAACCAATGCAAGGCAGTCTGCGGCCAAATCGCCTGCAGATGTGTTTCGAACGCGGGTATGTGGGGTAAGGAACTGCGTCCGTAAATCCTTTGCCAGGGAGCTGGCTATGAACTGTCTTAGCGGCCTCAAAAGGCTCCCCAATAGATAAAAGCTAAGACTGTGATGGTATTAAATCAAGGATGACTCGAATCCCCCAACCGGCTCTCAAATGTCACGCTGCCGTGGTAATGTATACGCGAGGCAGCGCATTCTGGTGATCTCCCAAACATTTCTGACATAAGCCAACGTTCCCGAACAGCATTCAGTCGACATCTGATGCGGCGTGTAACGGAGAAAGACGGTATTTGCCTTGTGTGGGCGTTCACATCTCAACACCCGAGCCTGCGTTACAAACACCAGCAGGGATAAGCAGCTTCGCTTATGTACAATACCGGAGCCATTTCTTTCAAATTCAGTATCAGCTACTTCTTTTTTAGAGTTTGTTTGGAAGCCATGTTTGCCCATTTCCACCCAACTTCCTGTCTGCTATTAAGACCTACCTTGCAGTCTGGTAGGCTTGGGTTAGCATTTTCAGTGTCACAAAGTTAACTGCCCATAAAAACGTTCATTATTGCCTGTAATATAAAATAACTCGAAGTAGTGCAGCTTAACAGAACACAATTAACGGAAAACAAAGGACCGTGCAGCGACTCGCTTTCCTCTGCTACTTTATGCGATTCCTTTGAGCGACGATTATTCCTTTGAGCGACGATTGGTGTATACAAATATGGATCTAGCAACTTATGAACAGCGTGCCATAAGTCGTGTAAACCGACTCTGTACTTGCATGTCGTAAAAGGTAGTAAAGAGAGTTGGTCAGAGACCTGCTATCTCACAGAGAGGAAAATATAAGCTAATATGTAACCAATTGTGACTGGCTTACAAAGGGTTTGGCTTGTGGGGTTGTGGGTATATGATCCATTAGGTGTCTTAAAGGCAAAGACAGACAGACAGACAGACAGAAATCTGGAGGAAATTGATGTGAATCAATTGTTGCAACTCCCGTTCAGCGCAGCCTGCTGGCCAATCCCTGCACTCCTGGTCCAATGTGATGGCCCTGCACGGGTCTGACTTGTCTTCTGGCATTGGGACCCACTCCTCTCCCACTTCTCAAGCATGCGTACTTCTGAGATTGTATTCTCTACTTGAGCCACACTTTCTTTCTATAGCCTTGGTTAATACTGAGGTAATTCCAAAATGCTGATTCTATAGGGTGTATTTTTAATTACTGTTCAGTGTTTGAAAATAATACCGGTCCAAGTTTTATATTCACCCTCTGTAAAGTTCATGCAACACAATAGGTAAATACAAAACTTGGACCAGCTATATTTTCAAACACTGCACAGTCGTTAAATATACACCCTGTATAATTTCTATCACCTCTCGCAATTTATAAACATCTCCCGCTTATAACGTTTTGAAAGTCCGTAGGCTGGATGGAGACCATCGTGGACGAACGGATAAGAGTGCTCGTTCTTAAACTTCCGTTGTGTTGATGCCAAGGTAGCGGGTTCAGCCCCAACACCAATCAACCCCTAAATTGTTGGACTAAAATGTTTACATCTCGTCCTTGACTTGGGGACATAAATTACACGTACCTCTGAACTCGGAGTGGGTTCACCGGATGGCGAGGGACACTGGCACTAGAAGTAATAGCACTTGTATGGACAATTCTTGAGCTCGAAGCCAGTGAACGCAACAAGAAATTAGGCTGGCAATAAACATTCCTATTCCATGCGGATAGTTCTGAGTAATCTCCTTTCATAGCACAGGTGTAACAAAATATATCACCTAGGGTTATCAGCACATAAATCCACAAATATCGAAAGCTGTGAAACCTGAGGCTGCAAATAATACAGGACTAAAATGTGTGTGAACATTCCAAGCGTATAGTTTTAAACTGAAATATTGGTAATCTCTTTACACAACAGGCGTTTAAGGTTGATTTTATTGTGTACCTCAGACAGCAGATTAAATCAGAATATGAATTTGGAGATTATATGACTTTTTAATATTTTTTTCAGCTCTTTCACTTTGCGTTATTCGCTCAGATCAAGATGTAAATTTGATATACAACATAACATACTCGACTGGAAGAGGTTCCTGTGGAAACGAATAAAAAGACATTTCTAACAAGTGTCTTCTTTTTTTTTTTTATCCTGTATCCTCTATTGGGGCACAGGCACTCAACCAACACACCAAGCCGTCCTTTTTTACGCTCGCCCGCTTTGAAATCAAGCGTAGTCCATATTCACTACTTGTAGTAGCACTGAACAGAATTTTGCGTATGTATTAGATTTTCCTATAACCACTGTCCCTCGCCATCAGGAGAATCCACTCCGACTTCAGAGGTACTTGTAATTTACGTCATCAAGTCAAGGAGATGTCAACATTTTAGTCCCATCTGTCCGGTACAGGGGTTGAACCGCTTACCTCAGCATCAGCACGCCGGATGTTTATGAACGCGCGTTCTTATCCATTCGACAATATTATCTTTTGCTATTTGCTGCAGCTCTGTCCGTGTTTTCCTCATATTACTCATCTCCATAATTCTCTTCTCCGTGTGTTTGTCAGTTTCTCTCTATTTGGTTCGTGATGTGGGTTCCAGACAAGGAAGTGTCTAGTAACTCAATTCTCGGGTTTTCACAATGTGTGTGCTACCCAGCGCCAGCATCTTCTTCGCCTTTTGATTCACTTTTTTACATATCTATTTACAGGACATTGCTGTCAACACCAGGATTTTACCGCTGTTGTTGGTGTTTTGGCAAGTTTTACGTTCAGTAGTTTGCCATTGCTTTCTGAACGACCAGCTCTCAATGCAACACGCTTAAACCCCCAGCGTAACAAGGTCTGCTGCCAAATCGGTCGCCGCCGCGTTTCGAACGCGTGGTAATCGGCTCACGAATTGCTTTCGCAAGCCTTGGGTCAAGTAGACCGGCCTTGATTCACTGGAATTCGTTTAATTCTCATCCATGAGCTTCGCGTTGATGATTTCGTTTTACCATACCCATGCATTCATCGCCTCACTATTCTGCGCAGGTACCAATTAATGACTGTTGTAGTGTATTTATTAGTAATTCTGTACATCTTTCTCCAAGTTTCTCATTCAGAGCAGTACAGATTTAACTATCATCTACTTCCTATAATACCTTGCGGTGTAGGACGGAGAGGGGGGGGGGGGGGGAGGTGGTGTCTTGAGAATCTGATTGTAAAATGAAGTTAAATATTCTAAGTTTCGTGCTATGTTTAATTTCTTTTGATTTGCATAAATTTCAAAGTGCTATGAAAGTATCTATTGACTTTTGTATTCTTATTGTAATATATTTTCTGTTCCTCCTTCTTTGTCTACATGGCTGCCTAAATAAGTATGTGATTTCGCCTCTAAAAGTGGGGTTTCGCCAAGGGAGAGTGGGCTGTTATTTGCTTGGTTTAATCTAATTATTTTGGTCTTTCCCCTGTGAATTCTTAGACCTAACTGTTATGAGCTGTTATCTAGAGTGTTTAATTAATTTGCACCAGATTTCGTGAGTGTGGCGGGAGGGGTGAAGTGTGTGTGTGTGTGTGTGTGTGTGTGTGTGTGTGTGTGTGTGTGTGTGTGTGTGTGTGTGTGTGTGCGTGTGTGCGTGTGTGTGTGTGTGTGTGTGTTGGGGGGGGGGCAATGTCGGCGCATTCTAAATCATCAAGTTGCTCTGTAGGAGTCCACTCGTCTTCTCTTCTTCTTCTTCTTCTTCTTCTTCTTCTTCTTCTTCTTCTTCTTCTTCCTCTTCTTCTTCTTCTTCTATTTCTTCGTCTTCTTCTGTGATCAACGTTTGCAATGCGTAGACCATAGCATCCACTGTAGTGCATAGATGTCTGCTTTCTATTCCCTTATGACTTAAGCCAACATCTTCCGACTTCGACGGTTGGAGTCTATTTCTTGCAGTAGTTATTGTTGTCTTCATAATCCAGATTATAATCGGTAAGAATAATGATAGTGACAAGCGTCATGCCTGTGGCGCTCATGTTTGACCTCTTGAAGAACTCTACATTTCATATATTCATATCTAGTACGTATTAACTGATTCAGTGCCAAGCAAAAAGTAGGTTTCCACCAAAACTGGTACACAATCAAATGAACAAGTATTATAATGTAAATTTCCATTAACTGGGCGTTTAAACTGCGGAATATGACCATGAAACAAAACAAATAACACGATGACACCAGTATGGTGATATATCGTCCTTCTGTCCAAGTGGGAGGTCCTCTTTTGCGATATTTTATCCTTCGGCAGTTAAGTTAATGTTTATCTCTAGGATCCCATAGCGCCGCATCAGCCTCAACGGGGATTCCCCAACAACGCAACCAAAGGCTTTTTCATAATCTACAATTACTATATAAAGTTCAATGCTTTGATTTACTGCTATGCGTACTATGGTCAGTGCAGTATCTGTTTGGTCGAAAGCCTGCCTGTTTCATAATTGTCATGTGCCATGCCGATAAGCGTGGGCGGTCATGTTTCGCCATCTCACTCGATCACCAGAGTCGTGGATTAGCTCCGTGTTCTTGTCTCGATCATGTCAAGTCATCCAGGTATCTACTTCTCTGTCGTCCCCTTGTTCTCTTCCCCTCGATCTTGCCAGTTATCACCAAGTTCTCTAATTTATTTCTTCTCATAACGTGACCAAAAAGTGTGACAGTTTACGTCTAATTTTTCTAATCAGTTTACGATTTTCATTTTTTTTTTTCCTTGTAGGACTTGGTCATTGGTTTTTCTGTCTGTCCATGGTATTCTTTGCATTTCCCCATAAACCACATTTTCACAGCCATCAGATGGTTTTCAGCCTGTTTGCTCATTGTCCATACTTCACATCCATACAAAAGCACAGGTTCTATGTATACCTTAACACTATTTTTCTCCTTGCAAATGACATCTTTTTATTGGTCAGTATATATTCCATCTTGCAAAAGGTTACTTACGCCATGTCTCACACAGCCCAATATTCTTGAACAGATTTTGGTGTTTGCCGATCCAAGATAATTGCTCCACCTCTTTGCCGTTCTTCTCCCCCAGAATAAATAATCTTAAAATCCTCTCCTGTCTTAATTCCTGCCCCTTTCCATCTCGTCTCGCCCATTCCTAATATATTAATCTTCTCTCTTTCCATTTCTTGTTTGATGTTATCTAGTTTTCCGTCGTCGCTTAACGTCCAAACATTCAATGTTACTAATTTCCGTGTCGCTGTCCTTTTCCTGTGTTGATCTGATATTAGGCGAATCATGCTAATTTAGGCAACTTTAACGAAGGTAGTTTGCCTTTGCTTTCCTTCTTGACAGTGATCATACTGGCCGGTTGACCGTAGCCATTGTCTCGATAAAGAGATCTTCTGCCTACCGTCGCAAAACTTGAGACAATAATCAACAATTATCTGTCGGCTGCCTTCAAAATTTCATCCATGACCTGTCTTCCGTGGTTTCTTGTGAATAACTTCCGAAAAAGAAAACGAAATAACAGCACATCTTCCCCAGAATAACACAAAACTTGCGTTCTCTGAACAACACACTATACACACGATCACAAAGGCCGTGACCACATCTGCCGTATCATGCATCAGTACACCACCCAAAGGTGTAGACCAGCCAGTCTGTCCGCCGGTTCGTTTCCTCAAATGTTAAAGAATCTGGACACTATTGTTTCAGTCGCCAGTTGGCAACGCGGCCCTGCTCCGTCCCCAACCATGAAGCTTCCTGCTAGTGCCGAATTGAATTCCTAATTCCGTCAGTCTTAGCCATATTAATTTGTGTTTCCCCGCGCAACCGGCCATCATTTATAGACAATGGGGAGGCACTGTGCTCTATCTAAGTCGACAATAAACAAAGTATAGGACCCTTTCAAAATGTCATCTGGCATATTGGGAATATGATGCCAAGTCTATAGTGTTCTTGAACAAACGACACTCGATGGATGGTCTGGCCAGCATCACATCAGCAGCCTGATCTCCCAGGACACTATATTGTATCTCTTTGATGAGGCTGAGTCGATCCTGGAGCTATGTAGTCACAAACATAATCTCAAGCTGAATATGAACCCAAGACTACCGGACCAGTAGTCGAGTGCTCTGGCTTTTAAGCAATTCGATTCCTTGTTTATGTTGTATTATCAATCTTTTTATAGATGTTCATCTTTGCGAAGCGTCATCTGATTGTAGCGTGTCTTGCTGATCAGAAAATGAGTAGATTCATGTCTGTGACTCTTCCTGTTGTTAATTATAGTTCGAAAATTCCAGAAGAAGCTTGCTTATTTAACAACAAAGAGAATTATCAGCACCAGATCAGGTCATTGATGACAAAGTAAAAACGAAACATTGCAACAAAAGAGATGAAATGCCTCTTCAAAACGCTTAACGTGACAATGCGTGACAGGATACGACATGATGCTATCAGGAGTCAACTTAGTGTAAAACCAGCGTTAGACTGCATCAAAAGATAGCCAGTCAAATGGGTTTGGTCACGTATCAACACAATCAAGAGACAGTGCTCCTTAAAAAGCAATATCGCTTAGAAAGAGCAGGGAAACAAGCAAAAGGTCAACCTCACAACAGCTGGATGAACCACATCACTAAGGCAACAAACATCGCCCTATGTGAGGTGCATGCTAAAGCTTCTTTCTGGACTTTTTTTCATATCCGGACTCTGCGAGGCTAACAGGACAAGAGAGAAAGGTAATTACGCTGCACTATGTCCTCAAGGGTGGCCTGTTGTGGCTTCTATTTTGACAGGAATTTGATTCGATTTCTATCAGATTCCTTATTGTTGTGTATCTATTGTTGTCGAAGACGACCATATTGCAACCTGTTTATTCCTGAAAGCGTGTGGGGTTGCTGATAATATTTGTTTGAGCCCATTAAATGATTCAGTGCCAAACAAAACGTAGGTTTGAATCAAACATGGTACACAATCAAATGAACAAGTTTTGTAATGTAAATGTCCGTTCACTGGGCTTTGAAATTTCGGTTCATACCACGAAACAAAACAAATAACACGATGACCCTAGCCTGGCGATCTATCGTCCTTCTGTCCAAATGGGGGATCGCATTAGGCTATATATTATCCTTTCTGAACTGAATCATTTAAGGTCCAGCAGCGATAATCGGACTTGTGATGGCTCACGGCATAACTTGTATTGCTTCCTTGTGTAATTCCATCCATCATGTGCCATGCCGATAAGCGTGGGTGGTCATGTTTTGCCATCTCACTCGATCACCAGAGTCGTGGATCAGCTCTGTGTTTCTGTCTCGACCATGCCACGTGGCCAAGCTATCCACGTATTTACTTCTCGGTCTTCCCCTTGGTCTCCTCCCTTCGATCTGGCCAGTTGTCACCAAGTTCTCCAAGTCATTTCTTCTCATAATATGCCTAAAACATTTTGACAGTCTACGTCTAATGACTCTAATCAGTATACGATCTTCATTTGTTTCTTGAAGGACTTGTTCATTGGTTTTTCTGTCTGTCCATGGTATTCTTTGCATTTTCCTCAGAAACAACATTTCCACAGCCATCAGATGTTTTTCATTGACTGCTCATTGTCCACGCTTCACATCCATACAAAAGTACAGGTTCTTTTGTAGCACTTCAACACTCTTTTTCTCGTTTCAATTGACATCTTTTTATTGGTCAGTATGTTTTTCATCTTGCAAAAGGCTACCTTCGCCATGGCAATTCTTGTTCTAATCTCTTCAAGGCATCTCCTATCACTTGCTATGAGATTACCTTGTGTAATTGCTTACAGGAAATTACATGGTGAGGTCTCACGCTGAGCCGAGCGATAATCAGCGATGATCTCCCAATTTTGTGTTACCGCTAGTCCATAATGAAGCCTTCTGTAAAGGAGCCGTGGTGAATTTGTGATTTTTGCTCTTGCCTGCAAGACAGTGGTCAAGAATCAATCTCCAGCCTAAACAGGCTGATTTTCCCCCCGATCAGTCCGGCCCTAGGTTAGACTCCGTCTCATGAACATTGGTACCAGACAACTGTCAGAATTTCTGGAAAGGTCTGGGGAGGAAACGGGACGAAGAAGGAAACACCCCCCCCCCCCCCCTCGACCCCCCGACATAACACCAAGAGATGGACGAACAGCAACCTGACAGAATATTGTTGGAGACCCATTGCAGCCTACCTGCATTGTGGAGACGGCACCTGATTTATTGATTGAACACATTACACCCAACTTGCTATGAGTTTACATTAACATTCACCATTATCACGGATTCGAATGTCCTACTTTAAAAATTGGTTCACTTGGGTGTCTTGCTTGGCTGAACGATTTTCGCCGCAGATTTTCTTTGGTAGCCGCAGTCTAAGTTTTGTGTATGTCTCAATGGTTCACCATTTCCACCATCGTTTTGAGAATGTGCACATTTGCTGTCTAGCGGACTCTTCGCATCATGCGATTACACCACATCTCAAAAGTTTCCAGCTTCTTGTCGTGTTGAATGTCGTTTAAACCCCATCTTTCATAACCCAATAGTACAACGGAAATTATTTACCAGAATCTGAGAAATACCAGCAGATTGGAGAGAAGGATGTCTGGCAAAGTTGTATAAGAAATAGGGACCCACAGGAGTATGAACATTATTGACGGAAATATGGTATTTCCAGGCCCTTAGGAACATATTAAACAGAATCAGTCCGGGGAGATTAATAGATGCCAATGACAACAAATTGTGCGCGCATTAGGGGTAATCGCTAGGGGGTTACACTGATAATGTCATGACCGCAGTCGGACTAAAGGTTTGATGCTTGCGCTCGTCGCCCGCTTAGTGAGGAAAAGACTGCACAGATATTTATTCCTCCTGTGAACTCAGGCCTGCAACATGTGATGGTCCTAGCACTTCACATACCCATAGCAAGTTCCTACTTCCTGACTTATTTATATTTTGTTTTCCGCTTGCTCGCTTTAGACTCAAACGTAGTCCATACAGTCTACATCTAGTAGCACTGGACTGAATTTTACGCGTGGATTAGCTTTCTCTATTACCAGTGTCCCTCGCCATCAGGCAAACCCACTCAGATTTCAGAGGTACTAGGACATTACTATCCCCATGTCAGGGACGAAAGGTCAACATTTTAGTCCAACTGTCCTGTGTAGGGGTTGAACCCCTTACCTCGGCATCAGCACACCAGATGTTTAAGAACCCGTGTTCTTATCCATTTGACCATGATGACCTTATTGATTTTTAAAATAGAAAAACAACTAATAAGTAAACAGGCAGTAAACTACGCAAAGGATTTTCGATAAAGTAAGACATGTCAACATGACAAAGATGTTTGCAGATCTACAAATTGATGGGAAAGACCTTAGACTTATAACAAGCATATATTGGAAACAACATCTTGAAGCATAATGGGGACGACCCGTTGCTGTGAAGTTGGAACTGCGACTAACTAACTAACTAACTAACAATCTTGAAGCCTGTTTATTTGTATACATACATTGTCCCTTTATTTCTCAACATAATTTCCGCCAACCATTGATGCACTTATCCCATCGTTTTATCAGTCCTCCCAAACCGACTGCATAGATCTGCGTGCCCTGTTTTCATTTACCTGTCATCCCACAGAACTGTGTGACTTACTTATTGACTCGCCCGCGTAGCTTTTTCTACTCAACTATGACCGCTTTACGGGAAATCGCTAGGGGCTAAGTCCACTGAAAACCCACCTTGGTGGGAGACTTGTCGCGAATTACGCCGAAGTTGAATGTGAAGTGAAAACGTGGTTTAGAAAACAGAGGACGCAGTTCTATGCAGCCGGTTTGGGAGGTCTGATAAAACGATGGGATAAGTGCATCAATGTTGGTGGAAATTATGTTGAGAAATAAAGGGACAATGTATGTATTAAAATAAACTGGTTTCAAGTTGTTATCATAGTTATTTTTCTACAGCCATTTGTGACTTACTTATTAACTTACCCTCGTATCAACACCTATAATTTCCGTTTGGTTGTCAGAAGTTACAGATACTTCACTGCAAGGTATTGTGTTTCGTGTAAGTATTCGAACGTCCCCTTTGTGTCCTTCGCGGTCGAAACGTGTGGCCTGATATCCTCTGACTGAGAATCTGTGATTGGCGTTGAGGTGTGCCTCTTGAATGCATGTCACATCTATTCTATCTTTATGAAGGCGATGTGTTAAGGGGACTTTCTTGTTAGAAACTCCTTCAGCATTCCACTGTAGTATGTTGAGTGTCCTGGGTGTTTGGTCAATAGCTCTTAACCTACTCCTCTGTGCCTTGACTCCACAGCACAGGGGAAGGTGACCACCAGTAGCAGTAGTAATGGGTGGAACCCTCTTGGCAGGGGGGGGGGGGGGGGGGGGGGGGGGGGTGCACCGCCTGATGGGACTTCACGGGATTAGCACCATACTGATTAATTTTAATCTGTGGCATTATGAATTTATTAAGTTACGTTACACTGTTTTGTCAAGCCTGTAGCTCAGTACATCCGATTTCGACAAGCATTTTTTGGGTGTGTTTTCCCTAGCCTTTGACTGTCCCCAGTCTACCTACAAGGCAGCAGGTGTGTGTGAGTGTGTGTCTCTTGGTCTGGTTCCTCTCCCTTGACCTGTCTGACACCATGGCGAAGGTAGCCTTTTGCCAGATGAAAAACATTATGACCAATAAAAAGTGTGAATTGGTACGAGACAAAGAGTATTGAGATGATACATAGAGCCTGCACTTTTGTATGGATGTGAAGTGTGGAAAATGAGCAGTCCAGCTGAAAAACATCTGATGGTTGTGGAAATGTGGTTTCTGAGGAGAATGCAAAGAATATGATGAACAGACCAAGTCCTAAAAGAAACAAATGAAAATCGTAAACTGATTAGAGACATTTAGACATAGTCAAAATTGTTTGGCATGTTATGAGAAGAAATAAATTGGAGAACTTGAAGCAACTGGCAAGATCGAAGGGAAGAGAACAAGGGGAAGATAGAGAAGTAAATACCTGGATGGCTTGGCCATGTGGCATGGTCGAGACAAGAACACTGAGTTGATCCACGACTCTGGTGATCGAGTTAAATGGCGATCATGACCGCCCACGCTTATCGACATGGCCCATGATGGATGGTATAGTGTGGAGGAACAAAGTTATCATTGTAGCCTAAAGAGAATTGTTCGGCAGGGAGGATTAGGCAGACACCAAGCAATCCGAGGAAAGGCCAGACGGTCACAGAATCGGATTGCAAGTAGTACCATTAGTATTGGGACTCTCCGCTGGCTGTTGAAGATGAGGACGGAACACGTCAGGGAGTGTCCCATGTGTGTGTTGTGATGTCATTTCTGAGCTCAACTCATCTTCTCATGTAGGCGGGTCTCATAAGGACCTATACTGAGTGCTATAACATCGGTCTTTTGACGATAATTTGTAACAACGATGTCTCCCAAGTTTTCTACTTCTTCGCGCATCAACACTATTGGCGACGGTTATTATGATTATGTTTTCCACAACAGTCCTACTCCCAAATCATTTATAAACTGTGCTGTCTGTATATTTCCCTTACCAGACAAATCAACACGAAACCGTTCCCCATCTCGTTTTCCATCGGTATCTCCCGTCCACATTTTCAGCTGTCATTTTCGTCTTCTCATATTCCCTCCAGATTTATGTCTCTGTCAGAAATCACAATGTGACTGTTTGCTGGGATTATAAAACCCATTCATACAAAGATGTGTTTTTTGATAGTCCGGCCAGCCTATTGCTCATATCAGTGTCAATCGGTGACCTGCATGCATTTGTAGCAATAAGATTCACAAACAGCGGTTCTTCCATAGCAAAGCCTTTTGACACCATTTTGTTTCGGTGGCGTTATTGCAATAAGCATTTCTTCCGTTAGGGGAAGTCAATAAAGGGATACAGGACGCTGGAGTTAACCCGGTGACGTAATTAGAGGGGTTGCCACCAAAATGAACGACTATAAAATGTGTTTGCGATGTTTCAGAACAATAACCACAGTTATAACCAGAGCTGAAAAAGCAGGTTGAACGAGGTGGGAAATGTAGTAGGTTTTATATAAATATTTTTTGTAGTTTTAACAACACGAACACAAAACAATGTTGTCTGTCCCGATATATGTACTGAAACAAGTTCTTCTTCTTCTTCTTCTGCGTTCATCCGGAGTTTTTTTTTCCGGACGTGACTGCGTTGTGCCTGTTTACAGCAGAGCTGCGTTCTTGCGCCGTTAGGCCGACACATCCGACTTCTGCGGGCGTTTGTTGACCGGGTTAACCTTCCCGGGTTTACTTTACTAGACCCCCTATACTAATACATTGCTCATTGCGCGTATGCGTTTGTGTGTGTGTGTGTGTGTGCTATGCCCCCTCTCTCTGTCTGTCTGCCTCTCTCTCCTCTCTCTCTCTCTGCCTCTCTCTCTCTCTCTCTCTCTCTCTCTCTCTCTCTCTCTCTCTCTCTCTCTCTCTCTCTCTCTCTCTCTCTTGATATATATGTATTTCTCTCGCGCGATATATATATATATATATATATATATATATATATATATATATATATATATATATATATATATATATATATATATATATATATATATATATATAAAGTTGCATGTCCTTCACAGGACGTAGCAGTCAACACCATCATTTTCGGTGTTCGTGATTCCTGGGCAAATTTTACGTTCAGTAGTTTGCCATTGCTTTCTGAACGACCGGCTACTATACCTTTTTCGAAAAAAAACCAGCACCGCTGTGTTTCGAACCCGGGTATACGGGCTCATAAACCGCGTTCGCAAGCCCTTAGCATATATAACGTTTGCAAAATTCCTATGTTTCGTGCTTTGAATAATATGATCTGTATTGTAGAAAATGTTATAAAACTTTGAGGAAACTATCTTCTTAGAAGGTGGGCGTTTGCGCTATTTCTAATGTGTTGTGTGAATAATATGAATTATACTGTATATTTTTTCACACATCCTTAAGACGACCATGCTCTAAGGGCACCGTTTATGTAACTCATATATGTGCATGCTCTGAATGCTAGTTATCCTTGACTGTCATTCTACACCAAAGGTAACTCTATAGCATGAGCAACTCTAGTTATGTTTAATGCTAACGATGTCATAGATACTAGGCCATGCCTTTCTGATGTAGTATAATCAGAATCCCTTTACATCGTCTATGTCACCCTAACGCGGGACAAAGCCAATAATACTTCCTTTGTTTCGTTAATACTGTGAACTTTTTTTCTTTTTTTTTTTGCAGTAGATATTTTGTTTCCGACGAGTTTTTCGCGCCATTTTGAAATATTTACTGCCCTGATTACATTCGCAAAAGTAGACCTCTAAATTCATAAAACAGCTGAAAAATGTGAAATTGTGTCACTACTTACTGCCTTCTGCCGACAGCAATACCGGTAATGTTTCCCTGCATTGTGCATTACGATCGTTTTATGGCGAATACGACACGAAATTAGTTGTTTGTGCTTTTTTATATCGTAGGATCATTAACATACCTGTTACGAAGCACTTCCGGTTTCTTTTTTTCTTTTTTTTTTAAATATTCCACGTGAAACATGTTCATCATTTTTGGTAGGCGTGGAGACGATTCTTCCTTTCGCATTTGTTCGTAGAGCATGTTAGAGATGTGGAAACCAAATGGTGGAAGAACAGGGAATGAATCGCTTAACTCATTCAGTGCCAAATGCCACCTCCCATTTGGAGGAAGAACAACATATCGTCATGCTAGGGTCAACGTGTTATTTGTTTTGTTTCATGGTATCTTCCGCAATTTCAATGTTCAGTGAATGGAACTTTACATTATAAAACTTGTTCATTTGATTGTTTACCATGTTTGATCCAAATCTAGTTTTTGTTTGGCACTGATTCGGTTAACACGTTTTGATTTTCATTATAAAAACAAACATCTGTTGACTGACAGGTTGTGTGTCGCCTGTTTTTCTGTGTGGGTGAGAATTTTAGATAATGATAAGGAAGAAGCGCCTTGCGCAGGTTATCATGCAATAATATGGGAGTGAAACAATGACTTCGTTAACTGACATCTTTGCAGGACTGATGCAATAACTTCTTTAACTGTTCTCTGTTACAGGCGCGAGACAATAACTCTTTTATCTGTTCTCTGTTGCAGGTGTCAAGCCGTATAGATGCAGCCAATGCGAGAAAGCCTTCACGCAGCGGTGCTCCTTGGAGTCTCACAGCAGGAAGATCCACGGACAGGCAGAGCAACTGGCATTCAACGAAAGACGGGTCAAATTGTATGTCTGCGAAGTCTGCGGTCACTCCACGGATCTGGCAGATGAGCATTACTCGCACAATCGTCATGTGCATCCTTCGTCTCAGCTGAAGCGACGCGTTAGCCTCATCAGCTCTTTAACAACGAAGTAGGATGCATTTACTAGGGGTTCTTGGCTTGGGTTGACAATTTCCTTTGGAGTTATAGAAGCCTCATTGTGGGAGCGACATGGTAGGATTATTGGTGCGATAGGGTGGAGCTGTGGAAAACAAATGCATGATGTGTGGAATGTGGGGAAACTGTGATAAATTAATTAAATTAGACTTAGGGAACAAATTTTGCGACGTAATAGATTTATGTGGTAGGGTTGTGGGAATAAAGTGATTAAGTAAGAGAATTATATGGTTGGGGTCAGAGAATACAGTGATGTAAGTAAGAGATATATATGGTAGGGGGCATGGAATAAATTGATGGAAGAGATTTATATTGTAAGAATTTGGGAACAAAGTGACATATAGTAAGAGATTTATATGGTATGGGGTTTGAGAACAAAGTGATTGAAGTAATATTTATATGGTAGAGTTTGGGGTACAAGGTGGTGGATGTAAGTGATTTATATGGTGGGGATCGGGAAACAAAGTTATGGAAATAATATATTGTAGAGGTAGTAGAACCATATCGGGGAAAAGGATTGAATCTCATGTAATGTTTGTTTTATTGTGGATAGAGTTTTTTTTTATAATTATGGATAGAGTGTTTTAATAATTGTGGATAGAGTGTTTTAATAATTGTGGATAGAGTGTTTTAATAAGGAGGATACAAATGCTTATATTTTCTGTCAACTGTTCTTACCTTTGCTAAGCACATGTCAAGTGAAAACAATTTGTTTACACAGGTGCCATATAGGGCTGATGGTTATGCTTCTTCGATCTGAATGCATGCTTGTGTGTATGCGTGTGTGTGTGTGTGTGAGCGCAGTGGCTGCCGTGTGTGTGTGTGCGTGCGTGCGTGTGTGTGTGTGTGTGTGTGTGTGTGTGTGTGTGTGTGTGTGTGATATACAATACCAGATTTTTATTTTATCTTTTTTTTCCACTAAAGCCTCGGGTAGACTGATTACCGTAATGAAAGAAAGCAAGAGTGAATGAAATAAATCAACTGTTGTATTTATAAGGGTCGTTCATTTGAAACCCGTTCCAATGGCTTTATTACAAAAGCATGAAAGAAACATTAACAGGTGTGGTGGAATTAAACAAAGCATTCATTTTGAATGAATTATGCACCATGGCTTGGTCAGGAGAAGTCGCCGTAGGCATTCAGGCAAGCATCCCATTGATTAGATAGGCGGCGAATGCCGTCTGCAAAAAAAGGATTGTGGTTGCTCACTGAACCAAGTGTTTACCGCGTTCATTACGTCTGCATCTGTGTGAAATCGTTGCCCCTTGAGAGCTTTTTTTAGAGGTCCGAACAAATGAAAATCACATGGTGACAAATCAGGACTATAGGCTGGATGTTGCAGAATTTCCCACTTCTTCCTTGCTAATGCTTCCTGCACAATCTTTGCGACATGCGGACGAGCATTATCGTGCAACAAAATCACACCGCGAGAAAGCATGCCGGGTAGTTTATTCTTGATGGCTTTTTGCAGCTTGTCTAGTGTTTGCAAGTAGTGGGTAGAGTTGATGTTGACACCAGGTTCTTTAAAGTCGGCCAACAATAGCCCTTCATGGTCAAAAAATGCGCTCAGCATAACCTTACCAGCGGAAACTTGTAACTTGAATTTTTTGGCTTTTGATGATCCAGCATGCTTCCATTGCATGCTCTCTCTTTTGCTGCTAGGCTCAAAGTGGTGACACCATGATTCATCGCTTGCCACTATGCGGACGAGAAATGCATCACCCCCCACTCTGTAACGCAGCAAGTGATTCAAACACCATCCCATGTGTTCCTCCTTTTGGTGGTCGGTCAACATCCGTGGTACCTACTGTGATATTGCAGTTTCTTACGAATGACCTTTTGAATTGTTCCAATAGACACATCAAATTCTTTCGCTAGCGAACGTATGCTTCGACAACTGTTCATCTGTACTGCTGCATCAATTTTAGCTATGTTTTTTTCTGTTGCAACAATATGCGCTTCACCCGGCCGTCGAAGATCTGTGGTGAACTGACGTCCTTTCCGAAACATTCGTGCCCAGTCTATCACTGTTGTCTTCGACACACATTTATTATCGTGCGCTGCCTGCATTCTTCGATGAATGTCCACTGGTCGACATCCTTCAAATGAAAGAAACTGAATCACCGCTCTTTGAGCTTCTTTGGACGGATTTTGGACCAACCCGGTCATTTTCTCAACGGTTAGAAACAGAACCTATGCATCATGGGACAATAAGCACGTGCTCTTTTATTCATTGGTCAGTACTTATCACATGACTATGACATGATCATGTTCAATGTACGCAATTACGCGCAGTGTGGCACGAACGGATTTCAAATGAACGCTCCTAATATATATGGGTGTACAACGAAATGTTAACAAACCAGTTTGATGTTTCACCGACTCTTCTGACAGCTGCCTGTTGTTCATGTTACAATGATTCACTACAGCGGATCAAATCCTACTTTCTATGGTAGACCGTTGAGAAGATTGTACTTTTTTGCATACGTGGTCAAACAATGATTTGTCAGTCCTAAAATTTCGTATTTACATAATACGCAGCAAGCTTCCACTATCACCAATATGTTTAGTTTAGTTTCTACTCCTAACTCAAGCCTGAGTCCGGAGAGACTCAGCTCAGTGCACGACCTCCGTAGCACTGGCGATGATCCTGAAATACTTTGGGTAGATTTTTAACTCAAAACTTTGCCCGGTCAGTGCCGTTAGTCTACTCTTTTTCGATTTCCAACTGCCAAGGGATTTTCTACATGTGCAATGATACACACGGGCGTCCGATCTGACTACCCAGAGACCAGGGGAAATTTTATTACTAGAAGTCAATTTTTAAAAACTCCCGGCCCTCACAGGGGCTTGAACCCGGGACTTCCAGCACTCGAGGCGGACACTATACCTCTAGCTTAACAGATTCAGTGCCAAACAAAAAGTATGTTTGGGGTTTGGACCGAACAAAAATATATGGCGGGAAATGGGAAGTAAGTGTGTATCACAGTTATAACCTAAACGTTGTTAATATGGTAGCAGACATGTTGTATTATATATCAAATTAAAGCTTTATCTTTTGGGATAAATCCTGGGGCAATGAAATCGATCATCTCGACTTTTAATGCAGTAATGAAGTAATGTGTGGCTGCTGGTTTTTTAGTGTCTGCCACTTCCATCGACGATGAAGTGTATTTTCCGTGGAGGATTTTGTGTTGGCATTCTGACGGCGGCATTATGCACAGTGTACCTGCGCGGCCTGTTGGTTTGTCGAGACTCCTGTCTGTTCCACTTTTCACATAGGGCAGTGAGGAGCATTTCGTGTAATATTCACTGGCACAGGAAAAGGAATAATGGGGACGACCCGTTGCCGTGAAGTTGGAACCGCGACTAACTAACTAACTAACTAACTAACTAACTAACTAACTAACTAACTATGTCAAATTAAGCAAGTTGCTTAGCGAAAACTACTCTATTGATATTTTAATTGAGACAACATTTCGCAATGACATTTCGGTGATATAACGCCCATGGCAGATACGGGAAGTTGCTTAAGACGATTAATCATCTTCTTCTTCTTCTTCGTTCATCCGGAGTTTTTTTTTCGGATGTGATTGCGTTGTGCCTGTTTACAGCAGAGCTGCGTTCTTGCGCCGTTAGGCCGACACATCCGACTTCTGCGGGCATTTGTTGACCGGGTTAACCTTCCCGGGATTAATCATCCTATGTCGCTGAATCAGTTAAAGTTATAAGTTTAGAATTTCGTGGGCCAGGAAGAAGACAAATACTGACATTCCACAAGAAGCGAACATGGGAGACAACTGGCTCATAAACAGCGTGATGTCTCGGCAACCGGAGAACTGTGGCCGTATTACACAACTGGGCAGTTACAGTATTTGTTTTGCTGATCCGACACCTTCTGCATCTTGTCTTGTTCCAAGAGTATTGTTGGGAAGTCTCCTCTGGAGTAAACTGGGCAGGCCGATAGAGGGATCATGCTGCATGAGCAACACATGGTCTCTACATTTCAGCCCAGGTGTTGTGCTACGGCGACCTAGAACTCCCTCCCTGGTCCCCGCCATGATGTAGCTATTATGCATTTTTAGACACAATGTAATAAACTATCGTCTGTCAAGACAGTACGGTGCCAGAGAGAATTTAAACAACACACTGTTTTGGAAAGATAGTGATTAAAGGCATCGTCTGCTGGAATCAGAAGCGGGTGACACCCAGCGAGAAGATGGACACGGGACATTGAGGGCACCTTGGACGTGAGACTACACTGAGGCAGGGGAACTGCGAAAGATCCAGTCTTTTAGCGAACCGTGGCGAGAACGACGTTCTGCAAAGGACTTGCAACACTGTGAGAAAATGTTTGCTGGATGCAGTTACACGTAACAGTTTCCTTTGCAGGACGTTGCGATCAATCGCACCTCCAGTTTCATGTACTAGGCAACTTTATATTCGTCTTCTGCTGCTTCTTCTTCTCTTCGTTCGACCGGAATGTTTGTTTTGGACGTAATTGCGTTGTCTTTGCTTACAACAGAACTGCGATATTTGCGCCTTTTGGCCGACACATTCGACCTTCTTCAGGCATATTGTTACCGGGTTAACCTTTCCGGGGAATTTTACATTGGGTAGTTAGCCATTACCTTCTGAAGGAAAAGTTAACATTGAAGTCTACCCGATTCGATGTAAAGAATGAACCTCGTACCCAGCGACCGTTAGGTCAAATGGCTCGACTAAGACTGCTGTTTCTTAAAACGTTTCACAAATATATTTAAAGTATTAAATGGCGAAGGCCCGACACACACTTCTAGACAAATATTTGACAGGTCTGTTAAAAATGTCCATGACTATTATGCTGATCTTTGTGCAAATTTGCCCACAGATATTTCTCTGTCACGTCTTCTCAGTAAATCCCCACAGAGTAATCATGATTTAGCTTGGCGGAAAATTGCGAATAATAAAACATATGGATTTAAAAAATGACTGAGAAAATAGGCAAATATTTGACCGTTGAAAACTTCGTTTCAGTCAATAAGGATTTCTGGAACTTTTTGTTATTTATGTATAGGCATAACGGTGATTCTCTCCACCCCCACCGTTTTTCACTTTAGTGTCCCGAATGTTTTGAGTGCAACGAACGGTTTCTGTTAGAGTGTCACCATCATCATCATCACCATTATCATCACCACCATCACCATCATCATCATCATCACGTAGGCGGGTCAGCATGGCCGAATGGATAAGATCGCTCGTTCTTAACAGATTCAGTGCCAGACAAACGTAGGTTTGGAAGGAACAAACTTGATGGCGTAAAATGGGAAGTAGGGGGCTGTGTCACAGTTATGACTTAAAAGTTGTTAATATGGTAGCAGACATGTTGTATAAATTTCAAATTAAAAGAGGTTGCATAGGGGAAACTACTGTAGTAATATTTTAACCATAGTTTGATTTATCTCCCATGGCAGTTACGGGAAGTTTGAATAAGACGATTTATCATCTCATGGCAATTAATCATTTACACGTGCTGATGCCGAGGCAGCGGGTTCAATCCCTACATTGGTCAGATGGACTAAAATGTTGACTTCTCGTCCTTGACTTTAGGTAGTAAATTACAAGTACCTCTGAAGTCAGAGTGGGTTTGCCTGATGGTAAAGCGCGCTGGTGATACCGAAAGCTAATCTACACGCAAAAATCAGTTCAGTGCACTAGAAGTAGCTACACTTGTTTGGACTATTCATGAATTCTTTCTTCTTTTCTGCGTTCATCCGGAGTTTTTTTTTTTTCGGACGTGATTGCGTTGTGCCTGTTTACAGCAGAGCTGCGTTCTTGTGCCGTTAGGCCGACACATCCGACTTCTGCGGGCATTTGTTGACCGGGTTAACCTTCCCGGGGATTCATAAATTCAAAGCGAAGGAACGCCGCCCCCCCCCCCTCCCCCTCCCCCCCCCCCCCCCCCCCCCCAAAAAAAAAAAAAAAACGGCGTATGAATAGTGGAAGACAACTACTGCAACAAATATGGGCAAACTACCACGTTCATGATTGTTCTCTCGTTCGCTGTGGTCTATGGGAGACAATACGATGTCATCAAAATGTCGTGCTAGCGTAGATCTCATTGGAGACTATCGTGGCAGAATGGATAAGAGCGTCCGCTCTTAAATATCAGCTGTGCTAATGCTGTGGTAGCTGGGTTCAACCCCTACACCGGTCAGTTGAACTAAAATGTTGGCTTCTCTTCCTACTTGTTATTCCTGTATTTGTTATCCTTATTTATTATCCTATAACTGTCACCCTGTAATTGCCATCCTGTAATTGTCCTGCACTTGTTATCCTGTAATTGTCATCCTGTAATTGTTACCCTGTATTTGTTATCCTGTATTTAAACAGTCGCGTTAACCAAAGGTACCCATGCATACCACGACCGTTCGTTTTTTGTTTGTTTTTTTACATTCTGAAATTTCACCAGGAGTTACGCCGCCAATTTGGCATAATTAGTGTCCTCTGGCCAGCGGAAACACAGCAGTCACTTCCCCCAATCCCACCCTCCCCCTAATGAGTTTATATTGATTCTGATGGTGTTGTCCTAAGACGAGCCCATAAGTGATGTTAGTTGCATAACCTTTACAGGACGTAGCAGTCAACTCCAGAATTGTTTGGCTATTTGTGATGCCTGGGCAAGTTTATGTTCAGTAGTTTGCTATTGCTGTCTGAACGACCGGCACTCATACCATTGCATGGAAAAACCAACCCGCAGCTGTGTTTTGAACGCGGTATGCGGGATTGCGAATTACATTCGTAACTCCCTCGGCACAGAACCTGCCATAGGTGATGTTAGTTAGTTAGTCTTTCCTCTTGAGCCTAAGGCTGCGCATAGGGCAGAAGTCCTGTCTCTCCATGCTTGGCGGTTCGCTGCTACCTGTTGTAGATCTTGGATATTTACTTGGCCATTGAATGAGCCTTCTCTAATGATGGTTCTACGCAGGGTCTCTCTTGGTCTTCCCCGTTTTCTTTTCCCTACTGGTGACCATATGAGGGCTTGGTAGGGGAGTCTTGACTTGTCCATTCTGAGTACATGGCCGATGTAGTTCCAACGGCGTCTTCTTATGAAATTGGATACTGTATCTTGCTTAGTCTCTTGTCTTATTTGCGAATTGGTTCTGAAGTCTGTCCAGTGGATGTTTAGAAGTCTTCTAAGACATTTGTTCTCAAAATTGTCTAATTTTTTATCTAAAGCTACCGTTGATTTCCAACTTTCACATCCATACTGGAATCACACAAGAGTTGAAGATTTTAAGTTTTGTGTGTTTGCTGAGTGTCTTTGACTTCCAGATGTTTGACAGTTTATTGAAGGCACTAGATGCCAGTGCGATTCTAGATGATATTTCTTGTGTTGAGTCCCCTGTAGATGTCATTTTGCTTCCTAGGTATGTAAAGCTATTGACTTTTTCAAGAACGTAGCTGTTCAATTTGGTGTCATCTGAACTGTTGGTAAGATCAATAGTCTTTGTTTTTTAGGTGATGTATGGGTGCGATAATATATGACAGGAGAAAGATAAGAAGGGATGAATGTTAGACGGCCTGACTGCCCAATTCTTAACTCGTTGAAAATAAAGTTCATTCTATTGTTTATCGTGGTGGATGTTGTGCGTGACCCCAGTGCACTGACGTCGCTTCTCGGGTAACCACAGTGACGGGAACGGAGGGGAGGGTAGTCGAACAATTTTCGCATTAGGCCCTCACGTCTGAAGCACAGATTCCAGTCACATGAACGATGTTACATCACGTTCCGATATCTGAGGCATAGGATCAGTCACAGGACGATTGCCTCATCAGTCTCTCATATTTGGAGCACAGGTTTCTGTCATTTAAACTATTTTCTCATCGAATCCTCTCATATATGGAGCACAGCTTCCAGTCACGTGAACGATTTGCTCATCGTGCTCTCACATCTAGAGCACAGCTTCCAGTCACGTGAACGATTTGCTCATCGGGATCTCATTGATGGAAACGACCTTAGACTTGTAAAAAAAATATATATTGGAAACAACAAGCTGCCATCAGAATTGATAATGAAGTAGGTCAATATCAGCCTATTAAAGAGATGTGTAATGTCTCCAGATCTTTTTTCCCTGTACAGTGAGAATATTTTCAGAAATATAGAAGATATGGAAAGAATCAACATTGGGAGACGATGCATCAATAACATTAGATACGCAGATGATACAGTCTTGATTGCAGACAATGAACAGGACCTGCAAAATTTAGTAGATGCGGTTGTTGCACACAGTGAACAACTAGAATTAGAATTGAATTATAAGAAGACACAGATTATGGTCGTCACTGGGAAGAAAGAAGCCCCACAATGTAATATACGAGTAAATGGGCATATTCTTAAACAAGTGAATAGGTACAGCTATCTCGGAACAGTCATAACATCTGATGGGAGATGCCTTGAAGAGATTAGAACAAGAATTGCTATGGGGAAGGTAGCCTTTTGCAAGATGAAAAACATACTGACCAATAAACAGATGTCAATTGAAACGAGAAAAATAGTGTTGAAGTGCTATATAGAACCTGTACTTTTATATGGATGTGAAGCGTGGACAATGAGCAGACAAGCTGAAAAACATCTGATGGCTGTGGGAATGCGGTTTCTGAGAAAAATGCAAAGAATACCATGGACAGACAGAAAAACCAATGAACAAGTCCTTCAAGAAACAAATGAAGATTGTAAACTGATTAGAGACATTAGACGTAGACAGTCAAAAAATTTTGGGCATGTTATGGGAAGAAATGAATTGGAGAACTTGGTGACAACTGGCAAGATCGAAGGGAACAGACCAATTGGAAGTCCAAGAAGTAAATACCTGGATGGCTTGGCCACATGGCATGGTCGAGACAGAAACACGGAACTGATCCACGACTCTGGTGATCGAGTGAGATGGCAGAACATGACCGCCCACGCTTATCGGCACGGCACATAATGGATGGATGGATCTCATATCTGGAGCACAGGTTCCAGTCACGTGAACAATTTGCTCATCGGGCTCTTACAAGTGGAGCACCTGTTCTAGCTCCGTCATGACACAGTAAACATTGACATAAAGCCTAGCCTATGAATTGTCTGGAGTATGCAATGGCAATCCATTCTGGCAACTCAGCCTTAAAAATAACTCCCCATCAGACACTATAAATTTAATGGTAGATTATAGTGGGCGAGACATGCAAATATAAATTACTACAACAAACTGCCTTTGAAAATAGCAATATAACTTATTTGTTTTGTTATAAGTTCCAGTATGATGATTCCGTATTGTAGATTCCGAGATGTAAGCACCGAAATGTAGAATCGGAGATAACGATACTTAATTGTAGATTCTGAGATGTAGCTTATGAAATCTACATTCTAAGATGTAGATTCTGAGATCTACATGTCAAGATGTAGATTCCGAGATGTTGATACCGAAATGTAGATTCCGAGATGTATATTCCGTGATGTAGATTTTAAGATGTAGATTAAATTAAGATAACAATGTTTAATCATTGTACTACTGTTACTGCAGATAAATTGACCATGTTAAACCATATATTGTCATGGTACTTACATAAAACTATTTTGCGGATGTGTTTGATTGTTGTTTTTATTCATGTTGTCGTGCTTTACCTGTGTGTAATTGTCATAAACTAATTATTCTAATGCATAGATTTTCGAATTAGCATTGCAGTAACAGTCTAGAGTTCTTTACGAGTTTGTTAACAAGAGTGATGTTCCCGCAGACCTTCCAAAGTTCAGTCCTTATCAGTGAAGGCTACGCAGTCAACTGACTACACAAATAATCAAGCTGACAAGATGCTGCGGCAGTTAGAAGTGACCCCGATGTGCTGTCACATTGTTGTCCAGTGGGAGCCAGGTGGCCTAGAGGTGTGCCGTCGGTTTCTAATTAGAGCAGACCTGAGGCTATCTGCTGTGAGAAAGGTTTGGGTGATTAAACAATATGAAAAAGAGTATATACCCCTTTGATCCTCGAGTAGTGGATCGGACATGCAGCCTTCTCGGATGGGGACAATAAACTAGAACCACCCTTGGACACCTCGTGCATGTTAAAAGTACCTCGGCAGGTGAAATCGAAAAGAGCAAACCGAATCGGCCGCTGCCCAGGCTAATTTTCAAATCAAAACACCAACCCACAAAATAAAATGTATACTATGTTTGATTCTGGAATACAAAATGTTTGGATCATTGCCGGTACTACAAAGTTCGGACGTTGTGTCGAACTTCCCCTTGTGATATATATGGCGAAATCCCGAAGCCTATCTGTAACTACCTGTGTGTATTGAAAGTAATCCTTTACATCTCATCTTGTTCCTCTTGTACCTTACGTGTCGAGGTGAAGCATAAACAGTGGAAGAGTGCCCGTTTATGGGCTTCATATATCGAGACTACCATGGACTTTGTCATTCCTTCTATCCATAATTTACATGGTTGGCCTCTTCTTCTGGTTCCATTTGGTCTGTACATCATTGCTTGTTGTGATATATTGGTAGCCTAGTTATGTGACCGAACCATTTCACTTACTGTTTTCTAATGAAATTTAGCACTGTTAATATATCCCACCTGAATCCTGATTTCATCAATTCTGATTTTTTTCTTCTTGATACGTTGAGTATTCTTCTCAGGAATCTTATTTACGTTGTTATAATCATGTGAGACCAGGTGGAGAAAGCGGGGGAAACAGACTGAGAACCCGTATGTGGAGAGAATGATATGGCGGGGAATGGGCAGGGAGCCTGGACGAATCTCAAAACTGAGAGAGAAGACCAGGAGAACTTTCAATCAGATGGCAGTTGGAACTATTAGCAGTATGACTCTTCGCTGGCTGTTGAACAAGGGACGGAGCGCGTATGGGAATGTCCTGAGTGCAATGATATCGGTTCTTAGCGCAGCTCAACTACAACTCTTTATACAGCCAACTGAAATGCTGATGTTTCCTTTACCATCTGCGTTGTTCCCTTATTTTCCATAAGCGTCGTATACATAAGTGAGGAAGAGGCGATATCACAGCGTTTAGCTTACCTCCCAAGACAGTAGTCCTGCTTCAGTCCTCAGAAGAGTCAGGATTATATTTTCTTACTAGTTCGGTTTTTAATTCAACACTCAAAAATAGAGAACATCTATTGGATATTGTCCCGGAGGACATGCTGGTGTAGTGGGGAACGAGCGGACGGACAGATTGGCTGGGTCTGCGCGCTGGGTGGGGTATTGGTGCGTGATGAAGCTGACAAGGTTGAGGCCCTTTAGGATCGTGTTTATAGTGCAGAGAACACATAGATCATCATGACCTGGAGAGAATGGTGCTGCAGGCAGTGTCCGCAGAATCTGACCGACATTCAGCACTCAGAGGAAAGGCCAGACGGACAAATTATCAGAATATTACTGGCACGATTGGTTTTGGGACTCTTCACTGACTGTTGAAGATGACGACGGTAGCACGTATGGGAATGTCGTGAGAGCTGTAGTGTCGGTTCTTGACTCAACTCAACCAGTTCGGTTGTTGGATCGACCCAGCCTCATTAAAAACGCGTACCAAATGGAATTTTATGGGAATTGGATGCGAAGGTTAGGGGCTCTTCTTATTTGAAACCCATCTGTTAGTTTTCCGTGATAAATCAGTCTTCGTGTCCTCACAACCTGTCTTTATCAAGTTAATGAACTTCAGTGGGATCCCATGGCGCATGATCAATTTCCAAAGAGATGTCCAATCAATGCTGACAAAGGCCTTTTTATTGTCCATAAATCAAATATAAAGTTGGTGAATTAATGTCCAATCCTTGCTATATTATTTTCCGTAATATGGCTACATGGTCAGTGCAGAATATGTTTGTTCGGAAGTCCGCCTGTTAATCAGTTATTTGTCAGTGGCATCTATTGATCTATCCAGAATGATCCTTCTTCATATTTTCCCAGGACTGACAATAACATTATGCCTTTCCTTTATCATCTTCACTCACCTACTTGTTTCTATTCTTTGGTAACTTCACCGGATATTCCTCTCTCGAGTCTACTGGTATTTTCCCAGTCTCTCGGACTTTACTAAATAATGTGAGCAGTGTTCAGATGAGAAGTCTATATTGGCTGTAATGGCTTCTGCAGAGATACCGCCTGGACCTGCATTTCCCCCCTCCTACCCCCCACCCCCCAATTCTTCAGAATTATATAGCTTTACTATTATTATTTTTTTTTAAATTAAGATGATTTCTCATAGTTGTTATCCTGCGCCACTTCTGCAGGCTGGGTAGTCTTTTGGAAAATGGTCTATTCAGAAATTCATCTTGAGTATGCAGCCCATCATCCATTTGATCGTTAATTTCGTTGGCAACTATTTCCCACGATGCGAGTGTCGTGTTATTTATGTTACGAGCCCTAACTCTTCAACCGTTAGTCAGCGATAATTATTTAGGAGTTGTTCCCCTTAATTTAGTTAATATCTGAAGAAATACTCAATTCTAGTAATGTCATATTGTACCATCGTCTATAAATAAAACGTCAAGGACCTTTTTCCAAGCTTCAGATAACTTGAGTAAATGATAAGGTGATGCAGTGATCTACACCGATGGGTCAGTGATGAGAAACAGACGTAATGGTTGCGGTTTCATCGTGAAGGCTAATGGACGACGCTAGTTTTTAGTTTAGTCGACGAACGGCACACGGGTGGAATCCATAAGTGCTCCGTTCTGCTCCTAACTCAAGCCTGAGTCAGGAAAATCTCAGCTCAGTGCACGAACTCCGTAGCACCGGCGTGGATCCTGAAATACTTTGGGTAGATTTTTAACTCGAAATTGTGCCCCCAAAGGATTTTTTATGTGCGCAACAATACACACGGTGTCCCATCTCACTACCCAGAGACCAAGGGAAATTTTGATACTATAAGTCCACGTGAAAAAATCCCGGCGGGGGGGGGGGGGGGGGGGGGGCTTGAAACTGGGACCTGCAGCACTCGAGGCGGATACTATACCTCGAGACTACTCAGCCCCCTCCCCCCACCCCCAATGCTTAAACAATGAGTCTGGCATTTGAGACTACAACCTCCAGCATGAGCATGGAGGTGGAAGCAGTAACATTAGCTTTCCGATGGTTGGAGGAGACCGCTGCAACACACATTGTATTCATTACGGACCCATAGAGTATGCATTCGTGAAGAATGGCTTGCCACGATTCAGAGGTCACAAAACAATACAACTAGACAACATCTTGGACCAAGAAAAGGTAAGCGTATGTTGCTTGCAAGAAACTCACCTCAACGAAAACAAAATGATGTCTGGGAAATTGACAATACTAAGGACACTAATTTCTGAACTTAGCAGTCAACATAAGGTCACCATACAGTGGATACCATCCCCTGTGGAGTACCCGGAAACGACAGAACTGATCGACTGGCTAAGGAAGGAGCGAAAGAAGAACAGCCTGATATGCCCGTTAAATACCACCAAAAGACAAGAATTATCAAATCAGTCAGAAGGTCACCAAAACCTGCTCAAGACGACAACCACGTTATGGACAGACCAAAACAAGTCATTATTCTGCGCCTCAGAACAGGACACAATAGATTACACAACCACATGCATACAAGATTCAAGATTGGTGAATCAGCCATGTGCACATGTGGATTGGCATCTCAGACAGCAGAGCACATATTCACAGATTGCCCAAATTACAACATGTCTAGGCAAACCTTCTGGCCTAGAGAGACGACAGTGGAAGATAAACTCTATGGACTGCTGAGTGAACTAAAAAGGACAGTTAAATTCATACAAGAGGCAACATTGCAGTTATAGACATATTTAAGGCGAACGAAAGAAGAAGCAGTATTACATAACGAAGGTCAAGGACTGTTTACAAAAATAGATAATTAGAAAGAAATTTTATCACAAATGTTAAAACAATCACAACGGTACATGAAATTCTGTAAAATTCAACAACATAACTTAAAAACGAAGTAAAAATGTTTATTTCTAAATGCCCTCACGGGCCGCATAAAATCAGTTGGCAGGCCGCATGCGGCCCGTGGGCCATAGTTTGCCCACCCCTGCTCTAAGACATATTGGGTATATTGTGTTAGCCCCATATTTGTACAGACCAATCGACACTCAGTGGGTGATGTGGTGAATATTATGCCAACAGCTCTTACTTCCCCCCAACACTTTCTAGCACCCATTTTAGACAGCTGTTCTGGGAGTCCAGCCAGATCAATTTGTTTTTACATCTATAGCTTAATGGGGACTTGAACACATGACCACCAGAACGGCAGGCAAGCACGCTACAGTGGTTTCAGTATTATCAAATGTTATCTACAAAAGATTAAAAACATTAACAATATAAATATCTGATAGTGGAAGATGTTTGCAAAATAATAACAACAGTAGTAACACTGGTGGAACTACACGAAACACAACAGTCAGATATTCTGGCAATGAATGCATTAGCACAATGAAAAGACAGGCACTTGAGACTAATATTCAAATAATGATACTTTTTTAACACTATGACAACATTGAAACAAAAAGTGTGACTTTGCAGAAAAACACAAGTCATACAATGTAAGACAAATAAAACACAGAAAACAATATATTTATTAATATGACCCAGAAACAGAATTAATACTTTGACAGGCAAAGACTACAGAAAACAATATACTTAATATGACCTAGGATCATAATTAAAACTTCGACACGATAATATTTTTAGATAAATGTAGGACATTTTTAAGCCAATAAAATATGATGGCCCCTTTACATCACAGACCACTAGCAGGTTCCAACCTCGAGCCATGTTGGTTTTCTTGTCTGCTTTAAATGTAGGTGACAAACTTCCATTTGGGTTTTATTTGTAAATGTTTAAACAATCAAGGTAAAGTATTATATGTGAAAAGGGCTTTGCGGTGATGGATCGATAACATACACATACATGTATCCAACTGCTGTGGTATGGGGTTTGATGTCACATCACATGTATGTTAGTTATCTGTTGAAGTATCATCCTTGCACTCCGGACAAGTCCAGTGGCTAATATTTCAAGTTCTATGTTGGTTGACGAGGCCACTCATTCTCCCAATGTGCCTCTCCTGTCTGGCCATGCTAATTCTAACTTCCAAGTCTCTCATTCTGGGCAACAATGTGGATTCATTGACATCAAAGTCCTCCGCTCTCAACATCTCTCTAAGGGCATTAATAATATCTGCACAATCTATGGGCTGGCCATCTGCAGGGGATGTGTTACTGCCCTTGGAAATATGAACTCTGCATTCTGGGAGAAATGTGTCGCTGATGAAAATTTTGAAGCAAATCCTTCTCTAGGATTAGCTTACACCAGAATGTGAGGATATATTTTCTGGAAACTTGTGATTTACTGATGTGATATATTACTATTCTATGTGTATAGGAAACTGTGACATATGGCAAACAATACATTAGACCAAATGTCAGGAAACAAGAAAATAAACCAAATGCCAGGAAATGACAATAAACCAAATGTGAGAAAACAATAAAATAAACCAAATGTCAGGAAACAAAACAAACCAATGTCAGGAAACAAATAAACAGACAAAAAAATTAAAAGACCCTTTTAAACACCTTGAGGTGTATGGGTATGTGGTTCTAACCCCATAATTTTATAGACCAATCGGCACTTGATGGGTGACGTGGTCAATATCATCAGCCACCATTATTTCCCTGGACATTTCCAGATATCTATTTTAGGCTATGTTTGACCTAGATTTGAACACATGTCCACATGGCCCTGAAGACAAGTGTGCTAGCCATTGTGCTACAGCAGCTCTCAAAAGACAATAAAACAAATAACATTGTAACTGAACAGACTGGAATTTCGATTACATGTAATGGGTGAGTCGAAGAGCTTTTGTAATCAGCTACATTATGTTTCTGCTGCAGGTTTTTCCAGCTCTGTAATTCAAACATGAATACTGACACTAGGAGATATGAAACTCTTCCAGTTCTAAATACTGTCTCTTCCCTGTGAATCCCACCCAACATGCAATGTTTTCCTGTACTTCTTACTTTTGGTTAAGAGCATACTAAAGAAATCTGGCTTTCCCAATGAGCACGTCCATTGTGTATTTAGTCTTTTTGAGAGTCACACTCATGATTTTTCATGGTGATTGTTCTCCTTGGGTCTTGCATTGTAAATCTTCTTTGTAGGTTACAAAAGGAGGCCAAGGGAGGTTGGTCTGAGACTGGCTACCTGGCACCGCAGAAAACAATCAGTCAATAACCAACCATGAACTGGCCTACACAGGGTTTGGCATGCGTGGCTGTGGGACTGTACTCCTGTAGGAGTGTTAAAGGCACAAGAAGGTGATGTACAGGGGAAATTAAAACTTTTGAATTTCAACAGAATAATTTAACTATGTTAAGTATGATTATTTCCAATTGCGCATTCACCATCTTCATTATTTTTGCCACTTATTTTACTCCACTATAGAATTACATTTCATTAATATTGTTTTTACTTCTCCTCTATTTAAAATATAAATAATATACAGCCATAACTATTCAACTTCAACTGAATTACAAGATGTGTTCAGAAAGTAAGCAACGGTTAGCTAATTGAAAACATCAAAACATTTAGGTTAGTAAGTATTTTCATACTGGATGCACAATATACCCACAGAATAGAAAACATACACAATATACCCACAAAATAGAAAAAATACACAATGTCACAAGTTTATGTGACCGCAACTTATGCACCGGGCATACAAAGACAACTGCTGTATAATACGAAACAAGTAAAATTGACTGCAACTGTGTAAAATGTAAGTCAAAATGTGCAGAACCTGCTGAAAATGAAATATTTCAAAACATGTTGGATTTGTAAAATATAACCACCATGGCCGAGGGGTTAGCAGCTTTCTCCGCTAACCCCGAATACTCTCGTCACGTGATGCGACGAGAATTAGCAGTGGTTCGAATCGCAAAAGTGACTTATGAGAGTATGGAGCCGGTCGCTCAGAAAGTCGTGGCGTGCTGATGAGCGTAATCTAGCCTAGGAATCAACATACAGCTGAAAGATGCTGGTGTTGACCGCAATATCCTGAAACAGGATGGAAACGCGGGAAAAAAAAAAAACATCAAGTATTTACTTTCTGAACACACCTCATGCATTACATCATAAGTACTATTCTCTTAACATATCTCATGAGTTATAACAAAAATATTACTTTCTGAACACTTCTCATATATTATAACATAAATATGAACTTCTAAACATGTCTCGTATAGACAAGAAAATAACCTTTTTACACGCCTTCAGGCGCAATTGGCATACAGTGCTGGACCCATACTTTTATAGACCAATCAGCTCTCTGTGGGTGATGGGTGATCACGCCAGCCATCTTTACTCCCCAAGACATTTCTCGGTACACCCATATTAGACTGGGTGAACCTGGGAGCCAAGGTCAATTTTAAAAATCCAATCCATCTCAATCTCGATTGAACCCACGACTACCAGACGGGCAGGCAAGAGTCTACCCACTACACTATTGCGGCTCCCACACTGTATTGTTTTCAGAATAATTATATATTATAAATATCACTGGCTTAATATGCTTTATACATTATATATTATAATAATAGTATTACATTCCGAACACCCTCTTTTATTACAACACAGGTTATACTTTCTTAAAATGCCTCACATACGAGGTCTATTAAACAAGAATTGGACCTTCGGCCGTGAAAACTAAAATGACTTATCTGGAGGCCTGAAATTCTATTTCCCTTCAAAGTGCTCTCCTTGGGACTGTGCACACTTCTCCCAGTAGTCCCGCCATGAAGCATTTCAGGAAGGCCTCTTCAAGATTGGAGTACAGCATGGCCATCACCTGTAGTTAACGGGAACTTGTGAGTTCTATCATGACAACGCACCTACCCGTTGCTCACATCTGATTCAGATATTTTTTTTAGCCAAATACAATATTTCTTTGATTCAGAGGCTCCCCGTGGTGAAGGAGTTACAGACGAAGTTCACAATCCCGCATACCCGCGTTCGAAACACAGCTATGAGCGAATTGGCAGCAGACCGCCCTACGTTTGCTTTTATTAAATGGTATTAGTGCTGGTCGTTCAGAAAGAAAATGGCAAGCTACTGAATGTAAACTTGCCCAGGAATTACGAATAGCCAAAAAATGCTGGGGTTGACTGCTATGTCCTGTAAAGGACGTGCAACTAACTCTTTCAGCAGGGCTCCTTGTGATTTTTGGCTGATTCCCAAGCTGAAAATGCAGCTGAAAGGGACCTGATTTGAGTCATAAGAAGAGTCATGAGAAGACATGTGGAATGCAAAGGCCTCACTATACTCCATTCCCAAATGCTTCCAACAAAAGGTGGGATCACTATACTCCCAAGAAGATCATGGTTTCAGACCTTGAAGTCAGTAATTGTATTTTTCCCAGCCAAAGACATGATACTTTTTTTTTAACAGACCTTTTATTACACACTAAGCACATTCTATTAACAGGAAGACACTGCCACACAAACACCATGCCATTGAAATCAGTCCCCATCCTCAGGCCTGGCATCCAATCCAAAGAACAAATTGAAGACATGTCCACAATCATGCTGCTGCAAATATGTGCTGAACTGACCCAAGTCCATGTGATACTCCCGCCCTTTGCCTCCTCGGGCATCGAGAACAAGTTCAAAGAATGGATCCATCTTTAGTGACACTGTCTGTCCATCTGGCATAACCATAGGCACCACCTGCAAGATTTGTAGAACATGAGACCAGGCTAGACGGTAGATTATATTCAGATTCATAATTTACACTTGAAATAAAATCTAAAATAATGCAACCAAATAAGAGAAGACTTCTGTGTAATGATACAGCTTCAAATTCATGTAATGTATTGTCGGTGTATTGTATTGCCAATATTAGTGTATCGTCAGTGTTGTATATTGTCAGTGTTATTGCATAGTCTGTGTCACTTTATTGTCAGTGTTATGTATTGTCAATGTTACTGGATTGTCAGTGTTAATGTATTGTCAGTGTTATTGTATTGTCAGTGTCATTGTATTGTCAGTGTTATTGTTTTGTCAGTGTTATTGTTTTGTGAGTGTTATTACATTTTCAGTGTTAGTCAGTCAGTTAGTCGCGGTTCCAACTTCAAGGCAATGGGTCACCCCATTATTCTCTATTTCTGTGCCAGTGAATATCACTGCCCCATGTGAAAAGTGGAACAGACAGGAGTCTCAACAAACCAACAGCCCGCACAGGTATACTATGCATAATGCCGCTGCCAGAATACCAACACAAAAGTCTGATACAAAAAATACAGTTGATCGTCGATGGAAGCGCCAATCACTAGAAAACCAGCAGCTGCACATTACTGCATAAGACAGCTCGTACACGTATACTATGTATAATGCCGCTGCCAGAATGCCAACACAAAAGTCCGCCACGAAAAATAAGGTTTATGTCGATGGAAGTGGCAGTTACTAGAACACCATCAACTACACATTACTGCATAAGGCAACCCAGTTAGTTCAACGAACGGCCGGCAACCATTTTTCTGAACATGCAGTTCATGCTACAAACAACCATGAACAGATGTAAACACACTCCACTTTGCCTTAATCTAGTTAGTTAGTTAGTCTGTGATTTATATGTTGTGTTTTCTAGTGTTTCTTTGCTGATGAAAGCTTGTCACCCCAACGTCCTTTGTTTTTGGTAATTTTATTTTGTAAACCTGCCCTATACTTCTGTGTTTTTATATTGTTTGCAAACAAGTAATACTAATATCCTAAAACAGTAACACTGATGTTATTAAAAACAATAACAGTGATTACTGAAATTCAAGATATAGGAGTAGACGGAAAGATCATCAGACTTATTAGTAACTTGTACTGGGAACAAGTGGCGTCTATTAGATGCAGTAATAACTATTCGTCGCCTAGAGATAAAAAGAGGAGTACGGCAGGGATGTGAAATGTCCCCAAGCCTCTTCAACCTATACACAGAAAGAATTTTTAAACAAGTTCAAATGCCTGGACTCAACATCAATGGAAGAATCATAAACAATCTTAAATATGCTGACGATACCGTGTTACTAGCAGAAAGTGAGCAAGAGTTGCAAGACTTAGTGGAAGAGGTAAACAGGCACTGCACAGAATGTGGCTTAGATATTAACATCCAAAAAACAAAAACTATGATAATTAGCAGTGAAAAGGAAAGGTCACCAATGAACATTACAGTAAACGGGCAGATACTAGAACAAGTAACAAGTTTCTCTTATCTTGGACATATAATAACAGATGATGGCAGAAGTGAAATGGAAATCATAAAGAGAATAGGAATGGCCAAAAATGCTTTCAATGGCATGAAATCAGTATTAACATCTAGAGAAATTAACAACTCATTAAAAATGAGAATTGTCAAATACTACGTATATTCAACGCTACTGTATGGCGCGGAAGTCTGGACATTGAACAAGCAACTAGAAAGTCCCATAGAAGCCCTGGAGATGTAGATATACAGATGAATAGGTGGACAGAAAAACAATCAAAAGCAGAGGTCCTAGAAAAAGTGGGAATGAAGAGAGAGTTGATGAAAGAAATAAAGAGGAGACAAGTGAAATATTTTGGCCACGTTAAAAGACATGATACTCTTTTAAAATCCATACTGGAAGGCAAGGTTGAGAGCAAGCGAGCAAGAGGTAGACAACGATACAAGTGGGAGGATAACATCAAGAGATGGACGAACATCAGCCTGACAGAATGTACAGTCAAGGCGAGAGACAGACAGTGTTGGATATCCATTGCAACCAACCTTCATTGCGGAGAGGCACCTGATTGATTGATTGAACACTGATATTACTGAAAATGACAGCACTGATTACTGAAAACAAGTAGCACTGCTAAATTAAAACTGTAACACTGAAGCCTCTGACAACAGTAACATTAATAACTCAAAAATTGTAAATTTTATGTTACTGAAAATGGTAACACTGGTTACTTGTTTAATACTGATAACCTGTAGGTCAGCATGGCTAAATGGATAACAGCACTCGCTGTTAAACATTTGGTGTGCTGAGGTAGTGGGTTCAACCCCCTCACCAGTCAACTGAACTAAAATGTTGACTTCTCGTCCTTGATTTGGGGACATAAATTACAAGTACCTCGGAAGTCAGAGTGGGTTTGCCTGATGGTGGTAATAGGAAAAGTTAATCCACATGCAAAAATTAGTCCAGTGATACTAGAAGTAGTAGCACGTGTATGGACTATGCTTGAGTTCAAAGCGAGCGAGCGTCCAAAAACAAATACTGATGACCTAAACAATGTTATTTAATGTACTGAAAACAGTATCACAGATTACTGAGAATTTTAACATTGATGTTACTGAAAACAGTAAATTGATTACTGAAAACAGCTAACATTGATAACCTAAAACTGTAACAATGATTTTACTAAAAATTGAAAACTGTAAAATTGATGTTATTAAAATCTGTAACATTGATAAATCAGTGCTTCGTTTTTAATTCACCGCAAACAAACCGCATAGTTATTTTTAGCACTGGCCTAGATCTGGTGGGATCGTCGATTTTCAGAATAGGGATATCGGGATAACTTTGTGGTTGGTTGACAAGTGTGTTTGCAGAACATACTCAAAACTGCACGTCATTGTCTTAGCAAACTGTCCCCCAGATATATCAAAGATGAGTACAAACAAATGGGACATACACAAGATACGACGAGTAGCACAAGATATGAATATACGCTTCGATGACAGTGAAGGCCCTCCAGGCCTAGAAACATTTATTGCATCCATCAATCAGTCTAGCCGTCCACCACACACTTAACCGGAAGTAATCAACAACACATTCAATTTATATGATTCATTATTTCAATAAATACATTACACAACAGCACTTGCTTGTCATCTACTTGTGCACAGTATATCAACACATCCCTACACCCACTATGGAATCACCCTGAGGTCCCGTGATTTCCCGGGAACTCCCGGAATTCCTTTGTTTGCGGTGAATTAAAAATGAAATACCGATACATCAAGAATGTTCCACTGATATTGCTTTCTGAAAACTAACACTAATTATTGAAAACAGAATTATTAATGTAAACTGAGCACCGATGCCACGGAACACAGTTCCAAATTTGGCACTTATACTTTCCAAAATCTAGCAGAAAATAAGACAATAGACATTTGTAAAAGAAAACCAATTGATTGGAGCTGATTACTGTTTCTTTGAATGTAAGAAAGTGCTGAAATGCTATATTGAGTCTATTTTGCTAAATGACAGTGAATCATAGAACATGAATGAACAAATTAAGAAAAACTTGGAAGCAACCAAGATGTGGTTTCTGAGACAAATGTTGCAAATACCTTGGATTGTCAGAGTAACAAACAACGATTACCTGAATGAGGATAATGAAAGTAGAACATTATATGCAACTATAAGAAAGAGACTAACAACATTCTTTGGTCACGTGTTGAGAAGAGAGACAGTGGAAAACATTGTGATGACTGGAAAAATCAGTCAGAAAAGAGACAGAGGCAGAGAGAAATTATGCTGGATGGATTGAGACGGTGGCTTGGAGAAATATTATCAGCCGGGTTGATCCAGAATACCAAGGGCCTAGATGTTTGGAAAGACATGAACACGTAAGTCAGCTGGCAAGGCACATGATGATGATGATGATAACTGTTTCTCTAAACTGAAGCAAATTATGCAAACACACTTACCTCTTGCTCTTTTATACTTATTTTCTTCCATTTTAAATTCCTGACCCGGTACCAGAACTCATCAACATCACATGTGGCGCCCTCTGCACAGATGATGCCAGGCTTGCCAGGTAAACAGAAGCCACGCAAGCCTAACTCCTGACCCCAGTCTAGGACATCTTTGCGCTTCATTTTACTGAATATATGATGACTGTAGATCCACAGCCTTGTAAGTGTGTCTCTATTAAACCATAATAGGAAAATATGTTTATCTTTAATTAAAACCACTTTTCTATATAACTGTCTGAAGAACTATTATGTAGAAAAGATATACAGATGATTCAGTACTGATTGCAGATAGTGAAAAATATCTTCATATCTAATAGATGCTGTAATTGTACAGAGTGAGAAACTAGATTTAGAATATAACTAGTGTAATGGGTAGGATATTATACAGACAACGGCATGGACGTGGTCAAACGAGGTTTCAATGCCTGTACTTGCCATTCGCTACGTAAAAACTGACCACCTATTATTCCATGCATTATGGCCTAAAAATGTGATGATCCTAGCACTTCACATACACAAAGAAAGTCATTGCCATGAGACTCTTCTTTTTAATAAATCAGAAATTATGGTCATATGCTATGTTTGGAATCTGATTCAATTTCTTTTCATTTCATAGTGCTATGAAAGTTCCTGTTGCCTTTCGTGTTCTTGTTTTAATATTTCTATCTGTTCTCCATCTTTGTGTACAATGCGACCCAAATATGTGTGTGAAGTGAGGTTTCACAAACGAAGCTCGATTATCATCTGCTTGATTTATTCTCATTATCATGACCTTTCCCCTGTGAAGTTTTAGACCTAATTATTGTGACCTGCCATCAAGCATATTTAATTTATCTTGCATCTAATTTGTGTGCACGACAGGAGTGCAATGTCAACACCTAACTCCAGATCATCCAATTACTCTGTTAAGAGTCCACTTAACTCCATTTCTGGTAGTAGTTACTGTCATCTTGTTAACCATGTATATAGTAAGTAAGAATAACAAAGGTGACTCGGTCACGGTCCTGTTATTATTTCCAATATATCTTTTAGTTTTCGCCTAATGAAAAACTGTATTTCTCGCAGGTCTTTTTTAAGTCAGTGAGTCAAGAACCGAAATCACAGCACTCTGGACATTCCTATGAGTGCTCTATCCTTACCTTCAACAGCCAGCGAAAAGTGCCAATACTATAGGTACCAATTGCAAGTCTGATTATGTGTCCATCTGGCCTTTCCTCTAAGTCCTGAGTGTCGGCCAGATCCTCTGGTCACTCCCTGCAGCACCATTCTCTCCAGGCCATGATGATTTACCTGTTCTTCCACACTATACACATGATCCAAAGGACCCTAACCACGTTTGCCTTATCATGCACCAATACCCCACCCAGCAATGCTGTCCCAGCCATTCTGTCTGTCTGCTCATTTCCCACCACACCAGCATGTCCTGGGGAACAGATCCAACATATTCTCTCTACTGCTTTATTTTTTTTATTTGAAGCAAGCCACTCTGCATGAAGCATACCTGTCTTCACCCTTCTCAGCCTGTTCTGTGAGTTCGTTACAATCAAGACATACGTGTGCTGTTTCTCTTCCAGACAGTGAAACGCTGTAGTGATTGCCTCCACCTCCATTCTCAGACTAGATGTCTTTATATGTTGCCTTTATTAAGTTAATGATCTTCTATGGGAATCCACAGTGCCACATCAATAGCTTGTTTCAAAAGCATAATAAAATATCTCTCTCTTTTGTGCATAGGCATTGAAAAAAAACATGCATCACACACACACACATATGCGCATGCGCGCGTGCACACACACATGCACACACACACACACAGAGAGAGAGAAAGAGAGAGAGAGAGAGAGAGAGAGAGAGAGAGAGAGAGAGAGAGAGAGAGAGAGAGAGAGAGAGAGAGAGAGAGAGAGAGAGAGTCATACATTTGTAATAGTCTGAAACAGAAAGTATTAATGAGTAATAATAACAGTAATATTACAAGATTTGAAAGATGAGTAGAAAAAAGAAACAAAAGATATTCCATAAATGTGACCCAGTTACTAAATGTAAAATGTTCAGTTACCTTCCTTGCTCTAAATCTTTCCTATTTTGTTCACTTTTGTGAGACTGACTAGATTCTAAGTGCGGCAGTTCTGTGTATAAGCGCTCTCTCAACCACTCCACCACCACTCCAACAATGATGTCACCATTTTCCAGATTTTCAATTTCTGCACATCAACAAATGATATCAATTGTTGTGAATGAGCAAAATAGATTATCCATTTTTAAATGCAAACCATAAAACAAAAAGCACAATAAAAACTTATTATCAACTCCTACATAGGAACAGAAATATATTATTAGTTTCTTCATGTGACCTAGCTGGTCTCTCTGGCCGAGGGGTTACAACACTTTCTCCGTAATCCCGTTTATCACGCAGTCTCGTAGCGGGCAAGAGCTGGGAGCGGTTCGGCCCCCGCTGGTGACTTGCAGGATAACTGAGCCAGCCGCTCAGAAAACAATGGCAAACTACTGAGCGTAATCTTACCAAGAAATCAACAGACAGCTGAAAGATGCTGCTGTTGACAGCGATGTTCTGAAAAGGATATGCGAATTTAAAAAAAAAATGTGACCTAAGTTAGATTACCAATTTCTGCAAATGAAAACGTTATGTTATCGATTTCTGCAAAAATTAAACAAGTAAACTTCCTATTTATTCTCATGAACATTCAAAATTTACATAAATCCACCAAAATGAACAAATGACAGACAGGTTGAAATGAAAAATTTACAACAAAGGCAAAGATCATTTCATTTTATCCTTCATTAGGTTAGTCAGCTCAAAGACATGTCGATGTCGTCTGATCATGTCCTCAGCAATCCTCTTCAGCTCAGCATAAGTCTGTGCCTCTTCGTACTTACATGCTTGTGTGGTGCAGTTTTTCCTAGAATGTCCTATCTTTTTCTTGCACTGGATCCTACCCTTCAGTAGTTTCAGTAACAGACTATCATGTTTCTTATTGTGACAAAGTCAATAACCTTTTTTTAAGATCATTCCAATGGACTACGCTTGACTTCAAAGCGAGCAAATGCAACAACAACAAAATTTCAAAATGGAGGCCAGACAAATCAACTTAGAGAAGTGCATGGAAAGATTGAGCAATTAATCACACCCACACACACACACAAAATTCATTGTATTGAATCAATACTCTACAGCAAAATACTAATAATTTAAGGCACATTTTGAAAAGGCCGACCATGTAAATGATTGACAGAGGGAATAACAGAGTGTGGGAATCTCGATATGTGATGACCATAAACAGGCACTCTCCCGCTGTTTATGCTTCACCTCAACACCGCAAGGTATAAGAATAACAAAATGAGATGACGATGATAGAAAAGTTGTAAATATACTGACAAAAGTGAAGATGGATGGGACAATATCACAATTGTCTGACACATCTACACGATGTGAAATAACAAATCTTTAAGTATTCTTTAATATGGGAAAAACACTTCTTCCTTTGACATATTGATACAGTTCACAAAAATTGGTGAATAATGTCCATTTTTTATAGTAAATCCAAGCCTGTTTTCCCATGATCTTTTCATAACCCATGTTATCCAATCCTATCTTGACATTGAGGACACTCAAAAAAATTTTATATTACCATTTCTTTGGTTACCTATTCTTCTTCTTTGTTTTCTTCTTCTACCTTTCATCTTCCAATGGAACATAGTCTTTCAACCAACTTACGTCAAACTCTTTATGTACTTGTTCATAATTGGTCACATTTTACAGCTAAAGTTTTCTATGTTTCAAGGTAGCTAGCATCGCACCAACCCTTCTGAATCTCCTCTTACGACATACATGGTAGGTTACGGTGTTACTATTCTTTGCTTCCCTTATGGATCCTAGTAATATACAACTACTATCAACTCTAACCTTTATTTAAATCCTCCCTGAGTTGCTTATGTCTTTCTCTGGTGATGTCTGGTGTTCTGGTAAATATCTGTGGCTTCACAAATGGATATTCATGGGGCAGGTTACACACAAGCTCAACTGTCAGGTTCTGAAACAATGGTAATACAAAACAAATGAAATCACCAATCAAATAAATTCTGTGTGTTTAGGTCTCTATGGCCATGCTGGTTCCAGGGAAAAGACTTTCTAGCTATACTATTAGCAGGGTGTTGTTTTTTTTAATGTGTGCCCTGTCCCGTGCAGGGTCTTTTCCTCATCTCTTGATTCTTTGGAATTTGTTTAGGTTTCTCCATAAGCTCCACATTAACAATTTTGTCGTACCATTTTAGAATTTATATCCTGAGCAGGCACAAATTAACCAATGAATGAATGTTTGTAATGTCTTCTATACTAAACTATCATCGCTGCAGCATATTAATAATGTACACTAGGAGTGTTATTGAAAGCCCAAGAAAATATAAAGGCCACTTGCCAACACAGTGTTCATGTTTAGCATTTGTTATTGTCTTCTTTGTCTCTGTTCCTCTTTCGAGGTGAGTGCATCATACCTAGTTATATACCCCAAAGATAAGTGTATCCACTTTTGACCTACATAAGTGTAAGGTACGCTTCCTCTAGACAGATTCCATCCAAGGTAATGGGCTCTATATATCCATGAGGTTTTTCTTTCCTGAAAATTTTGCCAGGGCAGTTGCTTTACTGTGTTACCCTGTGCAATTTCCTACTGCCTTGGGAGTTTTGATATGCACAACTGGCACAATGGACCACTGTCCGTCTTGTCTGAGAAAGCTAGGTATCCTATCTCACTACCCAAGAGGTTAAGGGATACATATGATATCATTAGATACCTGTGGTTCTTGAAAAAAATCCTAGCCCTATGCTGAAATCGAACCCTGCATCTTTTCAGTCTAAAGCAGATGCCATAACCTAGCCACGGCTACCACTAAGGATTTGTGATTGTATCCCCAACAGACAAAACTTGCTTTACCAGGCATCAGAACCCAGGTCACCTGACCAGCATCCTAACCTGCCAACTACTCACTATTAATTTACTACTACTTCTACATGTTCAGAAAAATGGTGGCCCCTGGTTGATGAACTAACTGGGTTTCCCATGTGCAGAAATGTGTGGCTGCTGGTTTTCTAGTGACTGCCGCTTCTATCTATGATGAGCTTATTTTTCATTATGGACTTTTGTGTTGGCATTCTGGCAGCGGCATTAGGCATAGTATACCTGTGCGGGCTGTTGGTTTGTCAAGACTCCTGTCTGTTTGATTTTTCCCAAAGGTCAGTGAGGAACATTTTGTGTGATATTCACTGGCACAGGAATGGAGCATTATGAGGCAACCCTTTGCCATGATTTTGGAACAGTGACTAACTAACTCAATACTTACTTTGCATTCGGTCTCCACCCACCAACCACTCTCTCAATACTTTACATTCACTCTCAACCCACCAACCACTCACTCAATACATACTTTGAATCTGCTCTCCACCCAACAACAAATCACTCAATGCTTACTTTGCATTCCTCTACACCCAACAACTACTCACTCAATACTTACTTTACATTCGCTCTCAAACCACCAACCACTCACTCAATATGTACTTTGAATTTGCTCCCCACCCAACAACCAATCACTCAATACATACTTTGCATTCGCTTTCCACCCAACAACCAATCACTCAATACTTACTTTACATTCGCTCTGAACCCACCAACCACTCACTCAATATGTACTTTGAATTTGTTCTCCACCCAACAACCAATCACTCAATACTTACTTTGCATTCGCTCTCCACACAAACTTTTATAATGAACCCAAGCCTTTGTTCCAACTCCTCCAAGGCAAGGTTCCCGGACACAACCGCACGGATCAGTTCTAGTGTTGTGGGGTCATCAAGAGTAAACTCCCCTGGATTGGCATACATAGAGTTCAGCATGTCGACCTATGAAAATTGCAAAATTAGCTTTTGAATAAGAAATTGCCAAAACAGAGTTTCCAGGCATCGCGCTTTTCAGGGAAAATCCCTGTTTTTAAACAAATTAATCAATGTCCAGAAAATTATTATGGTCTTGTGTTATTTATATTACAATTGCTGAGGGAGATGTAGCACCTATGTCCATGTTGTAATGACAAATTCAGGCAATTTTCACAAACCTTTATCATGTTGACAACTTTGGGTCTGAAAGATGTAGCAAGTAAGATATACAAATACAGTCAGTGACACACAGTTTGACTGCACCAGCGACCACAACCTACAGCTGACCAAACTACCTCATCTAAGTGGTTGCCCTGGAAAGAGGAGACATGACTACTGTCTGGCCAAGACAGCAGGCAGCAAAGAGGGACGGTAAAAGCAATTCTACATTGCCATTGTGACAATGATGTGTTCTCCAAAAGGAACAAACACCACATAGTAAATGGACAAAAATGTAACAGTCATTTTCAGGACAAAAGAGGTAACTGTTGCAGTAGGATATAACAATACAAAATGAAAAATACGGTGCAGCCTTGCTAGAAAAGGGGCATGTGCACTGGCCTAAGAATGTTTGACACCAACATCCAGAGATGAACAGGAAGCAGGATGAATGCATGCACCATGAAGAACAGGACAGGGGTTGTCAGAGGCTCGGCATGACTGAGCTTCAATGTGAAGACAGACTTGATGGTGATGTTGAAGAAATCATCAGATTGATCTGAAAACAGTCCTAGAAATATTATACTGGAAATAATGTCCTCAACAGGATTTGAACCCAGAATTGTTTATGTTATAGGATACCTTATCTGAGAGTCACACTGCCCCCCCTATGAGACAATCATATCATTTCACATCCCTATGTCAGTGTTTATGATGACATTACCTCTACCTCTTATTACTCATTACAAATACAAAGAAACTAATAGATGTAAATATGTGACATTTCAAACTAATAATTTTGAATTATGGTTAATCATAACATCAGATGAAAGATGTGTCACAGAGCTGAGATTAACGGCAAAATAGACCAAGCAAAAGATGAATTTAAGCAGAAGAAAATTATCTTACGTAATATATCACATACATTGAATGTCAGAAAGAGAGTGATGAATTGTTATTTCAAACATGTTCTGTTGTACGGCAGTGAATTGTGGAATGTGAACAAACACATTCAGAAGAGCTTGGGGGAAGAGACCTGGTTTTGGTGATGAATGGAGCGAATACCCTGGATGGCCAGAGTAACTAAAAGTGATTACCTAAAAGAGGCTAAAGAAAGTAGAACATTTTACACAACAACAAGAAAGAGACAAAGTGTTCTATAATTATGTAATAAGAAAAGAAGCATTTGAGAACACCGTGACAACTGTAAAGATCAGCTATAGAAGAGGCAGAGAGAGAGGCAAAGACAGGCTGAGAGAAATGAAACTTGAAGGTCTAAGATGATGGCATGAAGCAATATCAATGGTAGGGCTGATCTAGAACACCAACGACCAAGGTCGGTGGAGAGACATTAATGCCGATGCCTCTAAGGTAGAGCTGATCTAGAACACCATGATCAAGTTCTCTGGAAAGACATTAACGCCTATGCCATGTGGCAGGGCACATGATCATGATGTAAACCACTTCCACACAGTCTGCCTTAGGAAGCTATTGAAGATTAAACGGCAAGACAAGATCCCAGACACTGAAGTCCTAGAAAGAGCGTCCATGCCCTGTATCCACACTCTACTAACGAAAAATCAGATTCGCTGAGCTGGTCACTTGACTCGCATGCCAGATCACAGGCTCCCTAAAAACATTTTTTTACGGTGAGCTGTGCTGTGGTAAACACTCCCAAGGCGGCCACAGGAAACACTTTAAAGACACTCTGAAGATCTCACTAAAAGCTTTTGGAATTCATCATGACACTTGGGAGATTGCTGCCAAAGACCAAAATTTGTGGCGTACATCATCACGCAAAAGTGTTGTCACTTGTGAAGCAACTAGGACTGCAAAATCTGTGAAAAAAAGGCTGGACAAAAAGACCACCGCAGAAGATCCTTCTCCTGGAATGTCAAGCATTCTTTGCCCACATGTCAAAGAACATTTCAAACCAAAATAGGCCATACCGGCCATCTTAGAACTCATGGCTCCAAGCTTTCAACACCATTGGATGAAATGAATGGTTATCATCATTCTTGAGGGACAAACAACATTCGATGATGATGATAGTTAAACAGAAATGAAACTACCTCTGCCAACTGGAGCTCCAGTCCTTCTATACATTTCTGTGATGACATCCTCTAGTCAAGAACTTTCATCCATGTCTTCATCTTTAACTGGTTTAAAGTTGTTCCCAGGCTGCAGCATTCTGGGAAAAACAGAAATATTCTTATTTGCTACGTATCTTAAATTTTCTTAGTTATTTCTTTTATACCCTAGTGTGTTGTGTACCTTATGATTTGTTTTTTTTTTAGCCTACCTTGTTCCAGACGTACTGGTTATCCATTTCTCTGGAACAAACAAGGCAAGGCCGAGAGAGGGAACATGCTGCGTGGGCATCACATGTTCTCTGAAGCTCTGCCCAGGCATTGTGATGGAATTTTGGCCAAATTCCAACTCACATGCTTTGGTCTGTTAAGACTGCAAGGTGCCACTTGCCTTATGATTTTTTTGTACTTTATTTTCATATAATTATGCAAGCACATGAACAGGTAAAACAGTTGTAAGAACCTACGGAAAAACACCAGAAACAAATTACAGTAACATTTTTGTAAACACCCATCTTTCCTGTGACAATATATGAATGTGAATCATAGACCATTTTACAATCATTAAAGATGAAGATCAGGGCTTTTGAATTTAACCTTTATCGGGCAGACGTTTGTCTGTTTTGTAGCCTTGAACGGGTAAGAAGAATTTTGAGGTTCAATAAGATTTTGGGTTACATTAGTAAAATCATCACATAAAAGGTGTTAGTCAACCAATTTTACTTATATAAAAAACAAAATGAAGTAAAAAGCATGCAGAGTATTTTACTCATGTGAATAATCCCGGTAATCCACACATGAACACAAATATTTACAAAATACAACATATTGTTTGTGATTGTCAGTCATTTATACGGCAATTTACAAATACATTTTCAGAATCAGAATGACTTTCTTTAAAGTTAAAGTTAAAGTCCTACTCACAATTGCTAGCCAGTAACGCTGATAACTGATATCTAGCTCTGATTCAGTCAAGTTCGGGCACTTAAATGTCACTTAAATTGAACCCAGCGAAATCTCCACTATCACTTGAAGAATCGTCGAAATCCATTTTGAAATACAAGCGTAAACCCCAAAAAACTATTTAAAAATCCGTTCAAATTCAAAGTACACACTTGCGAATGGCGGCCACACTGTCAACCTATCAGCGAAACCGAAAGTAGACAATCGGAAGTCTCGGAAAGCCAAGAGATCGCGTTTTTACAATGCATTATAGTCATGGGCGCTTTGGGACGGTTTGCCTGTTCGGGGGTAAAGACGCATTTGGGCGATTTTCCCGGTAAAGGGTTAAATGTTAAAGAATAATTATTGGAATGCCGTGGATCAAGAAGAAGAAAATTACTGACATTCTACAAGATCTGAACATCGAAGAAAACAGACTATAAACAGCATCATGTCTTGGAAACTGAAATACCCTGGCCATATTCAATAAACATCACACTGGTTTGGAAAGAACAATGATGGAAAGCATGGTCTCTGCAAGAAGAGACGGAGGTCGACCAGCATGATTATGGATACTAGACACTGCAGACACCGTGGGCATGAAAATGCACTTGGCGGCAGAAGTGACAAAGGATCGAGAATCTTTTTGGTGGGCTGGGTTAAGAGCAACCTTTAGCAAAGGACTTGCTACATGAAGATGATTGGCTATATTTTTAGGGAGCGGCATGAGAAGTTTTAAAGTCCACCTCTGTTTCTGAAACTGCCAGGTTTATCTCAGCACAGGGTATATTTACAAGTACCATTGGTTTCTAATCGTAACGTGACTCTGATCTCTTAAGTGGTGAGATTGGATGGTAAGAAAAAGTATAGGATCCTTTCCATGCTTCAAAGTATAATGGGTATATGGTGCTAGTCCCACACTCAACTGCTCCTCAATGGGTGATGTGGTTAATATCACAATGGCTGACTTTATTTCCCATAATAGTTCCTGGCACCCATTTTAAACTGGATCCACCTAGAAGTCCCGGTCACATTGATTTAAGCCTCGCTATCTAAGGATTTGAACACGTGACCAACCGAACTGGTAGTAAGCGAGTTAGCCACTGCACTACCACGGCTCCGAAGATTGGATAAAGGCAAATCAATAGATGGTCCCATGAGCGAATTGCGCGAGTTGAAAATCACATGGTAGTTGGAAATTGCAAAGAGTAGGCTTTAAGGCTGCAATACTGGCAAAATTGCTGGAAGAAGAGAGGAGGAACCTACCTACTGGTAGATAAAGACATGTTACCTTGGATGGAATCTGTCTAGAGTCTAGAGGAAGCAAATTTGATACAATTGCATACTGATGTTGGGTACACTGAACTCCGAGTTAGCGAGGTACATAAATAGTTGTACGGAGTTGCAGTACCACTGTTGCTAGTGCAGTGGCTTACTTAGACAGTACTCTGGGTTCAATCCCAGCAATGGTATGATTCCTTTTTCTTATAAGTACGGCTCTGGGACTGACCATGTCTAATCAAACGGGCACTGAGAACTGTTTGGAGGAAAAGAAATGGGTCACCTCACCTCATTATGCTATCATTCTAGAATATGTTCAGGCCTAAGGGATTACAAATGCAATTCGTAATCCGGCATACCACATTTCAAAACACAGCGCTGGTGATTTAGAAGCAGACCGCTTTACGTTGGTTCCCATACAAAGGTATGAGTGCTGGTCATTTAGAAAGCATTGGCAAACTACTGAAAGTAAACTTGCCAAGAAATCACAAATAAGCAAATAGCACTGGTGTTGACTGTCATGTCCTGTACAACTAATGTTTAAGGTCTAGCCCAGGCTTTGTGCTATAGAGATGTATAACTCCATTTAACAAACTAGCTTTGTGCTATAGAGATGTATAACTCCATTTAACAAACTAGCTTTGTGCTATAGAGATGTATAACTCCATTTAACAAACTAGCTTTGTGCTATAGAGATGTATAACTCCATTTAACAACTAGCTTTGTGCTATAGAGATGTATAACTCCATTTAACAAACTAGCTTTGTGCTATAGAGGATGTATAACTCCATTTAACAAACTAGCTTTGTGCTATAGAGATGTATAACTCCATTTAACAAACTAGCTTTGTGCTATAGAGATGTATAACTCCATTTAACAAACTAGCTTTGTGCTATAGAGACGTATAACTCCATTTAACAAACTAGCTTTGTGCTATAGAGATGTATAACTCCATTTAACAAACTAGCTTTGTGCTATAGAGATGTATAACTCCATTTAACAAACTAGCTTTGTGCTAAAGAGATGTATAACTCCATTTAACAAACTATCATCTGTCAAGATGGCCAGGTGCCACTCAGCACTCCGTATCCCATGGCAATATCTGCTATGTGACTACCATTTTATTTCTAGGTGTGACGCACTCTCCATAAATAAAGGAACATAGAATAGAATATATATGTGCATCCTTTATTTCTAAAATGTAGTTTTTGAACTATATAGTAAGCCTGTTGGTTTCTGAGGAGAATGCAAAAAATACCATGGACAGACAGAAAAACCAACGACCAAGTCCTACAAGAAACAAATGAAAATTGTAAATTGATTAGAGAAATTAGATGTAGACAGTCACAATTTTTGGGACATGTTATGAGAAGAAATAAATTAGAGAACTTGGTGACAACTGGCAAGATCAAGGGGAAGAGAACAAGGGGAAGACAGAGAAGAGACATAAATACCTGGATGGCTTGACCACATGGCATGGTCGAGACAAGAACACTGAGTTGATCCACGTCTCTGGTGATCGAGTGAAATGGCGAATCATGACCGTCCATGCTACATGATGGATGGAGTAAGCCTGTAATGTTATTACTATAGTCTGTTTACTTTTGTCTGCCCCAATATAAAATTCCATATCTCAGTAACCAACTGAGGGAAAATTATTAAATTTAGCATATAACCATATCATTATGTCCACCCAACAAAAAATTTTGTTCTGGAGACTACAGCAGATTTAAAAGTCTATTTATATGCGGTATATAATTTACGGGACAGAGATGAAGTCCATGTTATTAAATGTATTACCTCTTCACACGGAAACATTAGCGCTGAATAGTTAATTTTCTCGTGGGACATAGGATTGGCCTTATGACAAGTGCCTAGTCTAGAGAGCCTTGTGTCGACATCCAAACTGGCGGAAAATTACTGTAAAACAAGTTTGTTAGCGAGAAATCACTAGTTTTTCACCAAAACATCAAAGAAATGTCGCCGCTTTCCATGATTTAAGTTGCTTTGGGACCTATCAAAGACATATTCCTTGGGTGGGGGTAAATATAAGACGGCAGGAAAAATTTCATAACGATGCAACAGACAGTTTTCAAAATAATTGATCGTGAATGAAGGCATTCTTTTCTGGACAGACTATAGGTGTGACGCACTCTTCGTAAAAAAGGAACATAGAAGAGGATCCATATGTGTATCCTTTATATGTAAAGTGTAGTTTTTGAACTATATAGCAAGCCTGTAATTTTATTACTAAGTGTGACACACTCTCCGTAAAAAAGGAACATAGAAGTGGATCCATATATGTATCCTTTCTATGTAAAGTGTAGTTTTTGAACTATATACCAAGCCTTCTTCTTCTGTCTTCCATCTCCCAATGGAGCATAAACCTGCAACCAACTCATACCAAGCCTTTTGTAGACAAGTTCATGATTTTCTGCATTTTGCAACTAAATTTTCTGTGGGATGAGGTAGCCAATTATCAATCCAATCTTCTTTAGTTGCCTCTCGAAACATGCATAATAGGTTACAGTGTTACTATTCTTTGATTCCTTTACAGGTCCCAGAAACATGCTGAGTAAAATAAAGTTAACTAAAGTAAAATAAAGTAACATAAAGTTAACTAAAGTAAAGGAACCTTTTCCACACCTTGAAGCATATTGGGTATATGGTGCTAGCCCTATATTTATATACAAATAGTTCAATAAAATATTAATTCTACAATAAACTTTTACCAATTTTTCACAGCTTCTATACATACATCAGAAGAGAGTTGCCTATATAAATAAATACTCTGCATTTAAACATTACAAATTTCACAAATGAACACAAACTACAGTGAAAGCACCAACACTCAGAAAGCAACAGCTGCACTAACCTAGGCTAACTAACATTCAAAAAGCTGTTGAAAAGATGACGCAACTTGATACTTGTCTATCATGCACTCGATGGCTGTTCACAAAAGTAGGCCACGATAATGTAGTTACCACAGATTTTTGTTAGGTGTTGTTGTATTTCTTGTTGAAACTTATCATAAACTATCCTGCTTGCTTGTCTTTTAAAAAAAAGTTAACCTACTTACTGGAACCAAGTTTGAAGTGGTTCACAGATGAGACAACTACACAAGTTCTGAGGTCAGATTAAACAAGCACATCAGATTATAAACAACAGGTTATTACTTTGAAAACTTTTAACAACTGTTGTTTCTTTTCTTTTCCTGCCTCTTCTTCTTTTTTTGTCTTCTTCTTCTACTACTTCTTCTACCTTTTCTTCCTTTTATGTTTCTTCCTCATTTCTTCTTCTACATTTTTTTCTCCCTCTCTTCTTCTTATGCTTCTTATTTTTCTACATTTACTTCTCCTTCTCTTCTTTGTATGCTTCTTCTTCTACCTTTTCTTCTTTTATTGATTCTTCTTCTACCTTGTCCTCTTCTTATGCTTCTTCTTCTTCTTCTTTTTCTTCTTCTTCTTTTTCCTATCTTCTTCCATTTCTTCTTCTGCTGCTGCTTCTTCTTCTACCTTTTGTTCTTCTTATGCTTCTTCTTCTTAATCTTCACCTTCTCCTACTCCTGCTGCTTACTCTTAGCTCTCCAAAAAAGCATATGACTGGAATCAACCAATATAAAATGTCATTTATCTGCACTATTTTCATGTTCTCTGGAAGTCTTCCAAATATAATCTATGTCTTCTTTTTCTTGTGAACCCAGTGTCTGTTTCCAAATCTTTCTCTGTGTCTTGCTCACCCCCCAATGTGTCATCTATCAACTGCCTTTTATTTTAGATTCCCAGTGTGTGTCCTATAACATGACAGTACCTTGTCTCTCCCTGTGTCACTGGAATCTGGAGGCTTGGAGTTATAAATTGCTCTCTCTCTCCTCCCCCCCCCCCCCCACATTTATCTCAATATCTATCTTAATATATCTGTGTGTGTGAGTGTGTGTGTTTCTCTTCCCCTCCTCCTCCATGCCGCTTGGTGTTGGTGATGTCTGTCCATTCCCTTCTGTCTCGTGTGCTGCCAATCATATTTCTGATACTTATGTTCCTCCATGCCATAATGTTAAATTGTCCAGCATCTTCTCTCTTGGTCTCTCTTGGTCTCTCCTAGTCTCTCATCAACTTCAGTTTTTCTATTGTGAGAACATACTCCAGATTTCCTCTTTTCATGACATGCCCAATGAATGTGGACTGTCGTCTCCTCCATCCAACTTATCAATCAGTCCTATTTGTGAATTAACTTCTTTCAAGATATCTTCATTGCACTTTCTATCCATCCACAGTGTTCTAATCTTTCTTCCATAAAACAACATCACTGCAGCTTTCACATAATTCCTCACTTGTCTGCTAACTGTCCATGAATTACTTCCATACATCAGGATTGGCTCAATATAGCTCTTAAGAGCTCTTTTTCTTCACCTCGAATGACAAACATAAATTGCAGAGAATATTCTTCATCTTGTGCCATTCTACACTTAACTTCCTTACTACATAAACACTACCTCAGTACAGACTACATGCCCCCATAAACAAAAACACAAAAAGACAATAATAATGGTAACTTATCTCAAACGACAACTAGCCAAAAAACATTCCCATATGTATGGCATGTTACACCCTCCTTAGGTATTTATAATGCCCATGTTAAACACTGCCTCAGTGAGTCATTTGTTATAGATTATTTTTCATGCGTTTTAATGCTATTGTTCTTCTGTTGTCAAAATTTGGTTAATAAGTGATGTTGAATAAAAGAATGTATGAGAGGAAATAGAGAAGAAGGGCAGAATGTCAGACAGGCCTGCGTGCCCAATTCTTAACCCTTTGAAAATAAAGACTTTCGTTAGTTCGTTCGTTCCATCTGCTGTTATTAAAGTGCTCAAATACTTAAATATATAGACTGCTACAGATTGGTTCCATGCACTTTGATGTTGCAGTTACTTAGGTATACACTTGTTCTTTGTAATAACCATTATTTTCAATTATTCTTTCTGAGATCAGCATGGCCATATGGATAAGAGTGCTCATGTTTAAACATCCAGTGTGCTGATGCTGAGATCGGGGGTTCAACTCCCACACCAGTCACTCGGACTAAAATGTTGACTTCTGTTCATTGACTTGAAGGAAAATTTACAAGTACCTCTGAAGTCAGAGTGGGTTTGTCTGATGACGAGGAACACTGGCAATAGGGAAAGCTAATCCACAAGCAAATATCAGCCCGATGTATTAGAAGTTGTAGCAAGTGTATGGACTATGCTTGAGATCAAAGCAAGCTAAAGCATACACACCAAACACAATTATTCTTTCTGCTAATGCTCTCAAGATGTACATGGTCTTGTTTGTGCCTTTACTTTCTATCAAATTGTTTTTTTTGGCACTCACTCGCTTTGAACTCAAGCGTAGTCCATACACACTATTTATAGTAGTGATGGACTGAATTTTGCATGTGGATTAGCTTTCCCTATTAACAGTGTCCCTCGCCATCAGACGAACCCACTCCGACTTCAAGGGTATTTGTAATTTACGTCCCCAAGTCAAGGACGAAGGTCAACATTTTAGTCCAGCTGTCCGGTGTAGGGGTTGAACCGCTTACCTCGGCATCAGCACAACGGATGTTTCAGAACATGTGTTCTTACCCTTTCGGCGATGCAGACCTGCCTTTCTATCAATCCATTCTGTTCATCATCGATTTCTCATTTATTTTATTTCTTATTCTTCTCATTACAATTATCATTAGTATTTTAGTTGCATGGCTCATTAAACTAATTGTGTGATGTTCTCCACAAGTTGTTGCACCAGATTTCTTTGCTAGAGATATGACAATAGATTTCAAGAGATCATCAGAGATATATCCAGTGGTAGATATTATTCACCAATTTTGTTATCACTTCTATACCCAATTCACCAAGTCAATGTATTTACTTATCTTCATAGTTTTTACAAATATACTGATATTACAAGTGGTAACTGCTGCTGTACACACCTGGAGAGTTGAAGACAGTGTAAAGTATTATGTTCTTGTGAACTGTTTCTTTCAGTAATTAATAATATTAACCTATAGTATAACCTACATGGATAGCGTCTAGTTCATTTTTTATTATTCCTGTCATTGGTCTTCTCCATTTATCCATCATGTACCATGCCGATAAGCATGGGCAGTCATGTTCTGCCATCTCACTCGGTCACCTGAGTCATGGATCAACTCTGAGTTCCTGTCTCGACTATGCCACGTAGCAAAACCATCCAGGTATTTACTTCTCGGTCTTCCCCTTGGTCTCTTCCCTTTGATCTTGCCAGTTGTCACCACATTCTCCAAATCATTTCTTCTCATAACATGCCCAACAAATTTTTACTGTCTTCGTCTAATGTCTCTTATCAGTTTACGATCTTCATTTGTTTCTTGAAGGACTTGTTCATTGGTTTTTCTGTCTGTCCATGGTATTCTTTGCATTTGCCTTAGAAACGACATTTCCACAGCCATCAGATATTTTTCAGCTTGTCTGCTCATAGTCCACGCTTCACATCCATACAAAAGTACAGGTTCTATCTAGCACTTCAACATTCATTTTCTTGTTTGAATTCATATCTTTTTATTGGTCAGTATATTTTTCATCTTGCAAAAGGCTACCTTCGCAATGGCAATTCATATTCTAATCTCTTCAAGGCATCTCCCATCAGATGTTATGACTGTTCCGATTCACTTGCTTAAGAATATGCCCAATTACTCGTATATCACATTGTGGTATTTCCTTCTTCCCAGTGACGACCATAATCTGTGTCTTCTTACTATTCAATTCTAACCCTAATTGTTCACTGTGTGCAACAACCACATCTACTAAATGTTGCAGGTCTTGTTCATTGTCTGCAATCAAGACTGTATCATCTGCATATCTAATGTTATTGATGTATCATCCCCCGATGTTGATTCCTTCCATATCCTCTATATTTCTGAAAATGTTTTCACTGTACAGGGAAAAAAGATCTAGAGACATTACACATCCCTGTCTCACACCTCTCTTAATAGGTTGATACTGACCTACATCATTATCAATTCTGATGGCAGCTTGTTGTTTCCAATATATGTTTTTTACAAGTCTAAGGTCTTTTCTATCAATTTGTAGATCTTCAAGCATCCTTATCATGTTGACATGTCTCACTTTATTGAAAGCCTATTTGTAGTCAACAAAGCAAAGGTGTAGATCTTTGTTTTCTTCTATAGAATGTTCAGTTACTGTTTTCAGTATATACACAGCATTTACTGTACCCTTGCCTTCTACAAACCCACATTGCATGAAAATTCTCAGCAAAATCTTTGTGATGTGGCTCATTATACTAACTGTTTGATGTTGCTCACATTCCAAAGCTCCTGATTTCTTTGGGATTGCAATAAATATAGAATTACATAATTCAGGAGGTATATCTCCAGTATCATATATTGCGTTCAGCAGTCTGGTGACTTGGTCTATTCCATAATCTTCTAAGGCATTGATCATTTCTGTTGTGATGTTATCTGTACCTGGGGTCTTGCCAGTTTTCGTATGGTTAAGAGCATTCTGAACTTCCATCTTCAAAATTGGTGGTCCTTCATTATTATTCCAAAGATCATACTGGTCTACTCTTGTATCATCATAAAGGTGTTTCACATAATCTGACTATGCATGTAAAATCTAATCTTTTTCTATGCAACTGCAATGTTGTCTCTTGTATGAACTTCACTGTTTTTTTTTAATTCACTCAGTGGTCCATAGACAAACCTTTGAGAACAAAGTTTTAAGACGCATCTTTGGACCCATTAGGGATACACAAAGTGGAGAGTGGAAAAGAAGAAGTAACAAAGACATTTATGATCGGTTTAAGTCCCCGCTAATCACTGGTATCATGAAGGCTAATAGACTACAATGGCTGGGGCATATAGAAAGAATGAAAGACAATAGGGAAACAAAACTCGCTTACACTCAGGAATTAAATGACCGTAGACCCCCGAGGTAGACCAAGAAGACGGTGGAGAGATAATATATATATACAGACCTACAAGCACTTGGAATCAACGACTGGCAAGAGAAGGTCAACCAGAGAGACAAATGGAGACGGATTGTATCTGCAGCAAAGAACCTCAATGGCTCGGAACGCTGAAGAAGAGGAAGTGGTCCATTGAGTTTATCTTCCACTGTTATATTTTATGTCTCCTTCTATTTCTTCTTCTTCTTTCGTTTGCTTGAAATTTGTCTATAACTGCAATGTTGGCAGGCCCGCATGGCTGAATGGGTAAGAACATGTGTTCTTAAACATCCGGTGTCCTGATACCGAGGTAAGTGGTTCAACTCCTACAAGGGACAGCTGAACTAAAATGTTGGCCTGCCGTCCTTGACTTGGGTATATAAATTACAAGTACCTCTGAAGTCGAAGTGGGTTCGCTTGATGGCAAGGGACACTGTTAACAGGGAAAGCTAACCCACATGCAAAATTAAGTCCATCACTACTATAAATAGTGTTTATGTATTACGCTTGAGTTCAAAGTGAGCGAGCGCCCAAAAAAAAAACTGCAATGTTGTCTAGTATGAATTTAACTTTTTTAAACCTTTTTTTAGTGCACTCAGTGGTCCATACAGTTTATCTTCCACTGTTGTTTCTCTAAGCCAGAAGGTTTGCCTAGATATGTTATATTTTTAAATAACATATCAAGAGATGGATGAACAGCAATCTGACAGAATGTACAGTCAGGGTGAGAGACTGTGTTGGAGATCCATTGCAGCCATCGTTAACTGTGGAGACGGTATCTGATTCATTGATTGATTGGAGTATGTGATCTGCTATCTGCAGCATCAATCCACATGTGCACATGGCTGATTCGACAATCTTGAATTTTGTATACATGTGATTGCGTAATCTATTGTGTCCTGTTCTGAGGTGCAGGATGATTTGTTCTGGTCTGTCCACGAGGTGGTTGTTATCTTAAGCAGGTCTTGATGGCTTACTGACTGATCTGATCATTCTTTCCCTCTATTTCATTTGCCTTGTGCAAGTTGTTATTTCAGATTCTGGATATCTTTGTTTAATTTATGAATGTGAAGTATTTTCTATATTTCATATTGTGTAGATTACATAATCGTGTTTTTCAGCTGAAATTCACAACACAGTATCCATTTTCACTCCTGTCATTTCTGTCAGTATGTTGCAATGAATTGTTTATATTTATATCTTGCACTGCATGCCCTTTGCAAGACACTGAAATCAATCCCAGGTTGGTCTTCTTGGCAATTTTACCTTCTTTACTTTCTGAATGCCATTGTCATTTCTTCCTAAACGAGAAGTCAACATTGAAGTCCAAGTGACAGGCAATTTAGTAGACAAAATCACCAAACATAATAATGACTTGAGCAAGAATTCTAGTCACATAATAACATTATAAGACAAAATTGTTTATTATTATTATTAATATATTACTAAATTTTAAATATATACATATATACATATATATATATATATATATATATATATATATATATATATATATATATAAACTTTAAAAATTGTATTCTGTTAGCGACTGTTTGGAGCAATTACAAATACAATCAATGCGACAAATGGCTTACCAAGGTGACTAAGTATTTAGTAAGTGTAACAGCACTAACATGTAAATGTTAACTCATTAAACGGCTCCGAGACTCCAAGCATTGAGTGACTGCTCAATCATCATTAATTTTAAGTTTTATAAGTACACGTAACAAAGCGACCGTGTAACTTAATGATCGATTACAGAATCTAAACCGCGACAAAAGTTGTAGTTATTTCTTCTACTGCTGCGGTGACAAAGCAACAAACAGAAAATGCCCTATTTTCCCAGATTTGCTGAAGATAAGGGGTTTACTGTAAAAGTAACAAGTAACGAATAGTAAAATCTTTCGAAGTTGCCACACGACGAATGCTCCCCTTGCGTTGAAGAATTTTTGAGTTACTTCGCTTGTATTAGTTCCGACTCCAAATCCCGGTCGGTTACTAATACTACTTAAAGTGGTAGACAACGTTAAGTCCATTGTTTACTAAGTCCATTACCCGATATGGACAACAATCACCTTCTGATTGATAGGACTGTGAGAGTAAGGCCATGGGCAGCTGCTTTAATGGCTGACTAGTCACAGGACTATCATTCTGAGCCTATGATGGACCCTACTATAACTTCTCCTTGAGGTTGAATGGGGTAGGGGTAATAATGGTGAATTGGAATCGATACAAATGGGAAGTTCAAGAGACGGACAAACTTCAATCTAACAGAATGTACAGTCAGGTCAAGAGACAGATCAGATAGTGTTGGAGATCCATTGCGGCCAACCTGCATTGGAGAGACGGCACCTGATTGATTGACCATTGCTTTTAGTTTTTAATGTATGTTGATTCGGAGCTAGCTGGTTCAACCCCTAAACGGTCAATTGGACTAAAATGTTGACCTGGGGACGTAATTTACAAGTATCTCGGAAGTCGGAGTGGGCCTGCCTGATAGCAGGGGACACTGGTAATAAATAGTTAATAGGGAAAGCTAATCTAATCCACACGCAGACAAAAGAGACCAGTCCACACCAGAAGTAGAAGCACAGTGTGGACTACACTTGAGGTCAAAGCGAGTGAACGCAAAAAAAAATTAATGTCGCGAGTATCCTCTAGTAGCTATTTTGGTCAATATTTAAAAATTGGGTTTTTACTTATGAAATCATACCAGATAGATAGAGCTTGACGAGACGAATCCAACGGTATCTCAACGAAGACTGTACGTTGATTCTAAGCGGAGTTATGAATTATATGGTGACGTAATTTAATACCAGGAAGTGCAATGAAGAATTAACTGATAAGTAAGGATTTATCGCGTCCCTAAGATTGGAAACTTGAGAAATTCTGCCTTCTATTAACGTGGCTTGTTTATTTTTAAACGGACAACATTGTGCCATATATCATTGCGTCCGGGGCGGCGAGGCCTAACTTGACGTATTATTTTTTTTTTTTATAGGATGTGCCCTGACCTAATTAACAATTTAAAATGGCCGCCAACTGTTTATTATTTGCCTTCTATTAACGTGGCTTGTTTATTTTTAAACGGACAACATTGTGCCATATATCATTGCGTCCGGGGCGGCGAGGCCTAACTTGACGTATTATTAATTTTTTTTTATAGGATGTGCCCTGACCTAATTAACAATTTAAAATGGCCGCAAATTGTTTATTATTTGCCTTCTATTAACGTGGCTTGTTTATTTTTAAACGGACAACATTGTGCCATATATCATTGCGTCCGGGGCGGCGAGGCCTAACTTGACGTATTATTTATTTTTTTTTATAGGATGTGTCCTGACCTAATTAACAATTTAAAATGGCCGCAAACTGTTTATTATTTGCCTTCTATTAACGTGGCTTGTTTATTTTTAAACGGACAACATAGTGCCATATATCATTGCGTCCGGGGCGGCGAGGCCTAACTTGACGTATTATTTATTTTTTTTTATAGGATGTGCCCTGACCTAATTAACAATTTAAAATGGCCGCAAACTGTTTATTATTTGCCTTCTATTAACGTGGCTTGTTTATTTTTAAACGGACAACATAGTGCCATATATCATTGCGTCCGGGGCGGCGAGGCCTAACTTGACGTATTATTTATTTTTTTTTATAGGATGTGCCCTGACCTAATTAACAATTTAAAATGGCCGCAAAACTGTTTATTATTTACCTTCTATTAACGTGGCTTATTTATTTTTAAACGGACAACATTGTGCCATATATCATTGCGTCCGGGGCGGCGAGGCCTAACTTGACGTATTATTCATTTTTTTCGATAGGATTTGCCGTGACCTAATTAATAATTTAAAATGGCCGCCCTTGTTATTTGTAAACGGACAATGTTGTGCCATATATCATTGCGTCCGGGGCTGCGAGGCCTACCTTGAAGTATTTTTCTTTTTTTCGATATGATTTGCCGTGACCTAATTAACAATTTAAAATGGCCGCCAACTGTTTATTATTTGTGCCATATATCATTGCGTCCGGGGGCGGCGAGGCCTAACTTGATGTATTATTTATTTTTTTTTATAGGATGTGCCCTGACCTAATTAACAGTGTAGTCACTGGAGGGTCTTCTCCGTGATTATTTATTGTATTTAGTGTAGGCATTTGTTTTTTGTTATTCTTTTAATTAAGCTTCATTACTCTGTGTAATTTTATATTTTCAGATTTCTGCAGTATGTACCTGACGAGATGCAGCGAAATATGCCAGGCAATAAATCGTGCAATCTATTGTTTGTGTCTTCGTTATTCAAATATATAGAAACTCACCACAGGAAGGTGTGCATCTGAATTGTTTTATCAAATTGACACAGGCTGTGGCAAAGGGTGTGACAGGCAGAATCTTGAATGTCACAGGAAATGGTTCAAGAAAGAGTGTTTACAAAATACCAGCCAGGGTACACAACCTGTATTTTGGTAATAAGTTAGGTAATATGGATGTAAATTCTCGTGTGGTCTTGAAGATGTATTTTTTATTACAATTTGATTTTGAGATTTGACTTGTTGAGTTTTCTTAATAGATAAATAATTTATTGTTAGTCCATAAAAGTGACTAACAATGGATAGGATATATTTAAAAATGATTTCTTTTGTTTCATCATGTATGTCATATTATTTTGAATAATGTCTTTCTTTAAATTGGTTGATTACCTTTATTTGATATGAGGGGAAAGAGAATTTGTCTTCAAAACGTTGGGGGGTATGATATCCTGTTTTGACTTCGTTTTGGTTGGCTCATGAATTATGATTTTAGTTGAATTGTCTTGTGTATTGAATAGTATTTACCCTTGTTTACAAATAAGTTGAAAATTGTTAAAAAATTTTTGTTCACAGTTATTGTTTTGTTTAGAATAAAGAGTAATAAGATGGGGTTTTATTTAAAACCCTTCGTTCAGAAAATAGTTAACAAGCGACTGAGGACTAGAAGAGAGACACATTCTCCTTATGAGTAATAAGTTGTAGTAAACATGAGTACCAAAAACTTTGGCCTTGTGCTGGTAAAAAAGGCTGCTGCGCCAATCAGCGTTAATGTTTTAGGATAGGGAGGTTAATTACATAGTGGCTATGTTACATAGTGCAATGAGGATGATCTGTCGACTAACTAACTGTAGCTATTTTGGTCAATATTTAAAAATTGGGTTTAAAAATTGTGGTGATATTGACAGATGCAAAATCCGTAATAGAGGCGCTCCTGTCTGGGAAATTGCCAGTTCTGAGGACACTACTTTCTGAACTTAGCAGACATCGTAAGATCACCATGCAGTGAATACCTTCCCTCTGTGGAGTACCCGGGAACGACAGAGCTGATCGATTGGCTAAGGAAGGAGCACAAGAAGAACAACCTGATGTGCCCATTACATACCACCAAAAGAAAAGAATGATCAAATCAGTCAAAAGGCCACCAAAACTTGTTCAAGATGACTACCACGTTATGGACAGACCAGAACAGGTCATTCTTCTGCGTCCTCAGAACAGGACACAATAGATTACGCAACCACTTGTATACAAAATTCAAGATTGGTGACTCAGCCATGTGCACATGTGGTTTGGCGTCGCAGACAGCAGAGCACATACTCCAGGATTGCCCAAACTACAACATATCCAGGCGAACCTTCTGGCCTAGAGAGACAACAGTGGAAGATAAACTCTATGGACCGCTGAATGAACTAAAAAAGACTGTTAGATTCATACAAGAGACAACATTGCAGTTATAAACATAATTTAGGCGAACGAAAGAAGAAGAAGAAGAAGAAAGAGTCACAAGTGATGGCCATTCTTTGGTTAATTGCTTTTTATGTTTCACAACTAATTTTTTTAATATATTAAATTATTAGTAAGAGTACTTTCCTGTATTAGCATGCCTGGTTAGTTGGCATGAACGAGACTCATCACTTCTCTCAGGTGTATAACGCAGGTGTATAATATAATTTAGTATTAGGATCCAGAACACCAAAGACTGAGATTTGTGGAAAGCCATGAACGCCTACGCCAGCCGGCACTTGATGATGATTATTATTAGTATTTGCATATACAGAAAATATTTTTAAAATGGGGTTTCTACTTATGATTTGGTAACAGGAAAGTAAAGGTAATATTCCTCTTTCGATAGAATGTCGAGAGGAATGAGAGGATCAACTTCATTGCACCAGGTTTGCTCAGTTTCTTTCCACACAGCGGCCTGGCGAAAGCATCGTACAAAGCACAAGAGTCTCAGACAAAGATGCACTTGACTTATAAGACTTTTTCTTATGATGTGCTGTGACCTAATTGCTAGTTAAAAATAGCTGCATGCAATTATTTTCAGTCATGTAAAATGCTGAAATATTAATTAGTAATTAGAAAAAAGTACTCATGTAAAATGCTGAAATATTAATTAGTAATTAGAAAAAAGTACTCCTTACTTAACTGTAACACCTTACAAGTTTACAGACGGTCTGAAAACTGGCTTTTAAAAATTATTTTCAGTCATGTAAAATGCTGAAATATTAATTAGTAATTAGTAATTACACTGAGGGTTCAAATTATAAAATAATCAAAGGATCACCTATAATTAATACTAATAGCATAATATTAATAGTATTACTATACAGTTTATACTATAGCGTGGGTGTCGCCGCAGATAGAATTTTGCAAAGTGGATGCGCTATTCAGAGGAGTCTATTCATTCTCAATATGACTGGCTATGCTGCTTTATTTTTAAAAAAATTTCCTAACGAAGGCGGAATAAGGGGATGTTGCAACTCGGCACATTTATATTATAATATAATAATATAATAGCATATTAATACTAATAGTATTACTATACTAATTACTATAGCGTGGGTATCTATCACCGTAGATAGAATTTTGCGAAGTGCATGCGCTATTCAGAGGAGTCTATTCATTCTCAATACAATGTTGTTTGTCCATCAAGAATGATGATAACCATTCATTTCATCCAGTGGGGTTGAAGGTATGGAGTCGTGGATTCTAAGATGGCTGATCTGGCTATGCTGCTTTGTTGTTTGCTAAAAAAAAAAAATTTCCTATCGAAGGACGAATGGGGGATGTTGCCACTCGGCACATTTATGTAAAATTTAACGGGGAACTCAAAAATACAAAAAAAATTTAATATTTCTTTATGCTACAAGGAGTTATGTGACAAATTACCTTACTAATCGTGAACAGAACAAAATAAAATCCTGACAAATCGTTTTCTCGGTGTAATAAATTCGCGCTTAGCTAGCAGACGCAATGCTAAATATATGAGAATAAGTTCCCCTTTCATCGTACCACACTGATTTCCATTTTTTGGTTCTTTTTAGCAGTACATGTCCATCCAGGAAGTGATCGTTTGATGACGCGGGTAAAAGTTCGCAAAACTACACAAAAAAAAGTGAAGAGCTAAAAAAAGGGCGATAATTCTGAAATAGCTACCTCTAGCCCAGTGGTTCTCAACCTTTTTTGGCCCGTGCCCCCCTTCACTATATTTTCAGAACGTCATTCTCTCCCCCCCCCCCTTCCCTTCCTATCAAAAATTTGGCCCGTGCCCCCCTTCACCGTATTTTCAGAACGTCATTCTCCCCCCCCCCCTTTTTTTATATGTCCTATCTAAACATCCCCCACCCCTACACAGTATACGTAAAAATGGAAGGTAAATTTAATAGCACATAATAAAACAAGTCTAGACATCCACATAAAACATGATTTGTGGGTCTACTTACTTTATAAAATGAATTTTAGAAGGATGAGACGTACATAACTGTAAAATATGAAGGGGAAAACAATATCAAGTAATCAGTTCTTGTATTAACGCAATCTTGAAATTGTCTTCAGTCCCCCCCCCCCCTTGGAAACCCTAAAATTCCTCCCTGGAGGGGGGGGGGAATTCCCCACCGGTTGAGAACCACTGCTCTAGCCTCTACTTCTTTCTTCTACGCCTATGAACGCCAAACAATACATGCATGTTTATTTATGAACTGTAAGTGCGTTACTATAGTATGTCCCACAAAGAATGCCTTCATTCACGATCAATTATTTTGAAAACTGTCTGTTGCATCGTTATGAAATTTTTCCAGCCGTCTTATATTTACCCCCACCCAAGGAATATGTCTTTGATAGGTCCAAAAGCAACTTAAATCATTGAAAGCGGCAACATTTCTTTGATGTTTTGGGGGAAATGTAGTGAATTCACGCTAACAAACTAGTCTTACAGTAAACCACGTTATTTCTGGTAAGGACACAAGTACAAGGCGTAGCCAGATTCGTATGGGAGTGGGTGCAATAAAAAAGTAGCTTAAAGTAGCATTGCACCGGGTTTTTATCCCATATGGCTCAGTCTCTTTCCGCAGGGCGGAAATCGTGGCACAAAGCACGAACTCCGTATCTCCAGCGACGACCCTCTGGAGTCTCCGAAAAAATGCACTCGTGAAATGAAGGAATCGAACATACAACCCTCGGAGCCCGAGTCAGACGGCTTGACCACTTCACCACGGAGACTCCCGAGAGGGGTGCAATGTGTAATATTAGTAAAGACAGAGAATGTACAGAGGTATGGGGTAAATAATGTGTAAATTGACAGGAAAGTAGAAGGAATATATTTCTTACCTTATTTTTCATTTCCTTCTTGTTTCTTCAGCTGCTGGTTAATAATTGTACACAAGTATTCATGTTACTAGGATGCATTTAGCTTTTTATATTGAGTTCGTGAAAGCTTCCAAATAGCTGTGCGTTAATGTGCGTATGGAGTGACCAGAAATGATACCGCAATTTAGTCATCATGTTTCCATTTTTAAGGATCTGTTCAGCTGTCTGTGTAGTTTGTTCACACGTACACATGGGTGACAGACCCGCTTTGAGTCTTCGTGAAAGACTGTCTACTCTGCTGTTTACCGTTCAGAGACGGAACATGATTACCTGTTTTGCACTATGAAAATAGTTGTCAGTGTCTCTGTAGTGGGCTTTCTTCTTAACGACCAAGATGTTGGTCCTCTTTTCATTGAAGTTTATAGATTGATTCGTATGCACGTGTGTTGTCCCCTAATTTGACAACGTGTTTGCTCTCACGTTTCTTGTTATGCCACAATATGTCAGTTTCCACCGCAATATTACTCTTCTGTTGGTATTCAATGCGTTTAGTGTGTGTGTGTGTTTTTTTTTTTTTCAATACAGTTGTTTGTCACCGCTGAGGGCTTGCGGAATTGAAAATTCATCACTGTGGAATACAAACTGTTGCCATTGACATTATGCTGATGCTGTAATGTTTAGGGCCTGCAATTCGTCTGAATAGTTGGAGCAAAATATCCCAGTAAGTGTGTACGTAGATTAAGGTCTGCGATCTGCTCAGACCTTAATCTGTGTCGGACGATTCCAGTAGGTTGATGATTGCTCTCGGTTGCATAAAATTCAATCCATCCTTTCTCCAATAGTCCTCTTCCTCTTTCAACACATGGTCCTCACATTTTTTCCAGTAACTTTTATCAATATTTAATAGCGCGGACTGGGTTAGTATCTTGACGTCAGACAATTTGAATGTAGTATTGGCAGCTGCCACTTGTCCTTTAATTTTAGCCCACACAAGTTCTATAGGGTTTAAATGAGAATGATACGGCGGAAGTCTCAAGCACCTATGGCCATGCTCTTCTATCAACTTGTCGATTTGAAATTTCTTGCTTTTTTTGCGCCTGTTTTACAAGGGACAACAACTGTAGCTTGAAATATGTTTCTGGAAATGGTATATTTTCCCTTCGGAGCCATATCTTTATTGCTTCCTTTGTGCCCGATGCCGTAGGTATTTTGTCTTCTTGGGCAACAACATTGTGATATGATGCATTGTCCATGATTAGACAAGACGGTCTATCAAGGGATGGAAGTACTGTATTCTCGAGCCAATCTCTAAATACATTACCATTGATCTCATTATGATAATCCCTATTGTCTGTATGCTTTGATACGAACACGAGCCCAGCATTCTGTAGTAAGCCATTATGAGTACTACCAGCATAGGCTATGACCAAACGCTGTCCTTTACTACTGGGCACATAACGCTTTATCTTTCCATCCATTGATTGCCATTCCTTTTCACTTGTGTGGTGCGCATTGATCCACGTCTCATCCAAATACACTATGTCATAATTTTCTTTGCGCATTTCCCTTATTTCACGTAGGTATCTGCTTCTCAAGGCTCCTAAATGCGGTTGCTCGCAAAGAATATTTCTACCGCCCTTGTACTTTCAAAAAGTGAAGATAATGTCCTTATAATTTTCCACAAAGTTGTTTTGGATAGCTCTATGTTATTGTTCTTTCTCAACCAAACCCTAAGTTTTCTTACAGTCACTGTTTCTTTGGCATCCAGCATTTTTATAATGCTGGATAATCCTGGATATAAAATCCTAAATTTTTATAATTTTAGGAGTCTCCGTGGCGAAGTGGTCAAGCCTTTTGACTCGGGCTCCAAAGATCGTGGGTTCGATTCCGGGCCGCATCCTTCGGTTCACGAGTTAAATTTTTCGGAGACTTCTGTGGGTCGTCGCTAGAGCTGCGGAGTTCGTGCTTTGTGCGATGCTTTCCGCGCTGCGGAAAGAGACCGAGCCATATGGGATAGAACCCGGTGCAATGAAGTCGACCCTGTCGACTTTTAAAAGCATTTTTATAATAGCTCGCCTTATGACATCTTTGTCAAAGCTGTCTACAATAATCTTTCTACCTACCGTTTTGTTATTGCGTGGTGGTTTAATTTCAGATTCTTGCACCCATCGACTCAAACCCAATGCATGTACTGTTCTTTTTTCGGAATTTGTAATAGTATAAAACAGTTTCCTGCGATCAGCTTCTTGACAAAAATATGTGTACAACTTCATAGCGATTCTTGAAGTGTACAATTTCGCATTAAATCCCATTGAAAAATATTCACACATTTCAATGTTAGCGATAAGTGGTAAGATTTAAAAAAAACAACAACATATTAATCAGGTTTCATGAAATAACCCACATTTTGAGACACGTCTGAACAGTCCTTGTTTGAACAACGCGGGTAGTTGGCATAAGGCCAATCCCTTCAAAACACGTACAATATTCAACATTGAGCGCTGATTGTCTGGCTACGCTGTAATACATTTAAAATTATGAATTTCATCTCAGACCCGTAAATTATATACCGCATATAAACAAACTTTGAAATCTGCTGTAAAATCTCCAGAACAAAAATTTTTTTGTTGGGTGGACATAATGATAAGGTTATATAGTAAATCTCATAATTTTCCCTCAGTTGGTTACTGAGATATGGATGTTTATATTGCGGCAAACAAGTGTGGACATACTATATATGACTCTACACGCTGCGGGATTAGCTGAGAAGGGAATCCGAGCACTTACTTATGGACTGAATGATTCGATGTGCAATGAGGATGATCTGTCGACTAACTAACTACTACATGAGCTTCTCCGAATTGTTAGTTATGGACATCCTGCATTTACTGTCTGATTGTGATTTCCAAGACAAGTTTGTGTTTAGTAAGAAAAGCAACGGCTGCAGCAGGATATAACAATAGGAAATACAAACAGTTAGGTATATGCAGCTCCTGTGAAAAGATGAGACATACTAACAACGGACACGGTGTAGATACCTTACAACGGACTCCATTAAGGTGAACATATATCACAGAGTGAAAATCCCCCAAAACAAGAGACAATTAAACAATATATTACAAAACACTAAAAATTACTATTCTAGCACACACTATTGGAAAGATCAGGGTGCGTGACAGTTTGTTCCATGCTCAGCCTTCGAAGACTTAGTTGGGTAGGACACGATAGGAGGATGGATGATGGTAGAATACCAAAGGACATCTTTTCTGATGAATTACAGGGGGTAAGAAATCTCGGGGTCGGCTACGATACAAAGATGAGTGTAAGCCGTAAGTGGGACATGACTGATACAGATATTGTTAATGCACATTGGAAGCAAGTAGCCGCCCAACGTGTTGCATGGAGGGCAAATATCAGAAATGGAATAAAGACAAAGGAGAAGATGATTGCAGATAGGGGGGTAAGTTAATAAGAAAGTCACAAATGGCTGTAGAAAAATAACTAAATATGATAACAACTTGAAACCAGTTTATTTTTGTACATACATTGTCCCTTTATTTCTCAACATAATTTCCACCAACATTGATGTACTTATCCCATCGTTTTATCAGTCCTCCCAAACCGGCTGCTGACTGAGACCTTATGGGAATTCCCCGAGTGCAATGACATCGGTTCTTGTCTCATCTCAACTCTTCTCATTGCTTTATCTGTCATAACTGTCTCCTTTATTTGCTATTTTAATCCATGCAACTTTTATCCGATAAATATTTTTATTATTCTGAGATCAAGGGGAGTTTCAGAACTACCCCATCAATGTTGATATCAATCAATCAATCATGTGCCATGCCGGAAAGCGTGGGCGGTCATGACTCGCCATTTCACTCGATCACCAGCGTCGTGGATCAGCTCAGTGTTCCTGTCTCGTCCATGCCATGTGGCCAAGCCATCCAGGTATTTTCCTCTTGGTCTTCCTCTTGGTCTGTTCCCTTCGATCTTGCCAGTTGTCACTAAGTTCTCCAATCCATTTCTTCTCATAACATGTCCAAAAAATTTTGACTGTCTACGTCTAATTTCTCTAATAATTTACGATTGTCATTTGTCTCCTGTAGTACTTGGTCATTGGTTTTTCTGTCTGTCCATGGTATTCTTTGCATTTTCCTCAGAACCACATTTCTGCAGCCATCAGATGTTTTTCAGCTTGACTGCACATTGTCCAAGTTTCACATCCATACAAAAGAACAGGCTCTATGTATCCCCTCAACACTCTTTTTCTCGTTTCAATTGACATCTTTTTATTGGTCAGAATGTTTTTCATCTTGCTAAAGGCTACTTTCGCCATGGCGATTCTTGTTCTAATCTCTTCAAGGCATCTCCCATCAGATGTTATGACTGTTCCGAGATAATTGTACCGATTCACTTGTTGAAGAATATTCCCATTTACTTGTATATTACATTGTGGTACTTCGTTCTTCCTAGTGACGACCATAACCTGTGTCTTCTTACAATTTAATTCCAACCCCAGCTGCTCACTGTGTACAACAACTGCGTCTACTAATTGTTGTAGATCTTGTGCATTGTCTGCAATCAATACTGTACATCTGCATATCTAATTGTTATTGATGTTTCGTCCTCCAATGCTGATTCCATTTATATCTTCTACATTCCTGAAAATATTTTCACTGTATAGGGAAAAAAGATCTGTAGACATTACACATCCCTGCCTAACACCTCTCTTAATAGGTTGATATTGTCCCACTTCATTATCAATCCTTATGGCAGCTTGTTGTTTCCAATATGTTTTTTATAAGTCTAATGTCCTTCCCATCAATTTGTTGATATCTTCAAACACAATTATTATGTTTTTGTGTTTTACTTTATCAAATCCTTTGATATAATTTATAAAGCACAAATATGAGTCTTTCCCTGTCACTATGGATCTCTCTTTTAGAGTTCGTAATGTGTATGTTGTATTATTAGTATCTTTCCCTTCAACAAATCCATACTTTTCTTCACCAACATCCATTTTATTATCTTTCTTGTTCTTCTCATTATAATTCTGAGTAGAAGCTTAGTGACATCGTTTATGGGGTTGAAATAGTCTTTTGCCTTTACGCATCTAACTCTTATTTCTTTATTTATCTGATCATACTCTTGTTTGTCATTTTTACTATGTTTTCTTGTATCCATCGATTTGAACATTTCTTTTGTCGTCCATTTTTTTTTCTTAGCTTTTTGTATTCTATCCTGTAATATCTTTTGGCCTTTTTGATGAATGGAATCCTTTAGCATTTCTCACTGTAAATTTATACTCTCCATTTTGACTATTGCATTGTACTTATTTTTCACAGTTACTCTGCATCATTCTTGAATTTGTTAAATATGCATTTAGAACATCTTTATTAAGTCTGTGTTCTTATTCCCTTTGATGTCCTCATTCTGTTTTCTTCTCGGGAGTTCTCTTGCTCTCGTATCTTATTCCGTGTAGCGCTAGTGTTGGTAATCGATGTTGCATTCTAATGGAGACTGCTAAACCATTTGATCTTCTGCTTTTCAGTGTATGCGGAACAATGTGTTAATCTCGCCGTCTTGTTGATTAGAAAAAGTGGCTGGCAAAAGAGAGCTAAATTAAGGTTAGATGAGTTGAGGAAACATTCAAACTTGTACACGTATTACACATAAATTTCTATTGCTATAAAACTATAACTAAATTTTTATGTTGTCCGGTGCTTCCTCAAGCATCTGCTTCTTTCTTCTACTTCTTTGAGTGCCAAACAATACGTGTGTGTGTTTTTTTTTTTTTTTTTTTTAATGAATGTTCAAATTTGTAGACGAACCCATAAATATTCAGCATGAGCAATAATGAACATTGTCCCTGGACCTTTAGAATCAGCTTGTCTGTCGTTACAAAATTCCCCAAAAGATGCAGATTGGAAACTCATGGCAGTAGATGCAGAGCTCAAGGCCCCGTTAATGACAACATTGGTGATGATGATGCACTTATATAATTTGTTCGGGCATCACATGTACATGGGCCTTCTGGGCACCCTCATATAGCGGAATTGTTCAGAAAGTCAGCAGTGCTTTCTCTACAACCACAAGCAGTAGGACAATGTAAGTGTTGCCAGTAACAATGACATTGCGTTGGCTTGAGTAGCAAGACTACACCCATGCTTGCATGCTAAATAATGCATTGTGCATGATCCGGACGGTTGAGGCAGGTTTCGTGGGCAAGCATTGTATTTAATCCTTACATAGGTCAACAATTCCTAAAGCTACGCTTATCTACCTACCAGAAAATACGAGTGTTGTGGGTAATAAAAGAGTGGATATTCTGGCTGGCACTGCCACTACATCAAAGGGTCAACGATCTGATCGAAGCGACATTTTAAACTCATTTAGAGAGTCCGGTTGAAACAAGGACTTTCTAATGAACGAATCAGCATCAACAGTTACTGTGTTTCCCCGAAAATAAGACCGGGTCTTATATTAATTTTTGCTTCAAAAATGCACTGGGGTTTATTGTCGGGGATGTCGTTGTTTTAAAAATCAGATACAAAGATCTACATTTATTCATGTACAAAGATCTACATTTATTCAAATACAGTCATTTCATTTTCTTCTGGAACATCATCATAACTTTCCAAATCCCAAATTTCGGCCTGAATTTCTTGCGACTCCATTTCCTATAGAAACACTGGCCACAGTCTCTCATGCACAGCCATAAAGCTTTCCTTAAATGATCATTTTATGTCCATGTGGCCTGCTCGCAGTGCATTGGTGACATAGCTGTCGGTGATTTTATCCCATGAATTATTCACCCAAGTCACAACCTCCTGCAAACTAAGACTTCACGAAGTTTCCGCTCTGATTTCTCTCCATTCTATTTTCAATGTAGTCGTTGACTTCTATGCGCAAATAGTCCTTCAAGGGCTTGTTTATTGTAATATCAAGAATCTGGAGATAAGAAGTCATTACTGCTTCTTTATTTCACACGAGTGACGTACTGAATTATGAACCACGTCCCTTTATTAATAAACGCACACCAGTGGCGTTTGTACCCCGACTGGCCATTCAGCAACAAGTCTCTTATTCTAGCTGACGATCTTAACTAGGGCTTATTTTTAGGGCAGGGCTTATATTAAAAGCATTCTGGAAAATCGTGCTAGGGCTTATTATTGGAGTCGGTCTTAATTTCGGGGAAACACGGTAGCATGCAAGCGTTAGTAGTATATAGGTACATTATCACCTTGTTTTGTGGAGGTGGAGTTTTATAGATACCTCCACAAAAGGGTGATAACTCTTTTTTCCCCCAAAAAAAGGTGGTCAGAGGTGGCGTTGCGAAGTGACTCATCATAGGTGGCGTGCGTGCTCAGAGGTGGTGGTCAAGTAATTGTAGGTACGACATAAAAAATACGACATAAAACATCAATAATGAAAACAAACAAAAGGTACCATTTTTCACACAGATTTTATTGGTAGACAACATCTATTCGGTTAACACATCTAAAGCTTGCGTTCGTTTACGCCCTAACGGGAATCAGCGGGATTTGATTACTGTAGAAAGCTGTCTGGTCATTCAGTGGCATGTCTTGACTGTAGACATAGGGTGGGCGGATCTGGTACGTCTGGGTTGTAGGTAGACTGGTCTTGATAAAACGTCCACGGGGTCTTGAGTGTAGGTAGCCTGGTCTTTACTAGACACCTCGGGTGGTTGTAAGTTAGTTTATCGAAATCCGCTAGAATGTCATCCTTCATCGATAGGAGAGACTCAAACTCTGCTCTCGTGAGTGTAATTCCCACCTTGGTCGGGTACTTGAGCTCAGAGGACACCGAAATACTTGCGTAAATGTAGCGTCGTAGTGCCTCGGTATTGAGAAACTGTCGCCGCTTTCAAACGTTGGCTAGTGGTCTGGGCATTTCATCAGTTCTTGACATGAATATCCAGGTAGCTGTAGACATCTGAGCGTGGCGGGCACGAAACACGAATGTGGCCAGTTCGTCTCGTTTTATAGGACATAGTTTATCGATTGATTTTAAACGTGTCTGGGACTGTCTTTTTCAACCACGGGCTAACCAATCGAAACACGAGGCGGTCATTCACGTGTTGTCCTGTGACCACACGGCTGCAGGAATATGCGACAGGCTCGCACCGCGGCATTTCATCACCAGAAAATACAGGGCGTACAGCCCGCAAGTGCGTTATTGATGTCTTGTAACATACGGGTATTGTACATAGGTGATTGGTCCGAGTTACGGCGTATAAAGCGGATAATGTCGGCGTGTAATGGCGGCAAACCAAACGAATCGAATATTCAAACTGACCTATGCCATCGAAATATAGGGCGATCCAATTGTGACCCAGAGTAAGAACTGGTGTCGGTGTTGACGATAAAGCGGCTGGTTGTGTTCTATCAATGTGTCTAGGCAATTGATCTCTAGCACATACGTTGACTAGCGAAAGTCGTCGAACAACGGGTCAGACATGAGTAAGTGTCTTAGGTGTTGGGTATCAATTATGCTACGTAATCGGTTAGCACTTGCCTCGTCTTGGAAATTTCTAGAACCGAGTCGAGTTCCGCGTATATGATGACTTGTAGAGGCGCATCCGTTATAAGCGCAAACTTAAGTTCCCAGTGACAGTGGACCGGATTTGGCCCAGTTCAAACTGCTCCCCGTCTAATATACTGGGAGTCAGATCAAAAGCGTAGAGAGCGAACCCTTGACTGAAATATCAAATTGATACCATTCCCGACATCCTTACCGGTCAGTCCGAGGGCCAAATTGGTACCATGGAAAGCTCGCGCATACTGACCTGTAGTATAATTCATGGTTAAGGGTTTGCCTGTGACACACGCCCATCTACCATCAAACTCAAATAGTTTAACTGATAATGATTGAATATGAAGGGGTTCGTGTTAGCTCGCCGTTGAACATGACGCATTCACTAAGCGATCACCACCCGGGTCGGCGTCTGGCTGAGGAAGAGGTATCTTGCGTGTGGGAAAACATACCTTTTGGGATAGAAAAGATTTACCACTACCCTTTTAATGGGATACTTGGCATTGGCTCTCAATAAGGCTTTTTCATGAGCCAGAGAGATAGCTGGATTATTAACTTAGCTTTCCTCACCAAGAGGGTGGCTATGAGTATGACACTTTTGTAACCACCGTTTACATCCGTGGCAATCAAATTAAAGACAGATTTGAGGGGGTTAGTTTGATTTTGATATCGACCCATTCAGCATTGTACCTGTCCTGATTGAAAATATCGAATGTAGACGGCCCATCATATCCTCGCCACACTAGAGCTGGCTAAAGATGTTCTTTGGCTAGACCTTTATTGGTTTCACCCTTCGTGTCCTGTCATATAACAAAGAGTATCTGGGTAGTATAGTGCTGACAGTCAGATGACTCTTTTTGGCCTCTTCACCATAATTCAGAAGAGCTTCCAAGTAGGCACGACGGATACGAATTTCACTCGGTGAAATAAGAGTGTCGTTCACAAGACACGTCTACTTGAGAAAACAAACTATGCAATAATAATTTATGGGACCGACTTCGGCGGTGTTCGTAGGTCGTCACCGTGGGAAGTGTAACTTTGGCCCTCACGTGCAGAAAAGTATTAAACAAATCTATATAATCCTCTCCCACGCCAGAGATGGAGAACTCGATGGGTGCCCATAGGCTAACGTGGCCCAACGGATGAATCTCCACAAACTGTCCTTCTTCCACGGCGTCGGATAGTGGCACGCTAACCAAATCCAGACAGACTGTAGGCACTCACACGACTTGGGATGTAT
>JACEFZ010027642.1:197500-262035 GCA_014155875.1 Cepaea nemoralis | reverse complement strand
CCCACGATGATGTTGATAACACTGTATTTAAACATGTCACTGTAAATAGGGGTGGGGGTGGCTCTGGGTGGTCTCGAGGTATGGTGTCTGTCTCGAGTGCTGGAGGTCCCGGGTTCAAGCCCCGGTGCGGACCGGGATCTTTTAACGTGGACTTCTAGTAACAAACATTTTCCCTGGTTTCTGGGTAGTGAGATCGGACGCCCGTGTGTATTGTTGCGCAAGTAAAATATCCGTTGGCAGTTGGAAATCGAAAAAATGTAGCCTAACGGCGCTGCCTGGGCAAAATTACGAGTTAAAAATCTACCCAACGTATTTCGGATCCTCGCCGGTGCTACGGAGTTCGTGAAAAGAGCTGAGATTCCCCGGACTCAGGCTTGAGTTAGGAAAGAAATGAGCACTTATGGGTTACACCCGTGTGCAGTGATGTTGATCCGTCAACTAAACTAAACTAAACTAAACTAAACTAAACTAAACTAAACTAAACTAAACGTAACAGTAAGTGACGCCATCGCCATGCCAAATAAACCAAATGTCAGTTGTCAAACATTTACTTCTTCCATGTTTTCTACTTTCATGTTCGTTCAATGCAACAGATGCAGCAAAGGGTGGTCAGAGGATCTGGTCGACAGTCGTCATTCTGAGGTGAAGCAAGACGGACATATAATCGATTGCAACGGGCACCATTATTATTGGAACTCTTCGCTTGCTGTTAAAGATTAGGACTGAGTGCCTGTGGGAATGCCCTGAGTGTAGTCGTGTCGGATCTTGACTCAACTCAACTCATTCACGTTCTAATAAATACTGATTTCTCCGCTCAATTTTCCCACCTCATGCGTTTCTAAAAATTCGGTTTCGCCTGAAACAATACATTAATAAACGAATCGTGTCCCCATCATCGCAGGTCAACATTCAAAGTCTATTATCGAATGCTCGATTTAGCGCTGAAGCACATAATGTATTAAGAAATACATTATCTCAATGAAATAATACAAGAGTGCGCCAACCTGTGAGTCACGATTTTGTGAAGCTGACATTTTCAACAACACCAAAGTACCAATTGGTGTTGTAAGAAGCCTCGTTGTGGTATTCGGGTGGTAATACAAGCTGGCAAAACCAGGACAGAGACGCCCGTAGAGGTGAGAAGGGTGTCACGTATACACGGCCAGGTAAAAAAAAAAAAACAACAACAATCAAGTGGTTTGAGCTGGGAAAGCTAGGGAAAATATAATGTATACACGGACAAGTAACTGAAGATGGAAAGAGGCGGTTTTACCAGAACACGTTCATATGTCATAATAAAGCGGGCGTTACAGATACAAAGCTTTCATCAGCTAATAAAATTAGCAATGATAAGAGATCAATAGTGAAGTACTGTCATTGTAAAATCTATGTCCGTTTGCAATTTTTTTTTCATTTCACGAAGATGGTTTTGTGTCATAAGAACAAATATATCAAATCACACGCAGCAATGTAATATATCAAACCTAATAGAGGGAGAAAAAGAAAAGAGAGAGCGCTTAAGAAAACACAAAGAACCGTACAACAGCCAGATTTATGACGCAACAAGAGAACTGTATAAACACGACAATTAATAATAAAGAATATATACATAAATCGAAAATACCAAGAACACATAAAGAAGAAAACATCAGAGCCTAAAAAGAACAAGAACTCAAAAGAAGAAATTATAAACAAACTAGATATCTGCATTCTACAGGCAACCTAGTTTCCACGAAAACTAAACGTTAAACAAACACACAGACAAAATAAGAAAACATTAAGAAGCAACACACGCCGATTCAACAAATTATCAATCCTTCACAAAAGATGAACGTTAAAGAAATACAAGAAGAACTTCAACAAAATAAGAATAAGTTAAGAAGCAACACATTGTAGTACAACATACAACCTGTCTTTCACAGAAACTGAAATTTGAGAGGGAAAAAAAAGATGCAACACATCCCGATACAACAGACAACTTATCTTTCACAAAAGCTGAACGCTTGTCAAACAAAAGAATGACTTCAACAAAATAAAGAAATGTTAAGGAGCAACACACCCTGATACAACAAATCATCTATCTTTCACAAAAGCTGAATATGTACAAATACAAAGGGATCTTCGTCAAACTAAGAAAACATTAAGAAAGAACACACTAGCGATTGAACAGACAACCTGTCTACACATAAATTGAAAGTTAAATAAAAGACGCACGAACTTAAACAACAATAAGAAACATTAAACAGTTCACATCACCATTTCACAGATAACATATCTTTCACAGAAAGGTTGTGTTTGAAAAGCATAACAAGAACTTAAACAAAACAAGGAAACAGACAACACACTCCGATTCACAAACACCTTGTCTTTTACAGAAACTGAACTTTAACAAACCCCTACAAAGAAGCAACCTGATGGACCACAGGAGGCAGGATTCTCACAGCCAGATAGAACATCTTGTTATGAAAAAAAAAATGTCTAGGGAAGAATCTGTAGAATAATAAGAACAATAAGAACACATTAAGAAGCAAAACATACCCATTTCACAGACATAGAGTGTTTAAAAAACACAAGAACTCAGACACAACAACAAACTATTAGAAACGAGGTAGGAATGCCAAGGCCGTTCCGAACATCCTTTTATGGACAAAATTACAACAGCAGAATCTGTTGAAATCCAAAAGGAACTACGAACCTCGTGGAAATACGAACCTCTTCATCATCATGTGTCATGCCGTTAAGCGTGGGTAGTCATGTTTCGACATCTCACACGATCGCCAGAGTCGTAGATCAGCCCTGCGCTCTTGTCTCGACCATGACATGTGGCAAAGCCATCCAGATATTTACGTCTCTGCTTTCCCCTTGTTCTTGTCCCCCTCAATCTCGCCAGTTGTTACCGAGTTCTCTCGTTTATTTTGTCTCATAATGTGCCCAAAAGATGTTTACTGTCTACCTTTATCTTTATTTATTTATCTAATAAGTGTGCGGTGTTCATTTGCCTATTTGTAGGACTTGCTCATTGGTTTTTCTGATCCGTCCATGGTATTTTTGCATTTTCAACAGAAACCACATTGTCCACTTGCCATTAGATGTTTTTGAGCTTGTCTACTCATTGTCCACATTTCACATCCACACAAAAGTACAGGTTCTATGCAACAGGTATTTTTTAAATATCCAACAACATAAACCAGAAAGAGGCACTATATTTCCTCGCAAGACACCTTAAACGGACGAACATCTACAAGTCAACAGACATCCTACATTCCCTCCAAGTGTGTAACTGTCTGGCTACATATTTGTCATCATCAGTTCATGTCATATTGAGTGACAAGTGCGATTTCATTCTTATACAAACGTGCGTTTCTGTGTTCTTGATAAGTTCGACCACAAATTAAAAATAAAAACCAGACATCTTTCAGAATCTTATGTAAATTCTCTGGGAAGAACAGAAGAGCAAGAGAACAGACAACCCCATATCATGTGGCCTAGAATTTGCGAAGACCGATCAATTCACAGGGTTAGGCCTTCATATATACCATATGGGTTCGAATCCCCATCAGGAAGAATATTTTTAATCGACATTTCAGCCCAGGTGGACCCAGCCTTAAACGGGTACTAGCACAGGTCCTGGGAAGTAAAGGCCACCACAGTGTTACTGACCACATCATCCTCCCATTGCCGATTGATCTTAGAAATATTGATCATAGAAATATTGATCATAGAAATAGTGATCGGGCACCATATATCCAGTGCACCCGAAAGTGTGTAAAGGGGTTCTTTACAACCAGTCTTCGTGGCGATAGAGTTGCGGACGCGTTTCGTAATTCCACGTACCCGCGTTCGAAACACAGTGTCGACCGATTTGGCAGCAGATCGTGTCACGCTGGTTGTAACGTGTTGGTATGGGAGCGGGTCGTTCAGAAAGCAATGGCAAACTACTTAACGTAAAACAAACCGTGCCAAGACATCAACAACGGGAGTAAAATGCTGGTGTTGACTTCAAAGTTCTGTAAAGAATATGCAACTTTAAAAAAAAAAACTACATACTTACTAACACCTCACATTCCGACAGCACCGTTTACAATAGAACTACATGCAAGTTTGTATACCCCGAAATCGAAACGGTCTGAAACAGATCCCCGTTGCTAGCTACTTGTGATGTGATCCGGACCAAGACATGCCAGGTTGCCGTTTTAGCCACTATGCCACTGGGAATCGGTGGGAAGTAAACAAGTAAACAAAAGTAAAGGACATTTTCTTTTACACATCGTAAGCATTAAGTTTATGATGCTAGACCCGTATTTGCAATGACATATCAGCAATCGGTTCGTGATATGGTCAGTATCTCGCCTTTACTCCCCAAGACATTTACCGGTACCCATTTTAAACTGATGGGATCCTGGACCCGGGTCAACTTTACACATACGAACCCACCCGGGAGCGGATAACATTTACAGCCACCGGGCCGACAGGCGGAGCGTCTAGCCACTACGCTAGCGCGGCTCCCATCGGTGCAAAAAAAATGTTAGCCATATATCCTATAGAGGACGTTGCAGTCAACCCAAGTATGTTTTAGCTGTTGTGATTTTTAGGCAAGTTTACGTTCAGTAGTTTGCCATTGCTTTCTGAAAGACCGGCACTGACACCATTGTATAAAAACCAACACAAGGCGGTCTTCAGCCAAATCACTCGCAGCTGTGTTTCGAACGTGGGTATGCGGGGTTACGAACGATTCGTAACTCCTTCGCCACAGATCACGCTTCTTAAAGCCACGACTGCCAACGTCTTTGAGAATCACGCAAGCTGGTAAAGTACGCCCATGTTGATTACCAAAAGTGTCCAGATTTGGCGTCCATATGTATTCCCCAGCTCCCCAGTTCAATAACCGCTAGCAAATGTCTGGAGATTAAAACCACAAACAAGCACTTGATAATGTAATGAATTATCGTCGTTCCTTCGACTTGGCGGCTCCATTTGGCGCAAATTAATTCTACGTGCCCTCCACTTAGCGACCGTCGGCCATATTGGTTGGCAAACACCAACGTCGTTTGGGATGTAGGATCGGGTATTTGTTGATCGCGGGCGCAGTCCTGCAGCTCCTGGCTATTGCAGCCTCTCCTGGGAATGTGGTCACGTGATTAAGAGTGCAGGTTAGATTGGTGCGGGTATCGGGTGCAGACGTGGCGAAGAGACACGTTCCTTATTTTTTAACTTGTTGCTTTTTCTCGGTTTTCTATGTTGTCCCACGTACTCTTGCCTGGAATATTTCCCTTCATTCATTCATTCGCTCATTTATAATTATCCCCCACCCCACCTCCATCTGTTACAATCCACAATCTCATTTATTCGTTTATAGTTATTCTCTTGTACTCCCTCTGTACAGTATTACCAAAAATCAGATAGATTATATTTTAATACAAAGAAGATGGAGATCAAGCATAACATCTGCAAAATCTTACGAAGTGCAAACTGTGATACAGATCATCAGTTATTAGAAGCAGATCTGAAATTAAAGCTCGAAAAGCTTACTCGAGGACCAAGGCCACTTCGTTTTGATCTCACAAAAATACCAGATGCATACAACGTAGAAGTGAAGAATCGTTTCGGGGTCTTGATGTTTGTGCAGGAGGAATTGACACCTGATGAACTGACAGTACAAGCTAAAGATATCTTGATAACTGCAGCCAAAGATTTAATTCCAACCAAGAAAACGGAACATAAAGCCATGGGTTACATCAGACACGTTAGAATTAATAAAACAACAAAGGGAACTGAAACAGAAAGGATGTGAATCCGATAACAGCAGGATGAAGTATAAATCTTTAACTCGAGAAATAAGAAAGAACAAAAGAAAGGACAAAAACCCATATATACAAGATAAAACAAAGAAAATTGAAATATTTTGGTCACTTGAAACGTCACGAAAGTTTGGAGAGAACAATAATGGAGGGGTATATGCCTGGGAAGAGATGAAGAGGAAAGCCAAAGAGAAGATGGGTGCAGGATTGATTGATTGATTGATTTAGGAACCGACATCACAGCATTCGGGACATTCCCATAAGCGCTCCGTCCCCATCCCCAGCAGCCAGCGAAGAGTTCCAACATTAATAGTTCCAGTAGCAATCTGATTATATGTCCGTCTCGCCTTTCCTCTGAGCGTCGAGCGTCGGCCAGATCCCCTCGTCACACCTCGCTGTCTCATTCTTACCAGACTATGGTGATCCATCTGCTCCTCCGAGGTGTACACGTGCTCCCACAAGGCCGCAACCAAGTCTGCCTTGTCATGCATCAATACTCCACCAAGTTTTGCCGAGCCAGCCAATCTGTCCGCAATCTGGGTGCAGGATGTGGTGGATGATCTCCAGATGGGTGTATCGGACTCGGGACATCTTGCTTATGATCGAGAGGTTATCCGGAAGGTTGTTATGGGAGCGAGGTTCTGCAAAGGACATGCTACTGAATGAATGAATGAATTATGTAAAAAGATATGGAAATATGGTATATGGCCAAAAGATTGGAAGAGAACTATCTTCATTCCAATACCACCCCCCTCCCCCCCCCCCCGATGAGTCTCCATCTTGCCGCGGGTGGGGGGGGGGAGGCCTTGAGTGTCCCAGTGACCCCAAGCGCTATGCCGATGGATATACAACTACATATCGGACAGCTCTTGAGATAGGGACCAGACTAAGAGAGACACAACCTGCTGCTCTGCAGGTAGACTGAGGATAGCAGTCAAAAGTTCAAATCAGGTGCACGAAGCCACTAACACTTGGTCCAGACACATACTCTAAGGCTTCCATCTGAGGGATATGGCTGAACGCCCCTAAGCCACTAACCCCTAGACGTGAGAGCCGGGCCGATACCAACTAACTGCAAAACGGAGGTGAGATGCTGAGTACGCTACATGCTTAGTTCAGATACTTGTTCGAAGGCTCTCAGCTGGGGGATATGAGGGATCCCCGGATGAGAGGGCCTGGCCGTCTCTCGCTCACTGATGCCCGGAGGTAAGGTGCTGAGCGGCAGCACATGTAGCCTACCTCGTGAGCGAGTACTAAAGGTAGAAAAGCGCCCCAGTCGCACGAAATGGTTACGGAAAATGTCTATATCTATACTCATAGAGTGAGTGCAGTCAAGGGTGAAAAACGTCTCATTAACACGAAATGGAACGGTTGGCTAGTAAATCCATTGCGTGGAAATCCGAAGCTACAACTTACTTAGTGGATGTCGTCCGCACACTGACCGTTCCTGGTTTGTGCGGGGAGCGGTGAGTGGCTAACGAAATGCCCAATATATGGAAGTGAGGAATTAAAGCAGCCATGAGCAGGATATAGCGATTCCTCAGGTGAGCCCAGTCTCAGAGCAATATGTGCCGGCTCTGCAATTATGGAAGTTTCCTTGGATAGTGGGGAATGCCCATGGTCTGCCCCTGCCTTCCCTTGAGGGTTGACCGTGATGTCTTTGACCGTTCTACCTTGACCAGCTGAGATGTGGGCGACACCACAACAGTAAGAGTCTAACGTGCCTCAAAACCCGAGGAAGGCTAACCTCATTAAAAATTCCAATACCCAAAAAGGGCAACCTGAAATTATGCACCAACTATAGAACTGTTGCCCTGATCAGTGATGCATGTAAAATTCTACTTGAAATCATAATGGCAAGACTTCGTAAGAAAATTAAAGAAGAAATTAACGTGGTTCAAGCTGAATTTAAACAAAGAATAGGTATAAGAGATCACATTCTCAACATGCGTTTAATAATAGAGACGTGCAGAGAATTTAATGTAAACCGATTCTCATGTTTTGTGGATTATTCAAAGGAATTTGACTGTGTACAACATCAGAAACTTTGGGGAAATCATGAGGAATATGGGCTTTCCATCACACGTAATACAACTCATAAAAATGCTCTGTGTAGACCAACAAGCAGCGGTTAGTATAGATGGCGAGACATCAGATTGGTTTGACATCAAGCAAAGAGTCCGTCAGGGCTGTGTGCTGTCCTCCTATTTGTTTAACCTGTACGCCGAAAATATTATGAGAAATGTCAGAGATGAAATAAACAGGGATCTATTTGATGCCCTAAATATTGGTGGTCATGACATACCAAAGATTCGGTCTGCTGATGACATAGTATTGCTATCCACAACACAGAATGGTATAGAAAACCTAATAGCCTCAACCCAGATGAATAGTAAAAATATCAACTGATATCTTAAAATCGCAAAAAAACAAAGATAATGCATACAGATATAACTACTAAGGAGAAAGAAATATATGTTAATGGGGAAAAATTAGAGGTGGTGGAACATTTTTAATATCTTGGGTCATTGATTACCAACAACGGTGACACAATGAAAGAAATTAAACGAATTTGTATCAGTTGCTCTTCGCAGACTAAAACAACTGAATAAATTATGTAGTGGGACAGATAGAACTACAAAAATTAGATTTTTAAGAGCATGCATCTTTCCCATTGCAACATACGCCCGTGAGACATGGACACTTACTAAACGAGCTGAACAGTGCATAAACGCCTTTGAATATAAATGTTATAGACGAGTTCTAAGAATATCTTTGGTAAAGAAAAGAACAAATGCATCCATACTTCAAGAGTTGAATATTGAAGAAGGGTGGCTATTAAAGACGATAAAACAAAGAAAATTGAAATATTTATATATATTGAAACGTCACGACAGTTTGGAGAGAACAATAATGGAGGGGTATATGCCTGGGAAGAGAGGAAGAGGAAGGCCAGAGAGAAGATGGGTGCAGAATATGGCGAATGATCTCCAGATGGGTGTATCGGACGTGGGACATCTTGCTTATGATCGAGAGGTTTACAGGAAGGTTGTTATGGGAGCGAGGTTCTGCAATGGACATGAATGCATGAATGCACGAACTCCCTCTTTTACAATCCCCAATTCGGTCTAAGACATCCACAACCTAATTCTTTCATTAATAGTTGTTCTTTCCTACTCTTTCTGTTAAAATCCTCTGTTCGGTGCATGGCATCCACAACATCATTCAGTCACTCAATAACTTGCACAATCATTTATAATTGTTCTCTGCAGGTTCGCATGGCCGACTGGGTAAGAACGTGTGTTCTTAAACATCCGGTGTGCTGATGCCGAGGTAAGCGGTTCGACTCCTAAACCGGACAGCTGGACTAAAATGTTGACCTGTTGTCCTTCATTTGGGAACATAAATTACAAGTACCTCTGAAGTCGGAGTGGGTTCGCCTGATGGCGAGGACACTGTTAATAAGTAACGCTAATCCACTCGCAAAATTCAGACCATCACTACTATAAATAGTGCGTATGGACTACGCTTGAGTTCAAAGCAAGCGAGCAAGGGGAAAAAAAAAACAACAACAAAATAATTGTTCTCAGTGACTCTCTCTGTTAAAATCCCCATTTCGGTATATGGCATCCATAACCTCAGCCATTCATTCATTCATTCATTCATATCTGTTCTCGCCTTATCTCTTCCTTACATCCTCCGTTCGGTTTATGACATCGACGTCATTCTCCTGTTTCTTTTCGTGCTTCTTCCTTCTTTACCTCTTCCGTGTCGTTTGTTTTCTGTTCGTTGGTGTGTGCCCAGAGACATTTTTCCAGGCTGAAAAATGTTATGTGATGTTGTTATGTTATGTTATGGTATGGTATATCGAACAACGACATTGTACATTGAGCCCTCTGATATGGTAGCCCACCCAAAGTATCTTTGTCCATGAGGAGTTGACTGTGATATCTCCTCTCTAGATCTCGCATACGGCCACGAGCTTTGTACGAGCTTTGCAAGGCTTCACTTTCGTGTCGTGGACTCGGGCTAGCGTCAGTTTCTCATTACTATCCGCCAGACGAGTCTACTGCATTGACAATATCAGCCCTGCCCATTCTTCTTACTGTTTTATTACGTCATTATTGGTCGGCTAGTCTGCTCTTACCCTTTAATCTCAAGCGGAGGGATAAAGACCTCTTGCCCAAGCAGTCGCCACGTTGCTTTAAGACCATGATGTTCTTTTTATAAAAACCCCAAGCTTTACTGACCATCGAACACTTACCCAACTATGCATGTCCGTTCGCTAAATGTTGTGTTCGACCTCTTTATCCCCGCATTGGTTAAGCTCTACGATATCCTTAGTGGAAACAGTCAGTATCAGTTTGTTCTCTGTGGACAACATGTTTATTCTATTTGTCCAGTATTTACAATCTAATGCTGTGCTCTCGGCACATAATTCTTAGAGATTGTCCTCTCTGAGACTTCCGGTCCGCAACATGCAGGATAGGCGGTTTAGCTAAGGCCTCTGGATGATTACGCTTGCGGCTTTTACGATTTGCTAACGCATTTTCATTATGTTGACTGGTAGTGCATGGTTCCGCCGCCCTGCTGCGTGGAGCGACACTGTGAGCTGTGAATTTCGTGTGGAGTGATTTTATGTCTTCCGCGGTTGTTTGTAGCGTGAACTGCATGTTCAGAAAAATAGCGTCCTGTCGCTGAACTAACTGGGTTGTCTTATGCAGTAATGTGTGGCTGCTGATTATCTAGTGAATGTGGCTTCCATCGACGATGAGCTGCATTTTTCGTGGCGGACTTTCGTGGCATAGTATACCTGTGCGGGCTGTTGTTTTGTCGAGACTCCTGTCTGTTCCACTTTTCACATGAGGCAGTGAGAAGCATTTTGTGTGATATTCACTGGCATGGGAACGGGGCATAATGAAGCGACCGGTTGCCGTGAAGTTGGAACCGCGACTAACTAACTAACTAATTATCCTGAATGATCTCGAAGACACCACATACACACGTAAGGGTCATGCTGAACACGTGGATGTGTAACTCACTTGCATACTAACGTCCATGAACTTAAGTGAGTTAACTGTCCTGTGTTGGTTGTTCATTATTGAAATATATCGATCATAGATTAAGTTTACTTTCTTGTTTTGTGTTGGCTGTTCTTTTTTTTTTTTTTTTTGGTTTATAATCTGTTGATCTTAAAATGTGTTATTTGTCCTGTGTTATTTGTTCATTGTTACCATTTGTCGATCCCAGAGTGGGCTGACCATCTTGTGTTGCTAGTTCAAAGTTATCTGTCGTGTGCGTAGACTGTCCTATGTTGGTTTTTCGATGTCATATGACAATCTTAGAGTGCGTTCATTGCCTTGTGTTGGATGTTCATTGTTGCCATCTGTCGATCCAAGAGTGGGTAAATTTACCGTCCTGTGCTATTTGTTCATCGATGTCTTCTGCCGATATCATCATCATCATCATCATCATCATCATCATCATCATCATCATCATCATCATCATCATCATCATGATGTCCTATGCCGATAAATGTGTGCAGTCATGATTCGCCGTCTCACTCGATCACCAGAGTCGTGGATCAGCTCTGTGTTATTGTATCGACCATACCACGTGGCCAAACCCTCCAGGCATTTACTTCTATGCGTTCCCCTTGGTCATAGCCCGTCATTCTTGCCAGTTGTCATCAAATTCTCCAATTTATTTCTTCTCATAACGAGTCCAAAACATTTTGACTGTGTATGTCTAATAAATGAACTTCTATTTGCAGATGATCAGTGCCTGTTTTACAGCGATGAGGGCAGACTACAAAATCATATTAATAATCTGAGTTCAACCTGCAGCAGATACAATATGAGTATAAACACAGCCAAAACCGAAGTAATGCAAGTTAGCAGATCGCCAGGCCCACTAAATATACAGATAAATAACACAACTCTGCAACAAGTTAAAGAATTCAAATACCTTGGAGTATGATCACAGAAGATGGCAGATTGGACAGAGAAATTGAAATCAGATGTCAAAAAGCTAGTGTACTTACATATCAACTATCACCCTTACTGAAACATCCAAACATACCCATGTCCGCAAAACGACAGATAATAAACAGCATATTCACACCAACCCTATGCTACCAATCTCAAACCTGGACTTTATCCAAATTACACCTTCGCAAAATCAACACCTGCGAAATGAGATGCCTGAGGAGAGCTGCCAACTTAACAATCCGAGACCGAGTAAGAAATGCTACTATCAGACAGACGTGGGATCAACACCTTGTGCCACATTTATTGACAGACAGAAGATCAAGTGGTTTGGCCATGTCATTAGAATGCAACATCAACAACTACCATCACTGGCCTTACATCAAAGATCATCTGCGACGAGACCACGAGGACGTCCAAGAAGAAAATGGATTGACGACATCAGAGACATTGTACAACCTCACGGAATGACACTATCCAGTGCCGTCCACCGGGCGCTGGAACGCAAATTATTCCTCCCCACGACGCTTGACGGCAGAAGTGGAAGATGATGATGATGATGATGATGATGTCTAATTTCTCTAATCAGTATACGATTTTCGTGTTTCTTGTAAGGCTTGGTCATGGGTTTATCTGTCTGTCCATGGTATTTTTTGCATTCTCCTCAGAAACCATTTTTCCACAGTCATTAGATGTTTTTCATCTTGCCTGCTTCACATCCATACATAAGTACAGGTTTTATGTAGGACTTCACTCTTTTTCTCGTTGCAAATGACATCTTTCTATTGGTCATTTAAGTTAAATTTAACAAACAAAAATATTATTTAAATCTTCTGTTATAATTACAATAGTATTATAATTTATCATTTCTGTTATAATTACAATCGTATTATAATTTCATCTCAATCGGACAGACAGACGGAGATTCTCTTTTATATATATAGACTAGATGACCCGGCCCGGCTTCGCCCAGACCCTGGTGGGGAGAATCTCATTTAATTCATATAAGTAGTCATATAAGCTCCCGTTCCCGTTCCCGACTATCTAGTCTGTCTGTCTGTCTATCTGTCTGTCTGTCTGTCTGGCCCGGCTTCGCCCAGAACCTGATGTGGAGCATCTCATTTAATTCATATAAGTAGTCATATAAGTTCCCGTTCCCGAATATCTGTCTGTCTGTTTGTCTGTCTGTCTGTCTGTCTGTCTGTCTGTCTGTCTGTCCCGGCCCGGCTTCGCCCAGCCCCTGGTGGGGGGCATCTCATTTAATTCATATAAGTAGTCATATAAGCTCCTGTTCTCGTTCCCGACTATCTACTGTCTGTCTGTCTGTCTGTCTATTATTAGAAAGAACACTTGAAAGATCTTTACATCTTCCCCCAACAATTAACTTGGGTAAATGGAGCGTCTTATTTAATTCATATTCGGCCCCTACTCCCGTTCCTGTTCCCAAAAAAGACGACCCGGCCCGGCTTCGCCCGACCCTGGTGGGGAGCATATCATTTAATTCATATTCGGCGGAGGGAGGAGGAGGAGGGAGCAGGAGGAGGAGGGAGAGGGAGGCGGAGGAGGGAGGAGGAGGGAGGAGGAGGGAAAAGGCGGAAGGAGGAGGAGAGAGGAGGAGGAGGGAGGAGGAGGAAGAGCGAGGAGGAGGGAGGAGGGAGGAGGAGGGGGAGGAGGAGGGAGGAGGATGGAGGAGGAAGAGGGAGAAGGAGGAGGAAGAGGAAGGAGGAGGAAGAATTAGGGAGGAGGAGGAGGGAGAAGGAGGGAGGAGGAGGAGGGAGGAGGAGGGAGGAGGAGGGAGGAGGGAGGAGGTAGAGGGAGGAGGAGGGAGGAGGCAGGAGGAGAGAGGAGAAGGAGGAGGGAGGAGGGAGGAGGAGAGGTTGGAGGAGGGGGAGAAGGGAGGAGGAGGAGGGAGGAAGAGGGAGGAGGAGGAGGTATGAGGGGAAGGAGAATAAGGAGGTGAGGAGGGGAGGAGGAGAGGGAGGAGGAGGAGAGAGGAGGAGGCGGCGGCGGAGGAGGAGGAAGGAGGAGGATTAGGAGGAAGAGGAGGAGGGAGGAGGAGGAGGGAGGAGAAGAGCGAGGAGGGGGAGGAGGTAGGAGGAGGAAGGAAGAGGGAGGAGGAGGGAGGAGGAGGAGGAGGTGGGAGGAGGGGAGGATGGAGGAGGAGGAAGAGGGGGAGGAGAAGGGTAGGAGGAGGGGAGATGAGGAGGAGGAGGGGGAGGAGGATTATAACGCATATGCCTGTAGATAACTGCAGCGAAAAGGTCCACCTATTTGAGACTAGACAGTAAAATATAGATAAGAGACACCATTGCAGATGTAGATAATAAATTTCAAGCAAACGACAGAAGAAGAAGAAGAAGCTCACACACATCAGTGCACTTTCCAATTCAGCAGAAGAAGAAGAAGAACGAACGAACGAACGAACGAACAAACTTTATTTTCAAAGGGTTAAGAATTGGGCACGCAGGCCCGTCTAACATTCTGCCCTTCTATCACTCTCTTTCATACATTATTTCATTCACACATCATTCAAGGCTAACAAAGAACAGCAACAATATAAAAGATATGCATTATAAAGGCATGGGCAAAATGCAAACATCAAAACTACACGACACAGTAATACTAGATAATGGTCTGACACTTGTTATTAGCCATGTGGAATATACTGGCCTACAAAAAGGGGATTGGCTGTTATACTAGGGTTTTGTTGTTATTATTATTATCTCAATTATTAAGGGGGAAGGTAATCCGTATTGAGATAGTGTTCGAATAATTTGCGATTATATGAATAGGGATTGGTGATGTCTTTGATTTCTTGTGGAAGATTGTTCCACAGCTGAGCTGCAGAGTACGTTAAGCTTGTTTTGTATAAGTCAATCCTAGGCTTCGGAATGTGTAGTATATTTAAACGTTTACTGTGTCTAGCATTATATTTAAACAATGGCCAAAGGTAATTTGGGGCATTCCGATGCAGGATTTTGTGAATTAGTTTAGCTTTATTGAAAAGCAGGCGTTTGCGGAATGGTAGTAACTGAAGGCGTTTATGCAGGCTAGGATTGTCAGATAAATGTTTACTATAAATTAGACTCATGGCCCGTTTCTGGAGTGAGTAAAGTCGCTTGGTGTTTGAATTAGAACAACCGTCCCAGATTGTAGAGCAGTAGTCAAAGTGTGTCTGTATATGAGAAGTATAGAATAGCTTCCTTGTGTCCTCATCAAGGAAGGTTTTAATCTTGGCGAGTTGGTAGACTTTTTTCGCTGTTTGTTTAATAAGCGCTTGAACGTGGGAATTAAAGGTTAGGTTTCTATCAATGATTAGGCCTAATGTTTTGTGCTCAATTACACTTTCTACTGGCATGTTATCGATGTGAAGTTGAAGTGATATGTGTGAGCTTTTGTTTTAGTGATGTTAATTTGCATACGGTTTGAATAGCTCCACTTAACTACATTATTTAATTCTTGTTGTAAAGACGACTCCAGTAAAATACAGTCTTCAGCGTTTGTGTACACCGTACAGTCATCTGCAAATAGATCGCAGGACGACGAAAGATGCAAAGGTAGATCGTTAATATATATGGCAAATAATAGAGGTCCAAGAATAGAGCCTTGCGGTACTCCAATATTGAAGGTTGTGGTTTGAGGCAGAGATTTATTATGTGATACTACTTGCTTTATGTTTGATAGAAAAGATGATATCAGAGTGACTACATTAAGGCCAATGTAGAAGAAGAAGAAGAAGAAGAAGAAGAAGAAGAAGAAGAAGAAGAAGAAGAAGAAGAAGAAGAAGAAGAAGAAGAAGAAGAAGAAGAAGAAGAAGAAGAAGAGGAAGGGGGGAAGAAGAAGAGGGGGGGGGGGAGAGAAGAAGAGGAAGAAGAAGAGAGGGCTTTCGAAACGCAGCTGCAGACGATGTGGCATCAAACCGTCTTGCGTTGGTTTTTTTACGAAATGGTATGGATGCCGGTCGTTCAGAAAGCAATGGACAACTCCTTAACGTAAACTTGCCAAGAGATCACAACAGCAAAAAATGGTTTTGATGCGACGCCCCATAAAGAATATGTAACTATGTTTTTATTCTTTTATTACAAGGGAAATAATTTCATCTGGTGAAGTCATATTTTGGCTTTAGCAATCAAGGGGAACAATTATAGATTTGACTATGCTTGTACTGATAGCTATTTTGCAAGAGAAGTATATGTTTATTCCTGTAAGCATTTTATTTATATTTTGAATGGTATCACTTGAATGTTACCATTATAAAAACTTTACACATTTTTGATTACTATTTGAAATTTTAGACACTAAATTGTTGTGTAATAAATATTGCTTAGTACATTATTTCTTTCTTTATCTGCTAGGCCGCGTCTGTCCAAACAGAAGTTAGTTTCTGGTTTCTCTTCACAACGTATAAATCTTTTTACGTTGAACTTTCCATCAGACTGGGCGCCAAAAGCTGGGCGAAACCACTCCGGTCAGACAGATAGACAGATTCTCGGCCTTTTGGCTAAGATCAAGTGTATTTGCTGGCCTCCAGTAGTGCGCCTGGTCTGGTCGGGGGCCGGGTAAAAATGAACTTTCCATCAGGTTGACATTTTTCTTTTAGTACATCCCCCTATATAAGGGGAAAAACATTATTTTACTGGCCTCCTAGGGCCACATAAAAAATTCTTAAAAAAAAAAAAAAAATGAACTTTCCATCATGGTCTGGTCTGGGGCCGGGTGATCCAAAAAGAAAATAAAAACCTCACATAAGCATCACTTTAAATGTGGACCACTGTGGGCAATAGCTCACAGTGGGACTAAGTGTCCACGCCAAAAACAGGGGAGGCGGAGAACCAGCTAGTCTGGGATGACCGCCAAACCCAAATTTAAAAAAAAAAAAATGAATTTTCTATCTTGATACGGTAGTGTTCTGATGCTGCTGCCGCCCTCGCCGATTGGTTCAAACATTTCATACTGCCAGTTTCATCATTACCGATTGGTGGTGATGGTATTGGTGGTTTGGAAGCCGACAGGAGAGGGAGGGGGCAGGGGAAATAAAAACGGTGCACTATCATTATGCTTTTGTTTTGTAAGGTTTACCCTACAACAAATTCAATGTAGAAATGTTAAAATGTATAAAATATTTGTATTCTTGCGCATATGTCACCTACACGTCCACATGCAACGCTCTGTAAAACCACAAACAATACACTTTGCAACAATTTTAACACTCAATAAAAGTTAAAAACAAAAAAAGTCAATTACAACTCCTACAAATAAAAACAAAAAGAGGACAGGAAAAAAAATGAATGAACCCTTAAATTAAGACCAAAAAATAAAAAAAATAAGCAAGGAGAAAAAGATAACCAACTCCTTTTACTCCTACTATTATTGAACATTGCAGGTTGAAATTGTATGTACCTGCTATGCTATGTTAACACCATTCTTAAGATAATTATTTTAGCAAATGGAATCACATGTTTGGAAAAATTGATCATTATCATAAATATTACTATCATTGTTGTTACCATCTTTACTGTTATCACCTTTAGCAGTATATTTTGGTAATCATTATTATTGATGTAATTGGTTTTATTTGCATTATTATTATTGTATTCTTTATTAATATATAACATCATCTCCCATGTGCCCCCCCCCCCATTCCCTTGATCATGGTTGTTGTTGCCTTTGCTGATACCCTCACCGCTTGGTTCAAATAATTATCCTGCCTTTACCATCATTACCAGAGAGTGCTCATGAGGGCATTGGTGTGGTGGGTCAAATAGGTGAGAGTGTGGCAAGGGAAACAAAAATGGGAAGTTTATTTTTCCCTCCCTAATTACCCCCCTTCACATGTAAATATGTCCAATGAATAAAATATGCACACGTCACATACACGCCCACATGCAACGCTCCGTAAATACACCTACACAAATACTAAATACACAGAACGCATGTAACAACGCAAACATTATAAATGCAACCACTACCTTTTCTGCTTTGTAAACCCTTATATTGTCACATCCCCCTTTCCCATCATTTTGATACTATTGTTGTTGATTCTGCTGCCGCCCTCAACGGTTGGCTCTAACAATTTATACTGCCATGTTCATCATTACCGAGTGGTGGTGATGGTATTGGTGGGGTTGGAGCTGACAGGTGAGGGATGTTGCAGGGGGAAATAATAACGGTGTACTATTATCTTGCGGTTGTTTATAATATTTCCTTTCAACAATTTCAATGAAGAAATGTTCCAATGTATAAAATGTTTATAATTTTGCGCACATGTCACCTACACGTCCACATGCAACGCTCTGTACAAACACGAACAATACACTTTGCAACGATTTTAACACTCAATAAAAGTTTTTTTTTAAAAATGAATTTCCGAACATTACTAAAGGAAGTAAAGAAATATGCTGCATATAGCTGTTCAGTGCGTTTTGGACATTCCCGAGTTCTCTTCTTCTTCAGTGTCAGTGGCGATAAATAAAAGTCTTAAGGATATGTTGTCTTCTTCCTCTTTGTTCTGTCGTTGATCATTTGTCCTTACTGTGGGGTTGTCCGGTTTGTTTACTATTTTTGGTGTGGCAATTGGAGAGTCTTCGTCTTCACTATAGCTGTTTTCTGCGTTTTTCTGCATTCTATTGCGCTTCTTGTTATGAATCACTTTAATGAAACCATCTTTGTCTACCTCTTTGTCATTTTTAATGGGCTCCAGAATTGTTTTCCTTGGTCGGGGTTGGGGATGGGTGTGTATTTGGGGTGGTAGGTGATTTGGATTTGGGTTGGGTTTTGCTGTCTTGTTCCTTTTGTTGATTTGTTCTTTGTGTTGTAATGTCGTTTGTGGCCAAGGTATTAGCGATTTCAGTCTCGAATGGTGTTGTTACTGGTATGGGCATTAGTGCTGTCTTCGGCGCTGTGGTTTCCACTGTGGTTTCCACTTGTTCTCGTGATTGTGTCGGTGGCTGCTGACTCTTTGCTTCTACCAGAGGTGGAAAGTTTTCCACCGTGTTTTCATCAGCCTTTGGCCGCGGTCTTCGGCTCGGGCACCTGTTGGCCCAGTGGTCGTCCAGACCACAGTTTGGGCACGTTGTTCTGCGCCCTGGCATCGTGAAGAGGATACGGTGGTTGTTACCGGTTACTCCAGGGATGTTTAACCTAGCATAATGCGGCACTTCTTGAGTTGGGTTGCACAAAGCACCCCACTTCCCCGCACCATATTTCAGTCTGAATACTTCGGCGTCTTTGTCGCCTGTTGCCATTCCAACCAACTCTTTGACTGCCTCGCTGCTCATGGTATTCGGCAACCAGTGGATGGTCACCCGCTCTTTTTCCTTTTCCACGTGCTGGATCTCTATTTCAAGATCGCAGCTCGCGACCTTCAGTTTCAATCCATGTAGTTCTTGATATTTTTGGTTGTATGCTACCTGTGTTAGGTTCACAAACCAGCGTGTAGGTATTTCGAAGCGGTAAATGTCCGTTATGCCCCCCGCGGGAACACCAGCTGGGCCCAACAAAGAGCTGGCGATTAGAGTCGGGGTGCATTTTACTGCCGCTCCCGGGCCTGTTACAGACAGCACGAGGGTACCTGAGCTGTGTAGCTTACCGTGTACTGCGCTGGATGTAAAGTTGTAGACTGGTTGGTCCATGTTCTCAGGAAACACAGGTCACGTCCAGTTGAAATAAACCACATACACCACACAATTTTACGTTGGTCTAATTGTATATCAGAATCAAAAAATGTTTACGTTGTGAAGAGAAGCACAAATAAAGTTTATTCTGCCTTCTTGAGATGTCAGTTGTCATTTGCACGCAATATAATTTGCTTTTGTTTATATACTTGTGATGGGTGACGACATAAAAATAATATGTTTAAATATATCTGGTATACGCACAAAACAACAACACATTTGCACACTCATACACAAATACAAACCAGATTTAATCCTGCTACAAGAGACAAATATTCATTCAGATATACATGGCGCACAAATTACAACACAATTAGGACTAAGACATGCACACTTCAATTTGGCAGTCCAAAACATAGGTTCTGGGACAGCCATATTACAAACATCAGATAGGTGGAACATTTTAAAAGCAAATCGGGATAGCCAGGGTAGAATCAGCATAACACAGATAAGTAACACCTCACACACATATACCATTGTCAACATACATGCACCACCAAATTACAACTACCAGCCACAATTTTATGAAGAACTAGACACACTACTCACACACACATACAGAGGACAGAACATCATACTCTGTGGAGATTTCAACTGGGTCTTACAGGCATTGGATATAATAGGCGGAGAAATGAAGACACGGGTTCGGAGAATGGAAGGAGAAAGCACAACACAGTTAGAAACACTGCAAAACATTTTAGACACACACAATTTAATAGACATATTCAGACACGAACATCCAAATAAGCGAGAAACAACCCACACAAATAAAACACACCACACAGCAAGAAGATTAGATAGGATATATATACCTGCAACACACCACATAGTAAACACTAGGCACCTACAAGAGACATTACAGTACACAGACCACAATGCCATATTAGCACACATCAGTACAAGCAACATAAACACACAGATAAACAAACGTTCACAACATTGGAAATTTAATAACACACTTCTAAAGAATACAGAATATGAGAAATACATGGTACAACTTTTACACACATATACCGACCACATACCGGCTGATAACATCGGACAATACTGGGACCTACTGAAAAATACAATACGAAGCAGAACACAACACCTAGCATCCATCATACACAAAGACAGATTAAGACAAGAACAAATTATACAAACAGCCAAACAACTAACAAAACAGATGGACAACAAAGCACCACATTTAAACACACTAGAAGAACAATTAGAGCAGCACCAACAACACAGATATCTAGGCGCCCTTCTTAGAACAAAACTAGCCACAATCACGCAAGCGTCCCCCAGTAAACAATATTTAGCAATTGAACAGAACGTACAACACAGCAGACAAATAGGCAAAATAATAGACATGCAAGGCATCACACAAACAGAACCCGCGCAAATAACAGAAGCATTCAATCAATACTACACACCTATTTACAGCAGAGACAGTAGACACACAGACACAAGACAAATTTCTAAAATACAGTAAACAGCTGTCAGATGCAGACAAAGACACACTAGACACAGAACTAACACTAGCAGACATAACACACGCACTCAGCAAAATGAGCAAAGACAAGACATCAGGACCGGACGGCTTGACTGTAGAATTCTACCAACATATCTTTCTATCATAGGTGGCCTTCTTCTTAAAGTATATCAAGACGCCTTTGACAAAGAACAACTACCAGACAGTTGCAACATGTCGTACATAACACTCATACCTAAACACAACACAGACAAGACACAGATGAACAATTACAGACCCATATCTCTACTCAACACAGACTATAAAATACTAACTAAAGCACTGACCCACAAACTGAGACCTTTTATGTCAACACTCATACACCCAGACCAACATTACGGTGTACCACATAGAAACATTCACCAGCATACACATTTTATTAGAGACATCATCACATACACACAGGAGAAAGACTGGCAGGTCTCTGTTTTGTCCCTAGACCAAGAGAAAGCCTTTGACAGAATTTCCCACTCCTATCTACACAAGACATTAACACAATGCAATTTAGGACAGTACTTTGGGAGGTGGATAGCGATCTTGTATCGGAATCCTGAGAGTAAGGTGTTGGTTAACCACACACTCACTGCGGGCTTCCGGCTCACATGGTCGGTGAGACAAGGATGTCCTCTGTCGACCGCTCCTATATGTGGTGGTTTTAGAACCACTACTAGAAGCAATCAGACAAGACACAAACATCACAGGCACATTCATACCAGGCCGAGGAGAGCGGAAGTTGCTTGCATTCGCAGACGACACCGCTTTCTTCCCCACCAACAACACATCCGTTACAAATATACTTTACACCTTTACACAGTTTGGTAAGGGGAGTGGGGCAAAATTAAACATACAAAAATCACACATAATGGGTCTCGGTAAGTGGCGAAACAAAACAGACTTTCCTCCCGACTTAACAGCCACAGACAACATCAAACTATATGGGATAACATTTCCTAACAACTCCCGACAGATGCACGCACAGACATGGCAAAACCTCACACAAAAAATTATAGACATGCTGCACAGATACAGGTATAAGACATCCACAATATTTGGTAGGAGCATAATAGTTAACACATTCATCATTCCCAAAATAATATATTTAGTCACAGTGCTAGACCCTCCTAAACAGACAGTCACAGACATCAACAAACATTTTAGACGTTTCATCTTTGGCAGCACAATCTATTGCATCAAACATAAGATACTCATACAGGACAAAAGACAACGGGGAATAGCACTACAAGACATACATAAAAAAATACAAGCGCTTAGAATCCAACACATAGGACATGTCCTCAATCAGCCTGAACAGCACCCACTAGCACTCTATTACATAGAACTCAGACTGCAACACCTTAGAAGAATACAACTTGATTCACCACACCATTTTGGAACACTACCCGCTTTCTACAAGACATGCATATACGCACTTCAAGGACGCTAGCATTTACTACACCAGACAACAAACCAGATTTACAAATATCTAGTCAATCAACAAGCACCCCCACTACGACTCAGAATAAAAAGGGGACAAAATTACTACATACAAGACTACACATGTACTTTCACTAATCTCCACAATCCACACACCAAACCCAAAGCCAGAGAAATTACGTACCGTTTAATCTTTAACATGTCACCTACTACGGAAAAACAAGCAAGCACAATGTCAACTCTGCAGACGGAACATACAGGAAACCGAAGATCACATTTATTACACTTGTCCAACAGTCCAAACCGCACTAGAAACACTAAGACAACTCATTGAAACATTTACTAAAAAGAAAACAGATATGTACAAAGCAATTTTTTAAAATACTTTACCTAAATCTACCAAAGACAACCACACGAAATTGCTTATTTCTCTGGCAGAATACAGGTACCTAGTATGGTCCTGTAGAAATGGCGCATTGTACAAATATAAAACGTACAATTCAAGTTTAATACTGCATATGTTCCAAAACAAAATAACACAAATATTCACAAACACACAGACATAACGAATTAAAACCAGCTTATTTATTTACTCAATTGAATACCCATAATATTTATGAATGTGGACATGCACGCATATATGTGTACATGCACACATATATGTGTATGCTTGTATGGTAGAATGTGGAATATAGAATATGAATATACAGGTTTATCTTAGAGGGCTATCATATAATACCGACACCCGATCGTCTTGACTAACAATAGTGCAGGTTGAACGGGAGTGTCCCAGACAAGTCCCTGTTGTGGAAATTTTAGAACGTGTGTGCGCCTCGCGACGCGAGCCCTGTGTGTGGCTTATTTTGTAAATACTTTGGAACACTTCTCACTAGGTGGTAACAAGCATTGGAGAGCACAGATAGTACACGCCGCAGCTCCTCTGGCCTAGGGAAACAAAGGCTTTGTGGAAAACTGGCTGCGTGTCCTTTGTAAGACCCGGCCACCGGCCTGGTGTGTCTAGTGGCTGGTGGTCACTAGGCATTTTTGCGTTCAGCGGTTTTGCCTTTTGCCTATTTTCAACACGATTTCCCAGCACGAATACATAGTTGTAGAATACCAAAGGCCAACATGTATGGTATTTGTATATGGGTAGCCAAGTATGGGTAATTCGTGTAGGTATCTATGTAAATATAATCATTGCTTTGTTTGATATACAGGTATTTATATTAATATATGCACATGGAAATCCCCCCCCCCCCCACAATTTAAATAGAATGAGAATGTAAAGGTTATTGCCCAAGATCACGGAAATCCATGTACAATCATCTACAGAAAGCAAGAGATAGATCAAGACAGAATGTGTGTATGTGTGTGTGTGTGTGTGTGTGTGTGTGAGAGAGAGAGAGAGAGAGAGAGAGAGAGAGAGAGAGAGAGAGAGAGAGAGAGAGAGAGAGAGAGAGAGAGAGATGGACAGTTGTAACATGCATTCCACTTGTGGAGATGGAAATGAAACGAGGAATGTGTGTTTTACAAGCACTATGCCATAAATGTCATATTAGCATAACTGTATATGCATGTATTTGTTTTGATTAACGCATGTGACACATAACACTAACAAACGGCAACGCTCTGTAATATACACAAACAAAGAAACACACATTACACCTTGTACATTGCTTTGTATGCAATAAACGTTGGAAAAAAATGACAAAAATGTGGACACATGCTGAAGTGCATTAACTGCCAGGTTTATTAATCTCAATGACCACATGTATTCAGCTAGAACATTTAAAGGTTAATGGTCATCAAGCAGTAAGAGACGTGCTTTCAAACTGTTTTTTAATCATTCTATAAAGTAATTGGTTTATATTGTGGTATATATAATATTTGCAGCATTTTCTAGGATAAAAAAAAAAAAAGAAAAAAAAATACTTTACTGTACGGACACGGTCTCATCGGTCTTTTGTTCGCTAAGATCAAAGTGTAGTTCCTCCACTTGATCTTGCCAGGGTGTTGCAGGGTCCATAAGGGAAGCAAAGAATAGCAACACTGTAACCTACCACGCATGTCGTAAGAGGCGACTAAGGAGGCTTGATGGTTCCGTCGCCCTGCTACTGAGTGAGTGCGTGGCGCGACACTGTGAGCTGTGAGTTTCGTGTGAAATGCTTTTGAATCTGCCCGAGGTTTTTTGGAACGTGACTGCATGTTCGGAGCGATGGCAGATGGCTATGTCCCAGAGTTGACCGGTTTTTGCCTTATGCAGAAATGCGTGGCTGCTGGGCTTCTGGTTGACTGCCACTACCATCGACGATGAACTGTATTTCGTGGACTGTGTGGGTGAACATCTATGAAACATACAGATGGGAAAATGACTGCTGATTCCATCAGAGATTAACTCTGGGTTTCGTGGGGGACTATTGTGTTGACATTCTGTCTTTTCCACTTTTCACCTTGGGCAGTGGGGAGCGTTTTGTGTGATATTCACTCTCACAGGAACGGAGGATAATGGGGACAACCCGTTGCTGTGAAGTTGGAACTGCGACTAACTAACTAACTAACTTGCCAGGGGCCAGGAAGATCACCAAACACACAGGCACGCGGGACCTAGTGGGGAGGCTCTTGTCCCTCTGGGAACCGTGAGCCCTTATTTTTTTTAAAAAAGGAGACGACGGTTTCTAAACTGTCAACCCCCGCAGAAAACGACAATGGGGGGAGAGAAGAAACTCTTCCAACAACAAAGATATGAAAGAGGAGGAGGGAGAAGTTTCCCCCTTCTTACCAAGCAAGAAAGCTACAAAACAGAACGAAGACAGCGACAACGAGGGATCACTTTTCATCAACGCGGATTCTGACAGCGACGAAGACCACGAGGAGAACTACAACCACAAAAATAGCACCACAACCGAAGACACAACCCAGATTTGAAGTACCACAGAAAAGACAACAAAGGTAATAACGAAATATTCAACCACCTTTAAGTTAAAAACTATTTTAAAAATGGCTGACAATTTAAGTATTATTAGTTTAAACATTCGTGGAATGAAAATGAAATTACAACACATCATCACACTCATACACAAACACAAACCCGATTTCATTTTATTACAAGAAACTAACATTAAAACAGACTTTCAGGCAGCAGAACTAGTAACACGGTTCTTCTTCTTCTTCTTCTTCTTCTTCTTCTTCTTCTTCTTCTTCTTCTTCTTCTTCTTCTTCTTCTTCTTCTTCTTCTTCTTCTTCTTCTTCTTCTTCTTCTTCTTCTTCTGCATTCACCCGGAGTTTTTTTTTTTTTCGGACGTGATTGCGTTGTGCCTATTTACAGCAGAGCTGTGTTCTTGCGCCGTTGGGCCGACACATCCGACTTCTGCTGGCATTTGTTGACCGGGTTAACCTTCCCGGGGGTTTCTTAGGACGTTTGACTCTCACTGTTGTGGTGTTATCCCCATTATCAGCTGGCCCATATAGAACAGCCAGAGACATCCTGGTCAGCCTTCAAGGGAAGGTAGGGGCAGACCATGGGCATTCCCCGCCATCCAAGGAGGCTTCCATACTTGCAGAGCCGACACACAGCACTCTGGTACTGGGCTCACATAAGGAATCGTCACGTCCTGCACATGGCTGCTTAGCCTCACTTCCGTATATTGGACCTCCCGTTCACCATAGGCTGTTCTTCCGGAAACCAGAAGAATGCAGTCTGCAGATGACATGCACACAGTGAGCTTTCGATTGGGACTTTCCACGTAATGGATTTGCTTTCCAAGCAATATTCCATTTCGTGGCACTAGGATACTTTGTCCACCTTTTATGAAGCCCACACAGTGAGCTTTCGATTCGGACTTTCCATGTAAGATCGTGCAATGTATTGTTTGTGTCTTCTTTATTGAAATTCACTACGGGAAAAACATTGTTTTGAATGTTCTTTTCCCGCCGAAGACAGATCTACTTTGCCAGTGACACTTTTTGCTTCTTTTGTGTTATTTATTTGTGCTTTTCCTTAAAATAGTCAGATCTTCATCTTCTTCTTTCGTTCGCGTCATGGCGTGATTGTGTGGCATCCAGATTTTTGTGGGCGCCTTTTGGTTGGTTATCTCTGTCTTCAGCACCTTTTCTTTGCTAGAGCAGACTGTGGTGTTACTCGAGTTTAAATAAGAGGTTCTAACATGTGAACCACAAATTGAAGAACCTACATTTGAAGAAATCCTATATATAATCACACGACTTAAAAACAATAAGGCAACTGGGACTGATGGAATTGCTGCTGAATTTATAAAGGCAGGTGGCCATGCATTACATCTAAAGCTATACGAACTAATAATAAAAATCTGGAGGACAGAAGAATTACCCCATGACTGGAAAGAGTCATTATTGATACCTATCTTTAAGAAAGGAGACAAGTTCCAATGTGGAAATTATAGAGGAATATCACTACTGTCCACAAGCTATAAGATACTATCCGCAGTATTACTAAATAGACTAAAACCATATTCATAAGACATATTAGGTGACTACCAGGCGGGTTTTAGACAAAACAGATCAACAATAGATCAGATATTTATCTTACGTCAAATAGCCGAGAAAAATTGGGAATATAAAAGAGATCTCCATAAAATTTTTGTGGATTTTAAAAAGGCTTATGATAGCGTCCATAGGAATAGTCTATGGAATGCTATGCAGGAATTTGGAATACCAAGGAAGTTAATCAACATGACCAGACTATGCATGGAAGATACTTATAATATAGTAACATATAAAGACAGGAAATCAGACCCTTTCCAAATAACATCTGGCTTGAAACAGGGTGATGCACTATCGCCGCTACTCTTCAATCTGGCTCTAGAGAAAGTTGTAAGGAAGGTAAAGGAGGAATGTGATATTGGAGGAACATCCAAGCTGCTTGGTTATGCAGATGATATAGATATTATAGGGCAAAGTGAACAAAAGACATTGGAAATATTGACTCACTTAAAGGAAAAAGCCCAACAGATGGGGCTGGTTATCAACCAAGATAAGACAGAATATATGGTAATTTCAAGAGACGGGATGGCTAAAAGCTCTGGCCACATACAAATAGATAATATGACCATTAAAAGAACGGAAACATACAAATACCTGGGTACAATCTTCAACTGCTCCAACATCATAAGGGAAGAAATACAAACTAGAATCAACTCTGGAAATAAGATATACTATGCACTACAACATCTTCTAAAATCAAATGCGCTATCTCGTAACACCAAAATCACAATATACAAAACACTGATCAGACCAGTTGTGCTGTATGGCTCTGAAACCTGGAGTACAACGAAAGGAGACGAAGCCTTGTTACAAACCTTTGAGAACAAAATTTTAAGACGCATCTTTGGACTCATTAGGGATACACAAAGTGGAGAGTGGAAAAGAAGAAGTAACAAAGACATTTATGATCTGTTTAAGTCCCCGCTAATCACTGGTATCATGAAGGCTAATAGACTACAATGGCTGGGGCATATAGAAAGAATGGAAGATAATAGGGAAACAAAACTCGCTTACATTCAGGAAATAAATGACAGAAGACCCCGAGGTAGACCAAGAAGACGGTGGGGAGATCATACATATACAGACCTACAAGCACTTGGAATCAACGACTGGCAAGAGAAGGTCCACCAGAGAGACGAATGGAGACGGATTGTATCTGCAGCAAAGAACCTCAATGGCTCGGAACGCTGAAGAAGAAGAAGAAGATATATATATATATATTTATATATATATATATATATATATATATATATATATATATATATATATATATATATATAATATATATATCAGAAATTTCTGTTATAATTATAAACGTAGTATAATTTATAATTTCTGTTAGAATTGTTATCGTATTATAATTTATAATTTCTGCATCGTTAATATTAATGCCTGCATTTGTATTATAATTTCTGGAGTTTACTCTTCTCTGGAATCAAGATTCTGACGGCGAAACTTGTCGCGCAGCCCTCAATTCTCCAGATGTGTTAGATTGAGGAAAACAACCCGCGTGCATGCGTTATAAATAGAAACGACATACACGACCTCAATGTTTATAAACGCAACCAGGAAATCAACAAAAAGTTAGCTGCGTATCCTTTGCGGGACGTCGCAATCAGCTCCTGCATTTTTTGACTGTTTGTGATTTAATAGTCTAAGTTTATGCTCAAAAGTTTGCCATTGCTTCCCGAACGAACCAGAAAAAAAAGTCAAAATCGTCAGCAAGGCGGTGTGCAGCTGATTTCGTACGCAGTATGCGGGATTTACCATTGTGTTCGCTGCCCCTTCGCCATAAACACCGGCAAATCAATGAAAACGTGAAGTAATTTGTGTTCTTATAGTCCACGACATAGGCCGTTGGTGATCACTTCTGTCCACAGCCCTCTGCCTCTTGCGTTGTCATTCATTTCTGATACTGATATTCATCCATGCCACCACGTCAAACTGTCCAGAATCTTCTTTTGTGGTCTCCCACTCACTCTCCTCCCCTGCAACCTTCCTGATGTGACGACAAACTCCAGCTGTCCTCTTCTCGTGACGTGCTCAAAGAATGTAGACTGTCGGCTTCCAATGCGTGTAACCAGTTCTCTATGTGAGCTATTTCTGTCATGTTATCTTCGTTTGCTTGAGGTTAGTATCCCCGAATGGATAAGAGAGCTCGTTATTAAACATCCGGTGTAATGATGCTGAAGAAATGAGTTCAACCCCTACACCAGTTGGTTGGACTAAAATGTTGACTTCTCGTCCATGATTTGGGGACGTAAATTACAAGCACCTTCAAGTCGGAGTGGGTTCGCCTGATGGCGACTGACACTGGTAATAGGGAAAGCTAACCCAGGGAAAAGCAACCCAGTGCTACTAAAATTAATGTGCATAGACTACGTTTGTGTTCAAAGCGAGCAAGGGCAAAATAAAAAATCTTCATTTGCGCTTTGTGTCCGTCCACGGAGTTCTCATCGTTGTTCTATAGAACCACATCCCCACAGCTTCCACATCATTCCTCACTTGTCTGCGCTTTGTGTCCGTCCACGGAGTTCTCATCATTGTTCTATAGAACCACGTCTCCACAGCTTTCACATAATGCGCTTTGTGTCTTTGCACGGAGTTCTCATCATTGTTCTATAGAACCACATCTCCACAGCTTCCACATCATTCCTCACTTGTCTGCGCTTTGTGTCCGTCCACGGAGTTCTCATCATTGTTCTATAGAACCACATCTCCACAGCTTCCACATCATTCCTCACTTGCCTGCGCTTTGTGTCCGTCCACGGAGTTCTCATCATTGTTCTATAGAACCACATCTCCACAGCTTCCACATAATTCCTCACTTGTCTGCTAATTGTCCATGATTCACTCCCTTACAACCGGGTTGACTCTATATATCACTTGAGAATGCTTCCTCTCACTTCGACTGACAAAGATAAATTGGAGCACACAGAAACTTAAATATTGTGACATGCTTCAGATGGGTTCCATTCACTTCGATACTGCATTTGGGTATTCGCTTGTTCTTTGTAATAACCATTTCTTCTGTTTTTCTGTTATTCAGACAACGTCCTTTCTTTTGACTTTGTTTTGGTAAGTTTCAGACTTTCTCAGCACACAAATAATAAACATTTACGTAATGAAAGTTTAGTCCTTGACTCGGGACGTAAATTACAAGTACCTCATAAGCCGGAGTGGGTTGGCCTGATGGCGGGGGATACTGGTAATAGGGAAAGCTAATCCAAACGCAAAAATAAGTCTAGTGCATTGGGCGTAGTAGCATGTGCATGGACTACGTTTGAGGTCAAAACGACCGAATGAAAAATATAAAAATAAATAAAAACACTGGAGTTTAATTTATAGTTTGGTGCTACGTTTAGCGTCCTTTGGCTTCCACAAATGTCCTAGTTTTATTGCCTTTCCATAGTCGACTCTTATGACATAAATGGTGGGTTACAATGTCACTTTGCTTTACATTCCCTCCAGGTCCCGGTAACACATGGGGGGGGGGGGGGGGGGGGGGGGGGGGGGGGGGGGGGGGGGGGGGGAACAAAAGTTACTTTGTTTATAGTTGGATATCCTTTTACAGGACATTGCTGTCAACACCAGCATTTTTACTGCTGTTGTCCATGGTTTGGCAAGTTTTTCGTTCAGTAGTTTGCCATTGCTTTCTGAACGACCAGCTCCTATACCGACACGTTAAAACCAGCGCGACATGGTCTGCTGCCAAATCGGTCACCGCTGTGTTTCAAACGCGGGTAAGCGGCATTGGGAATCGCGTCCGCAGCGCCAAAGCAAAGGAGACCGGCAAGAGTTACTTAGCTGACGCTAATTCTCCGTGTGTGCAGCGGTGTGCTCTGTCTAGACCAGTGTTTCCTAACGTGGGGCCCACGCCCCACAGGGGGGCAATTCGATTGTTAAGGGGGACAATTCGAAAATGGAAGAAATTGGCTGGATATAACAAAACGGAGAGACTTGAGACTGAAGTTAACTAAATTGGAACCTGACATAAAATCTCTTTGCAGCAAGCATCAAGCGCAAGGATCTCACTAAATTTAAATAATTACTAATAATTAAAATAATATAGAAAAATCTTTTATTAAAATTACTTTTGTACTTGAATTTCAGTTCTCCATTATATGTTTTGAAAATTTACTTACTGTGTTTGCTCAATAATTGCCTAGTGATTTCTTCCTAAAATCTATCGGTCCGTTGTCTAGGATCGGGTGCATCAGCTGCTCTCCTCCCAGTAGTGCGCCTGGCCTGGTCGGGGGCCGGGATGATCAAATTAAAAACCCATCACATATCTTCACCACCTTAGATGTGGGCCTGGTGGACCACTGTGGGCAATAGCCCACAGTGAGACTAAGGGTCCACACAAAAGAAAGGGGAGGCGAGGGAACTAGCTTGTCTGGGGTAACCGCCAAACCAAATTAAAAATTAAAAAATAAAAATGAATCCAACAAACCCGGGGGGGGGGGGGGGCGGGCTTTGGTCCCCTCGGGAACCGTGCGCCCTTCTAAACAAAAAATTCAAGTGTCTTTAGTGAACATTTCAATTTGTTTTTAATATTAAAAATGATGCAGATGTTGGGCGGGGGGGGGGGGGGGGGGTAGAATAGAATTTTTTAGGAGGCTAGGTGGCGCATAGCACAAAAAAGGTTTGGGAATACTGGTCTAGACCGTGCAGTCGAATGTAGTCGATAGACTGACTTTCACTCCCCGTGTGACATGCTGGTGTGGTGGGAAACGATCAGGCAGGCAGGTTGGCTGGGACTGCACCATTGGATGGGGTATTGGTGCATGATGGGATCTTGTGTATAGCGTGGAAGAACAGTTAATTCTTCATAGCCTAGAGGTAATGTTGTAGCGGGGGGTCTAGCCGACACTCAGTCTCCGAGGAAAGGCCAGACTGATAAAGTCAGACTGCAAATGATACCAGCAGTATTAGGGACTCTTCACTGGCTGTGGAGGATGACGAAGGAGCCCATATAAGAATATTCCAAATGCTGTGATGTCGGTGTTGACACAACTCAACTTAACTGAACTCACTTAACATAAACATTACCATCGGATATAACATTTTAAGAACGTCGTTAAAAGTTGCATATACTTCAAATGAAAACATAAAATGTTTTATTTTTCGGGGATGTATATATTCTGAAAAAGTAAAGACCAGATGCATCATTTTTCGATGTAGTCACCACTGCGTTCAATGCAGGTCCTTAATAAAGTGCTCGGATTCTTGTCGAAAATAAATTCTCTTGGACGCATGTGTAACCACTCATGCACTACCTGCTGTACGTCTTCATCAGACTGAACAAGTCTTTCCTCCCAATGACTCTTCGAGATGTCCAAACAAGCGAACTCACTTGGGGCTGGGTATGGCAAGCAAGAACGATGTGATACACACTGAAAACCGAAGCCACAGAGAGAGAGAAAAAAAAACGGATAACAGAACGCTACTCCTCTTTGGTATGTGTCAAAAGGGAGATGGCCATCTTTAAACTGTCCTTATGACGGTACTCATATGTCTGTCTGTCTGTCTGTCTGTCTGTCTGTCTGTCTGTCTGTCTGTCTGTCTGTCTGTCTGTCTGTCTGTCTGTCGGTCGGTCGGTCGGTCGGTCGGTCTGTCTGTCTGTCTGTCGGTCGGTCTGTCTGTCTGTCTGTCTGTCTGTCTGTCTGTCTGTAGGTCGGTCGGTCGGTCGGTCGGTCTGTCTGTCTGTCTGTCTGTCTGTCTGTCTGTCTGTCTGTCTGTCTGTCTGTCTGTCTGTCTGTCTGTCTGTATGTATGTCTGTCTGTCTGCATTACGTACGTACGTACGTACGTATGTATGTACGTATGTATGTATGTATGTTACGTACGTACATACATACATACGTACATAGATACATGCATGTATGCATAATACAATAATGCGCGCGCACGCGCGCACGCGCGCACGCACACACACACAACACACACACACACACACTCACACACGCACACTCACATACATACATAAAGTCCGCTCCATTTAGAACTGACACCCACCAGAAAAACAAGTATTCACGCAATGAACTAAAATCGAGTTTTAAAAAAAAAATAAGAAAGATGAAGTGAACAATTTTAACAGTCGGATAAACACGAGCAGTGCAGTAGTCAGATACTAAAAACAAAATGTATTTCCTTTACAAGACCAGAACACCAAACTATCTTAAAGCAGGAACAGCAAATTGATTAGGTCGTCAGCCGCTCACGCGCGACTACCTTTCTCCGCCAGAGGGCGACTCCAATGGCGCTCACCGATTGGTGGTTATATAGCTAGAAAATCTTAACTCAACTTCAGCAAGCCCATACCAGGCAGAAAGGAGGCCAACTGCTAAAAAAGAAGAGATACAAAGTATCCCCCAAGAGAAATAGTACCAGTTTCAGATGTAGATTAATCTATTTCAAAGAGAAACAAATTCAAGAATCAGTATTTCTTCTCTGAGTGTCACATGACCGAGAACTGAAACGTTTACAGCAGAAGTCAATTTTAACCTAAAAAAATTTGTTCAGTGTAAAAGTTTTACAGATATAACTTTTTGAAATATATTTGAAAACAGCCAACAATTCAGCGTTTTCTTTCAAGAAGTTCAACAATCTGAGGTAAGTGATGCTAATATCACTCGTATGTTTATTGCACGTACTTTGTCTAATGATAATGCGCCTAACAAGCAACTGTGTTAATCTTTTGGTATTTCTTGTTCCTTTTTTCCACCAAAATTTGAACTCTTCCATTTCTCTCTCTTCTTCTTCTTCGTCTTTGTCGTCGCGTTGTCGTCTGCTGCTGCTGCTGTTGCTTCTTCTTCTTCTTCTTCTTCTTCTTCTTCTTCTTCTTCTTCTTCTTCTTCTTCTTCTTCTTCTTCTTCTTCTTCTTCTTCTTCTTCTTCTTCTTCTTCTTCTTCTTCTTCTTATCCTTGTCATTCTCCTCCTCCTCCTCCTCCTCCTCCTCCTCCTCCTCTCCCCTCCTTCCTTCGTCGCCTCCTCCTTCTTCTCCTCATCCTCATACTCCGCATTCTCCTCCTCCTCCTCCACCACCTCCTCCTCCTCTTCATCCGCGTCTTCTTTGTGAATTATGTCAGGGAACACTTAGCCAGGAAACTCTCTGTCCCGAGCTCCGTGTGTTAGACTCCAGCATGTTCTTGTGTAGACTCTACATCCTGTAAACTGGGTTCAGTCCACGGTAGTAGGCTCCATCTACCTCTGGCTCGGTTTTCTGTCCACAGACACAGAATTCTACTAAGACATCGGCCTTGTTGCTCGATTTTCTGTCCACAGACACAGAATTCTACTAAGACATCGGCCTTGTTGGCTCGGTTTTCTGTCCACAGACACAGAATTCTACTAAGACTGGTGGTGTGATGAACACTTAGCCAGAAACTCTCTGTCCCCGAGCTCCGTGTGTTAGACTCCAGCATGTTCTTGTGTAGACTCTACATCCTGTAAACTGGGTTCAGTCCACGGTAGTAGGCTCCATCTACCTCTGGCTCGGTTTTCTGTCCACAGACACAGAATTCTACTAAGACATCGGCCTTGTTGGCTCGGGTTTCTGTCCACAGACACAGAATTCTACTAAGACATCGGCCTTGTTGGCTCGGTTTTCTGTCCACAGACACAGAATTCTACTAAGACATCGGCCTTGTTGGCTCGGGTTTTCTGTCCATAGAAATCTGTTAGAACATCAGCCTTGCAGTCAAACCTCAGCGATTTCCAAATGCTGTGAAAATATTTACTGCGCAAGTTGCAAACGGGACCGCTTTATTTTTCGTCATTATCCGAAAAGGTTATCTTTCCTAAATTATAATCCAAGATATCAAGAGACGTGTCGTATCATTATAAACTTGTTCTTCTTGATAACATTTACGTCTTATGCTGGGATTCGAACCCAGTAACTTCTTAACAGGAGACGGAGGCTATAACCTCCCAGCAACGCTTAACAAGCATAGTTTAGTAGCAGCGGTTTAACAGTGACTTGAACGCCTGCATGCCAGGCCAGTGTTCGAGTCTCCATGTAATATAACTTAACACTGGTACCAGAAAATCCAGGGAAGTAAAGGCAGCAAGCCTTATATCACATCAACTTATATAACATCACTTTATATCATATCACCTTACATCACATCACCTTATATCACATCACCTTATATCACATCACCTTATATCACATCACCTTACATCACATCACCTTATATCATATCACCTTATATCACATCACATTATATCGCATCACATCATATCACATCACCTTATATCACATCACATTATATCACATCACATTATTCCACATAACTTTATATCACATCACCTTATATCACATCATCTTATATCACATCACCTTATATCACATCACCTTATTGTATCACATCACATTATATCACATCACCTTACATCACATCACCTTACATCACATCACTTTATATCACATCACATTATTCCACATAACTTTATATCACATCACATTATATCACATCACATTATATCACATCACCTTATATCACATCACCTTATATCACACCACCTTATATCACATCACGTTATATCACTCACCTTATATCACATCACCTTATATCATATCACCTTATATCACATCACCTTATATCACATCACATTATTTCATATCACCTTATATCACATCACCTTATATCACTAACCTTATATCACATCACCTTATATCACATCACCTTATATCACAATATCACCTTATATCACATCACATTATATCATATCACCTTATATAACATCACCTGATATCACATCACCTTATATCACATCACCTTATATCAAATCCCTTACATCACATCACTTTATAACACACCACCTTATATCACATCACCTTATATCACTTCACCTTATATCACTTCACCTTATATCACATCACCTTATATCACATCACCTTATATCACATCACCTTATATCACATCACCTTATATCACATCACCTTATATCACACCACCTTATATCACATCACCTTATATCACATCACCTTATATCACATCACCTTATATCACTCACCTTATATCACATCACTTTATATCACATCACTTTATATCACATCACCTTATATCACATCACTTTATATCACATCACTTTATATCACATCACTTTATATCATATCACCTTATATCACTTCACCTTATATCACATCACTTTATATCACACCACCTTATATCACATCACCTTATATTACGTCACCTTATAACACATCACCTTATATCACTTCACCTTATCACATCACCTTATATCACATCACCTTATATCACATCACCTTATATCACATCACCTTATATCACATCACCTTATATCACACCACCTTATATCACATCACCTTATATCACATCACCTTATATCACACCACCTTATATCATATCACCTTATATCACTTCACCTTATATCACACCACCTTATATCACATCACTTTATATCACATCACCTTATATCACATCACCTTATATCACATCACTTTATATCACATCACTTTATATCACATCACTTTATATCATATCACCTTATATCACTTCACCTTATATCACATCAATTTATATCACACACCTTATATCACATCACCTTATATTACGTCACCTTATAACACATCACCTTATATCACTTCACCTTATCACATCACCTTATATCACATCACCTTATATCACATCACCTTATATCACATCACCTTATATCACATCACCTTATATCACACCACCTTATATCACATCACCTTATATCACATCACCTTATATCACACCACCTTATATCATATCACCTTATATCACTTCACCTTATATCACACCACCTTATATCACATCACCTTATATCACACCACCTTATATCACACCGCCTTATATCACATCACCTTATATCACACCGCCTTATATCACACCACCTTATTATATCACATCACCTGATATCACATCACCTTATATCACATCACCTTATATCACATCACCCTTCGAGCGTCGATTGGTCTATAACATGGCACACACCATTTACGCAATACTTTTCTAGTTATGTGGAATGACCCTGGTGGTGTTGCCTTATTCCGCCATATAAATTGATACTGCCAGTTGAGATTGTTATTTCAATCAAAGTGCCGTCTCCACGACGAAGGTTAGATGTAATGGATACTAAATTATCTCTCTCTTTTCTCTCTCTCTCTCTCTCTCTCTCTCTCTCTCTCTCTCTCTCTCTCTCTCTCTCTCTCTCTCTCTCTCTCTCTCTCTCTCTCTCGTTGTACACACCTGCTGATTGCTATTCGTTCGTTTCTTGTCGTCATCTTCCCACATACATGGCTGCATATGTCTGACTCGTCTCCCTGCAACTTGTCTCGTCAGTATTCTACCACTGTCAGAGTCTGTGGCTTAGGAGTACTGACTCAGCTTCATAATTCAGACACAGGATTGGAAGTCAGCCCCAAGTGATTTGGGAGCATGCCGCTTTGTGTTGATTTTTAGAATGTTATGAGCTTCGGCCGTTCAGAAAGCAATGTCAACCTATTGAACCTGAAATTGCCTAGATGATTACAAACAACCGATAAATGATGGGGCTACTTGCGACGTCCTGAAAGGACTAACTAATTAACATTGCTTTACTGATAGCTAGATCATTAACAATGACAATGACAGAAGCGGCAGATCTGGCTCAAGTTAGACCATAGACTGTTACAGATCCAAAGTTCTGCGCAGGACACGCCACTGAATGCTGGTGGTTATGTTATAACTGTGTCATGTCTTTTAATGTGGCCAATATATTTATTTGTCTTTTGTTTATTTATTCTGTCAGTGTTCTATTTATTCATAGCATCACTTCTATGTTCCACGCAAAACGGACCTATTCATCTCGGCCCCAATTGGATTTCCTAATTGCTTGCTCATTGTTCATGTTTCTGCATTATCCAGTAGTATTGAATACGTACAGCATTTGGCTATTCTCAGTTTTAATGTATTAAGATAGCTTTAGCACAGATAGAATAAAGTGGACATCGATGTATAATATAAACCTGCAACTGTCACTCACAATCATTGTCCATTCATGACTGGTTGCAACTGCGCAGTTCGTCCCCCTTACCCCAGTTGTTTCTTTTCTTAGTTCTTCATCGCGCTGTCTTTCATTTACGAAATCATCCATTCCCTGGGGGAGTTTAGGACATACTAAGAACGTGCTTTTCGCATATCTGATTCACTCTAGTTTTTCTCTCATTAAGTTTTCATTTGTTTGTTTCTCAAGTTTTACAGTCAATATTTCCAGGTGTTAATTTATTTTGGTGTCCAACAATTTATTTATGTTATGCTGCTGGTGACAGCCATGTCCTGTAAAGGATATGCGAATTTTAAAAAAAAAATACGTTGTTACGTTTGGGAATATTGCAAAACTATAGCAACAGCAAAACGAAACAAAGCTTAACTGTTTAAAGTCTGCCAGGTATGTGTGGACATTTCGGCTTCAAGCTCAGACTACTGGTTCTTCAACGGCTGATACGATCTGTCGAGTGGACTTACTGACCATTAGGTGATAAGTGCCGGGAAAAACAAGACATTCATTTCACACACACACACACACACACACACACACACACACCACACACACACATACACACACACACGCACACACACACACACACACACACCACATACACACACACACACAAATCGACGCACATACACACTCACATTTCGTAATTATCTACCTATTTGTCTCTCTGTCTGTCCGCCAGTCCGTAAAAATAAAGGTTACATGTCCTTTGCAATACCTTACCATCACATATATGTTGATTTTCTAGACAATGTTACATGCAGTAGTTTGTCATTAAGGGGTTACGGACGTTGTTCGTAATCACGTATGTTGTTTGTCCATCAAGAATGATGATAACCATTCATTTCATCCAGTGGGGAGCCCTGAGTTCTACGATGGCTGATCCGTACGAAACACAGCTGTCCGAGATTCGACAGCTGATCGCGTCGCGCTGGTTAATTACTGAGGTATGTGAGCCGGTCGTTCAGAAAGCAATGGCAACCTACTGAACGTAAAACTATCCAAGACATCAACAGTAGCTTAAAAATGCTGGTGTTGACTGCAATTCTTGTAACGGATATGCGGGGGGAAAGTTTGTCATTCCTTCCTGAACTGTAGGCCTCTCTCTCTCTCTCTCTCTCTCTCTCTCTCTCTCTCTCTCTCTCTCTCTCTCTCTCTCTCTCTCTCTCTCTCTCTCTCTCTCTCTCTCTCTCTCTCTCTCTCTCACAGAAATGTGTTTGTGTGTGATGTATATAATGCGTCCCCGCAACATTCGCTCTCATTCAGTCATCATTAATCGCTGTACAAATTGTTTCCGTTATTCTCCTAACCCAGAGTTCCTTGTCGCCAGTTCTTCATCACATTGTCTTTCATTTACGGGACCTTCCATTCCCTGGTGTATTCCTTGCCCGGATCTGCCTTTCCACAATCCCTCATCAGATTCTCTTTCATGTGTGTGTTTTTGTGTGTGTGTGTGTTGGTGTGTGTGATGTTGTGTGTGTGTGCGTGCGTGCGTGTGTGTGTGTGTGTGTGTGTGTGTGTGTATGTGTGTGTGTGTGTGTGTGTGTGTGTGTGTGTGTGATATGTATGTGAAAATAGCAACCTGACCAAAATGTTCACCCGTATAAATTAACAAATCAAGTTTTCTTTCGCGCGGGTTCACTTTGCAGTATGGTATCCCATGTTGCCCATTTGTTTACAGATGAATAAATATTACAGTTGTGCGTACGGTGTTATTTAACCTATGTTAATTGTTTCTATAATACACACTCATGTTTTGGTTGATCGTAGCACGAGATACTTCGTCGCCCTACCATTAGCTACTTTTGTTGCAAATCAAAACAGAAAAAAGCTGTCTTTATTGATGCCTATTTGTTGTAAATGTTTACGAAAAGTATTACCCTTCTATTACATATGTAAAGTTCTGCACATTATTACCTACCACAGACAGGTACAACACATTTATTTTCCTTTGTGAGTTCCTTGCTATTATCTCCCTTTCCACAGCTCTTCATCACGTAGAGTTGTTGAGTTGAGTTGAGTTGTGTTGAGTTGAGTTAAGTCATTGCACTCAGGACATTCCCATATGTGCTCCGCCCCCTCATTCAACAGCCAGCAAAGAGTCATACTACTAATCGTTCCCACCGCTATCTGATTTAAAGTTCTCCTGGTCTTCCCTCTCAGTTTTGAGATTCTTCCAAAACCCCTACCGATCACCCTCAATTTCATTCTTTCTACAAACGGGTTCTCAATCTGTTCCCCCACCTTCTCCACCTGGTCCCACAAACGTATGACCACCTCCTCCTTGTCCATAGGCTAACAGCCATCATGAGGTGCATTCCCTGCTAGCCTATCATCCCGTTCACTCCACCGCACCCTCGCATGGCCAGGATCAAAACATCCATACATTTCTCACAATCTGTGACCTCCGAAGCGACGACAGCCATTCCACATGAAACATTCTCCTCTCCACCTCACCAAGCACACTCCCTGAATCCCCAACGAATATAATACGTGTTGCAGTAGTCTCCTACAACCAACGGAATGCCGCCCTTACCGCTTCCACCTCCATTCTCATGCTGTAGGTCGTAATCTCATATCTTCATCACATTCTCTTCCATCAACGGAACGTTCCGTTCTTCTCCGGGTTCCTTGATAAGTAACGACATTTCTAAGAATCTGGAGGACGTGGAGATGTTGTTTTTAGAATAATATTGAGAATATGAAGAAGAGCATGCAATGAAGCCTGCACAGTGGCGAAGGAGTTAAGTACGCAATTCGTAATCCTTCGTACAGCGCTCGAAACACAGCTGCGGGATATATTGAAGCAGACCGCCTTGCACTGGTCTTCATACAATGATATTAGTGTCTGTCGCCCAGAAAGCAATGGCAAACTATTGAACGTAAACTTGCCAAGAAATCACACACAGTCAAAAATATATTGGGGTTGACTTCGATGTCCTGTATAGGATGTGCAACTAACTTTGAGAATATCGTAGACATAAAAGAAAACAAGCACTAAGGTGTTGGCAACTGCAAGTGTTACAAAGTAACTCGTGGAAACTATAAGGAAAGGACACACTACATCAAGTAGACACACCTAGTGAAAAGGCGGTGCAGAACATTTGGTTTTATTTGAGAAAATACTTGGCAATAGAAACAGAAGAAGATACAGATGCCTGTGGATAGTTTAAACATTTGGACAGTGACTAACTGGCACTGTGTTATCTTGATAAACGATAGTTTGTAAAATGTAGTTATACCCCTCCGTAGCACAACGCCTTGGCTGAATGTGGAGGCCCTGTGTTGATTATGCACCATGATCTCCCTCTCTCGCGGCCCGACAGAGAAAAGGTAATACCCACACATCTGGAACAAGAAAAGCCCCAAAAGCTGTCGGATCAGCAAACCAATGCTCTAATGACCATCTGTCCGAGCTTCCATTCTAAACCAGTTGCCGACCAAGGTTTAGAGCCTGGCCTGCCCTGTCATGACATTTAGTCTTTAGGTCGCATTTCCTTGCACTAAGATAAGGCTTGCACCCTCCCAATTGCGCTCCTCCGGTCATGTGGACAATAAATAATTATATAACCCCCCCCCCTCCCCCCCCCCCCCCCCCCCCCCCCCCCCCCCCCCAATGTTACCCCATACAAAGCACACGAAGAAGAACATATAATGGAACAATGTATGATAGACACCTACGGAGAAATAACAGAAATAACAAATATATACTTAAGTACAAATCTTACAAGGATAATACAGTTTAAAGTGTTTAGAAGGCACTAGGGTCGACTTTATTGCATTTTTTTTTTGGCGCTCGCTTGCTTTGAACTCAGGCGTAGTCCATACACACTACTTCCAGTTGTGCTGGACTGAATTTTGCGTGTGGATTAGCTTACCCTATTAGAAGAGTCCCTCGTCATCAGGCGAACCCACTCCGATGCCAGAGGTACTTGTAATTTACGTTCTCAAGTCAAAAACAATAGGTCAACATTTTAGTCCAGCAGTTCGGTGTAAGGGTTGAACCCCTTACCTCGCCCTCAGCACACCGGATGTTTAAGAACACGCGCTCTGATCCATTGGGCCATGTTGATCTACTGCATCGCGTTTTATCCAATATGGCTAGATCTCTTACCCACGGCGTCCCGTCGAAAGCGTCGCACAAAGCACAAGCTCCGTAGCTCCAGCGACGACCCACAGGAGTCTGCAATAAAATTGCATTCTTGAACCGAAATACGTGGGCCGGAAGCGTACCCACAACCTTCGGAGTGCGATGAAGCGGAGTAACCACTTGGCCACGGAGACTCCCTATCTTACCATCAACACAAGGCAAGTGGTCAGAATTCACAGATGACGTAAATGCAATACCCCACTTATGAATGAACAGATGACGAAATTTCTATACCCCACTAATGTATGAACAGACAAATATATAAACAAATAAAAACAGTATATATAAATTAGTAAGAAAAGTAATAACGATTACGTTAAATCACACACATTTCCGGCGTTCCGGTAATAATAACCTGTGTCATGGACAACACAAACATGACGAAGGAACAAACACGTCTCGTAACAAGAACGCTGTGTGTACGTGAGCGTTAGGACCTTGACATTCTGTCGGCCTGAGTGCACGGAGGAAGGGGAAGCTAGACTTTCTTTCCGTGGCGAAAGTCGAGAGCTGACATAGATCCTCGTCTGACCGATTTCACGCCATTGCAAACCTAATGCCCCGACCATTGCGCTCACGTGTCCTCTAAAATAGCTAATTAAAAGGAAATTGCATTGTATAGAACAACATATGTGGACCCTAATACAGACGCATCAATGATAGCAGAATGAGAAGATGTGTTCCTTGCCTTGATCTTCCCTGTTTTATCGTTCGCTCGCTCACTATGAACACAAGTGTAGTCTACATAAGTGTTCTCCTACAACAACTACCACTACTACTAGTAGAAGTAGTAGTAGTAGTAGTAGTAGTAGTAGTAGTAGTAGTAGTAGTAGTAGTAGTAGTAGTAGTAGTAGTAGTAGTAGAGTAGTAGTAGTAGTAGTAGTAGTAGTAGTAGTAGTAGTAGAGTAGTAGTAGTAGTAGTAGTAGTAGTAGTAGAGTAGTAGTAGTAGTAGTAGTAGTAGTAGTAGTAGTAGTAGTAGTAGTAGAGTAGTAGTAGTAGTAGTAGTAGTAGTAGTACTAGTAGTAGTAGTAGTAGTAGTAGTAGTAGTAGTAGTAGTAGTAGTAGTAGTAGTAGAGTAGTAGTAGTAGTAGTAGTAGTAGTAGTAGTAGTAGTAGTAGTAGTAGTAGAGTAGTAGTAGTAGTAGTAGTAGTAGTAGTAGTAGTAGTAGTAGTAGTAGTAGTAGTAGTAGAGTAGTAGTAGTAGTAGTAGTAGTAGTAGTAGTAGTAGTAGAGTAGTAGTAGTAGTAGTAGTAGTAGTAGTAGTAGTAGTAGTAGTAGTAGTAGTAGCAGCAGCAGCAGCAGTAGTAGTAATGTAGGCTAGCTTTCCCTACTACCAGTGTCATCCGCCATCACGCGAATCCTCTCGGTCTTCTGTGGTATTTGACGTCCTCAAGTCAAGAACGAGAATTCCACGTGTAAATCCAACTGACCACCTCGTGGAACGAATCCCCTACCGCAATCACCAGAGAAAGCTCCAGTGCGAATGTGTTATCTGCCACGTCGACTTATGATCTTCCATGTAACATGACATTGTCTTTTCTCTATGTTGGATTCTACAACACAATGTCTTTAACCACGTTTCCTTGTTCCAGCAACATCCTACATCTATCCTCCCTTATTTTACCGTCTGTTTTTAATGACGTGTATAAATAATTGACAGTTTTTCAGCGTGTTTTATTCAAGTATTCGCAAATACATTTCTAACAGAACACATTTTCCCATTCATTTTTGGTAGTATAAATATTGGCAGACATATGTAGGGTAACCCAAACAGCTTTCTGGCCATGCAAAAAAAGTTTTCTGGTGCCCCAAACAGCTTTCTAATAGCTTTCTGGTGACCCAGACAGCTTTCTGACAACCCACAGAGTTTTCTGGTGCCCCAAACAGCTTTCTGGCGACCCAAACAGCTTTCTGGCGATTTTAACAGCTTACGCGAGTCATAAACATTTTACTTACCTGCCGAGGGAAACACAGAACAGTAACACTGTAACCCATTTGCATGTCGTAAGTGACGACTAGGGAGGGCTGCCTTCACCATCCCATATACGATTTGATCTCACAACACTTTTCAAAACTCCCATCAAATACCTAACCCAACAATTTCCATAAAATTATGAAATCTCAAATATTTTGCTAACTCGACAAAATCATAATCTTTAAACACAGACGCCACAAACAACATATTGCACGATTTCTTGCCTGGCATATTTCGCTGCATCTCATCAGATGCATCCTGCAGAGTGGTACTCACACGAAGTGAATAAAAGAATAATGCTTAGAATGCAATACTAAATACATAGTCAATGATAGTGTTCGAATGTGGTGTATGTTTTCCCAACGGTAATCTCATATTTACGGGAAGTCCTTCTATTTGCATAGCAATGGCTGGAATCGCTAAATGAACAATGCCTCGATATATTTGAACTACCGATTATTGTTTGGCAAATACAGTAAATAAAATGGGTTATCTTTATTAACTCTATGATTTCAAATAAGCAAATGTTCCGTGTTGGCCCACTTCGATGTTTTATTACCGACTGCACATGGATTCCTGAGGAACGATTAACTCTTTTTTCCACCCACACTGACATAAGTTCGGCTACTCGATATGCTAATTGTCTTTCCCTTTTACCTATCTAAGTTGCTTGGTCACTCACACTGACATTGAGAAATGCAGTTTGATTTGCTGTACGGAGACACTGGTTTTTCACTTATAGAGTATATATCGGAGTAGTCGTATATCTGACCATTGGTTCAGCAACAAAGCGTTTCCGGGTTACAGCCGTGTCAAGTAGATCATGTATTCGTTTTATTACATCGTCTCCTCGAAAGGTAAGCTGAAGATACACATACAGTTTGGGAACCGTTAGTTTAGTTGAGTCGACTGATCAACATCACGGCACACGGGTTGTTCTACTCCTAACTCAAATCTGAGTCCAGAGAATCTCAGCTCAGTGCACGAACTCCGTAGCACCGGCGAGGATCCTAAAATACTTTGGGTAGATTTTTAACTCGAAATTTTTCCCAGACAGCGCCGTTAGGTTACTCCTTTTTCGATTTCCAACTGCCAAGGGATTTTTTACGTGCGCAACAATACACACGGGCGTCTGATCTCACTACCCAGATACCAGGGGAAATTTTGTTACTAGAAGTCCACATGAAATCATCCCAACATGGGAACTGTTAATGATGTGGGGGTAATTATTAGTCATCATCACTTGACGAAATGATTCTAGACCAGTGTTTCCCAACCTTTTTTGTGCCATGCCCCACTTAAGCCTTTCTAAAATTCATTTTGCCCCCCTCCACCGCCCCACGCCCCACCTCAACATATACATTATTTTTAATATTCAAAAATTGAAATGTTCGCTAAAGAAACTTGAATGATAGGTTTTAGGAAGAAATCACTAGGTAATTATTGAGCAAACACAGTAAGTAAATTTTCAAAACATATAATGGAGAACTGAAATTCAAGTACAAAATAATTTTAATGAAAGATTTTTCTATATTATTTTAATTATTAGTAATTATTTATTATTTAAATTTAGTGAGATCCTTGCGCTTGATGCTTGCTGCAAAGAGATCTTATGTCAGGTTCCAATTTAGTTAACTCAGTCTCAAGTCTCCCCGTTTTGTTATATTAGCCGATTTCTTCCATTTTCGAATTGCCCCCCTTAACAGTCGAATTGCCCCCCTGTGGGGCGTGGGCCCCACGTTGGGAAACACTGTTCTAGACCCTTTGCTAGTTCTCCAGCCTGATGCAATGTCATGCCCAAAAGATCTTCAATGGCCTGTGTCCATCTTCCTGCTGGTCGACACAGTCCTTTCTTCCAGGAACCATGCCTTCCATCACTGTTCTTTCCAAATCACCATGACTTTTAATATGACCAAAGTATATCAATTTCCGAAACATGACATTGTTTATGCGTCAGTTTTCTTCGATGTTCAATCTTGTAGAATCTCAATATTTTTTCTTCGTCATAGTCCACAATATTCTGGGAACTTTTCATTAACATTGAATTTCACTCTTCTTTGGTGGCTGCGAAATGGTCCACGACTCACGACCGTGTGGTGCCACACGAAAGATGCATGTTTTCGAAAATGTTACTTATTTTAGTGTTCCTACTTATCTATATTAGTAGTCCGAGTGGCCGAATGGATAAGAAAGTTGGCTCTTAAACTTCCAATGCGTGATGATGGAGTAGGTAGGGGATTCAACATTAAGTTGGACTTAACAGATTCTGTGCCAAACAACAAGGTTTGGACCAAATAAAAATGGATGGCGGAAAATAGGAAGTAGGGGGCGTGTCAGAGCTATGACTTAAAAGTTGTTAATATGGTAGTAGACATGTTGTATGATATATAAATTACAAGGGGTTGCTTAGGGAAAACTACTATACATAAGCCCATGGCAAATAAGGCAAGTCGCTTAATCATCCCGTGTCACTTAATCAGTTAAATTGTGTCTTCTCGTTCACAAAGAAATGCAAACTACTGAACGTTAAATTGCCTATAAAATCAACTTGACGTGAATCGTAACGTCCTGCACAGGTCAGGCAGCATTTATTTACTGACCTGCATTATTCCCACTGTGAGGAAACCATACTGTCCGTTCTATGTAAAGTGTGTGCTCCATTCCTGAACGGTGCGGTGATTTTGTGTATTAAGCGATCACATATAGGAACGAAAACCACGCGTAATTCCAACAAGACGATGAGAAAATATTACAGGCATGTTTGTACTCATTTTTTGGGGGGACGGTAATTATTCTAGCATTAATTTGGCGATCCCGGAATCTGGCGGCTTTGCAAACATCGTAACGTGACAAATGTAATACATATTTCTCTTTACGACTCTTCTTAGCTTTCTTGGCATACATGTTGTATTCGTCGTTTTTCTCCTTACTCATTGAAGAACACCTCTTCATTATTATCATTTTCAATTTCTTTCCCTTTCTCTGTAATGTTATTTCGTCGATTCCTGTGGTTCTTTATTTTTTTTCTGTCCAATATCTTGTAGTATTTAATGCCGCTTCTTCTATTTATTCTTACTTTCTGGGGCCTTTTACGATGTCACTTTCCTAATGTGTAACTTTTTCTATCTACTTATCTGTCTTTCTGCCTGCCTGCTTGATTATTCATCCATCCATCCATCCATCCATCCATCCATCCATCCATCCATCCATCCATCCATCCATCTGTCTGTTTGCCTATCTGTCTGCCTGTCTGCCTCTCTGTCTCTCTGACTGTCTGTCCGTCTGTCTCTCTGTCTGTCTGTCAGTCTGTCGGTCCGTCTATATGTCTGTCTGTGTGTCTCTTTCTTCTCTTTCCCCAGTTATTGTTGTCTCTCGCTCGCCCTTTCATTTTCTTTGGTTCCTCTTGTGTTCTTCCTCACCATCGCTGGGTCTAAATGTTTAGTGGGAATGTGCTTTCTACACATATAATCAAATAATAATAATTAGTATTTCACTTTTTCTTCCTCTTCTTCTTCCTTTTCCCCCTTTTCTTCTTTTGCTGCGGCCATTGGCCATGCCTCTTCCTCCATCACCTTTATTCACTTCCTCTTCTCCTTCTCTTACTCCTCTCCTTCCTATTTCTCCTCTTGCACTTCTTCTTCCTCTGCTTTCTTGTCCAAAATTTCCTTATTTTCCTCCTTATCACCCCCTCCTCTTCTCCCCATCTCCTTAGTTGTCGCGTGGTCTTCATCCTCCTCCACCAATCTTCTTTCTTCATCTTCCGTATCATCTTTCTCTTTCGCCACTGCTGCCACGTAGGGCCTGGTGTAGGGCATGCCTTAACATATACTTGTTCATGTGATAATTACATGAAGTGACCAGCTGCCTTTCTCGCCGCTTTTTATTTAAAAAAAAAAAATTGCAGCAAATTCAGAAAAATACGCGATACCCACTGTATGTGGCTGTCTCGACCCCCAGAGCTAAATAACATTCAGACACTGAACAGAATTCGGACAGAGCTTTTGTGATGGCAAGTAAGCGTACTAACCACTGTACACGAAAGATGTTTCCAGAATGTTCTTAAATCAATGTAGTGCAAACGTCCCAGGGGCATCTTCACGTCTAAACGAATCGCAGTAGCGAACGACAGTAACCGGACTGCACCTAGCGGATAAGGGGCGGGACTCGGCTGTACCCAGTGGACAAAGTGCGGGATTGCTCGTTCACGTATTTTGAATTTCCAGCCGGCAATCTCCAGGAAAATGATCCATTGAAAAATCAACACCTGAGATTCTTAGGTAGCGCTGCCAACTTAACTAGCCGAGACCGAATAAGAAATTATATTATCAGACAGAGAGTGGCAGTGGCGTGCAAACGGGGGGGGGGGGGGGGGGGTGCGACGGCCCCGGGCATCCAGCCGAGAGGGGGACATCCAATTAGGGAGAGGGGGCAGCACAGTGAAGTGGGAGGGGAGGAGGAATGAATTAGGGAAAAACAAATTTAGGGGCATCCAATCAAGGGGTTGGCCCCGGGCATCAAAGAACCTCTGCACGCTACTGGATAGTGGGGTCAATACCTCGTGCCACATATATTGAAAGACAGAAGATCAGATGGTTTGGCCATCTCGTTAGAATGCAACACCATCAATTAACAGTACTGGCCCCACATCAAAGAAGATTTGCTGCTAAAGAGTAAGAGGACACCCGAGAAGACAATGGATTGACGACATCACAAACATTCTACAATATCACGGAATGACACTAGTCCAGTCACACCCATAGGGCCCTGGAGCAATAATTATTCCTCCCCACGACACTTGACGGCAAGAGTGGAAAATGATGATGATGATAATGAAGAGCTTAGCATGATTGCTTGCCGGGGTCTGGTGGTCGTGTAGTCGAATCCAGATCTAGGCAGGGATTTTTTTTTTTACTTGACCTTTGATACATTAAGGTTATTAGCAAATAGAATGATCGTCCTTGCAAGAACTCTGTTCGCAGGCTTCATTAATTATGAAAATGCCTTCCGTTCGATATTCTGGAATACATTTTTTAAGGTACAGGAATAAGTGAGGATAGAAAAACCAATCTTTAGATTGGTCTACAATTTGCAGATTAAACGAGAAGCAGGTATATTAATTAAAGAGATAAAAACACAACTAACACCAGTTCAGAAGAAGGAGTGAGTCCGGAAAGTTTGCTAGTCCTCATAACTGTTAATACATGTTCAGAAAATAAGATGCCAAGAGCGACTAAAGCATACAAGTTAGGAGATAAGGCAAACGAACTAGTGCTGGAAACGGTCGGATCAGAAATTATTATTGAAAGCAAGGATATCATTAATATCATGGAGGTCAGTATGGTCGAATGGTTAAGATCACTCGTTCTGAAACATCAGGTGTGCTAATACCGAGGTAATGAGTTCAGACCCTACACCGGTAATTTGTACTCAAATCTTGACTTCTCGTCCTTGACGTGGAGACGTAAATTACAAGTACCTCTGAAATCGGAGTCGGTTCGCCTGATGCCAACGGACACTGGTAATAGTGAAAGCTAATCTCCAAGCAAAAATCAGTCTAGTGCACTATAAGTAGAAGCAGGTGGTGGACTACGCTTGAGTTCACATAGAGCGCACGGAGCAAACATCATGTAACAGGTCTCTTGTAAAACTTCGCTCGCATCATTGCCCACCTGAAAGATCATCAGTACCTTGCCAGTTCCGCTAAATAGTGTGGTTTCAAGCCCAGTGGGACTTGAATGCCCGGTGTCCTTCTGCGTGCTGGACGACGTCTCTTTTTCCAGGAAACTTGACTTCAATGACTATTATTTCTAAACCACTGTAACGTTTCTTCTTCTTCTTCTTCTTCTTCTTCTTCTTCTTCTTCTTCTTCTTCTTCTTCTTCTTCTTCTTCTTCTTCTTCTTCTTCTTCTCCCTCGCTCCTCTGTCGAGGGAAGTGCTTCACACGTAAGCATGCACCTCAAATGTCAGGTGCGACTTGGACATGCATTTGTGTAAAGTTTTGCTTCTCGAGACGGAATCCAGACATTAGCCGTTCAATAAGGCCGAAGCAATTCAGTTACTGAAACCACATGCGATGTATCACCCAGTTCAGACCTTGTGGAAATATGTCTGCTCTCAGGTGAGCACGGTGGGACGAGGGTTGGATCCTTGTGTTCGTCGTCCGCCAGCAGAAGAAAATACTGGCCACCTATTCCCCCGTGCTTGAAAACTCCAAAACGTAATGGCCCTATCACATCACAGACCCTTAGCATACTCCTGCAGGTGGCATGTTTTTGTAAATATTCATTATGTTCTGACAGGGTGTATTTTTAATTACTGTTCATCCATCCATCATGTGCCATGCCGATAAGCGTGGGCAGTCATGTTCTGCCATCTCACTCGATCACCAGAGTCGTGGATCAGCTCCGTGTTCCTGTCTCGACCATAGCCACGCTGGCGAAGCCATCCAGGTATTTACTTCTCGGTCTTCCTCTTGGTCTCCTCCCTTCGATCTTGTCAGTTGTCACCAAGTTCTCCACGTCATTTCTTCTCTTAATATGCCCAAAAAATGTTGACTGTCTACGTCTAATGACTCTAATCAGTTTACGATCTTCATTTGGTTTTTGAAGGACTTGTTCATTGGTTTTTCTGTCTCTCCATGGTGTTCTTTGCATTTTCCTCAGAAACCACATTTCCATAACCATCAGCTGTTTTTCAGCTTGAAGGATATGACAATATCCCATGATACAAATATGTATGTTCAGATCTAGACTAGAAACAAGCACAATCACAGGAATATGCCTTACAAAGACCTCAGGCCAAGTGAACAGAAGACATAGTAGAGAATAAAAAATATTATTTTGTGTTTGTTCGCTTTGAACTCAGCCGTAGTCCATATATGCGCTGCTATCTCTAGTAATTTTTATTTATCCAGAGTGCTTTGGATAGATGTTTGCGTGTGGATTAGTTTTCCCTGTTACCAGTGTCCCTTGCCATCAGGCGACCCCACTCCGACTTCTGAAGTTTTGTAATTTACGTTCTCAAGTCCATGACGAAAAGTCAATATTTTAGTCCAACTGATCGGAAGGGGTTGATGCCGCTCCCTCGGCATAGCACACCGGAAGTTTAAGAGCGAGCACTAACCATCTCCGACGTTTCGTTTGTAATAATCTTTCTCAAGAACAATGTAGACATGACTAATAATAAAATTATTATAAATAATAACACACAATATGTAAACAAATAAATATAACTGTGTCATCAGATCAATCTACGAGGAGGCTTCAAATGAAAACCTTAAAAGTGTGATATAAATCACAATAACCATGACATTGTCTTGTAACCTGTCAATATTGTTGTTAAGGATGTCAAGAGTGTTAATCCTGTAACATCACGGTGCTGACGAACACGGTGATGTTATAAGGACAGTTTAAATATGTTCGCCCTACTTTTGACGTACACCAAAGAGGAGCAGCGTTCTGTTATCCGTTGTTTGATCAGTGGAGGGTGAAACCTATAGAAATTCATCGGTGAATGAAGGTCCAGTAAGGCGATGCATGCCTGCCAGTCCAGCAAGTGTAAGGCGATGCATGCCTGCCAGTCTAGCAAGTGTATGAGTGGAGTAGGAAGCTCCAGTAAGGCGATGCATGCCTGTAAGTCCAGCAAGTGTATGAGTGGAGTAGGAAGCTCCAGTAAGGCGATGCATGCCTGTCAGTCCAGCAAGTGTATGAGTGGAGTAGGAAGCTCCAGTAAGGCGATGCATGCCTGTAAGTCCAGCAAGTGTATGAGTGGAGTAGGAAGCTCCAGTAAGGCGATGCATGCCTGTAAGTCCAGCAAGTGTATGAGTGGAGTAGGAAGCTCCAGTAAGGCGATGCATGCCTGTCAGTCCAGCAAGTGTATGAGTGGAGTAGGAAGCTCCAGTAAGGCGATGCATGCCTGTAAGTCCAGCAAGTGTATGAGTGGAGAAGGAAGTTTCAAAACAACGTGACTTCTGTGACAGACTGCTCACGACTTGGTCAGGCAAACCGAGCAGTGACCACGAGAAGTGTTTTCTACAGGAATCCAAGCATTTTATCGGCGCTGGAGGACTTGCATTGAACGCTGTGGTGACTGCATCGAAAATTGATCATTTGTTCCTTACTCTTTCAGAATATATTCACCCCCACTCCCACCCCACCACACCTCCACTCCACCCACCTCCCAAAATTGTTTTTTCAAAATTAGGTTTTCATTTGAAGACCCCTCGTATTTCACCCATATATTTTATATTGACATTGATTGCATCCACCATACTCTTGGTATTTTCAGTTTTCATTTTGTATAAATGTCCTGACACCCCATATCCCAACATTTGACTTGTTTTCAACTTCACATTTGTATCATCATCATTATGTATCTTGCCAAATGGCTTAGTCGATAATGTCTCTCCAGAGATCTCGGTCCTCGGTATAACTGAGCAACTGAGATACTTTTTATCTGCTGAAATACAATTTATGCTAGACCTAATGTACTCTTAATTTCTGTCACGAATCTTCCATCTGATGTGATCCCCCCCCCCCCCCCACCCCACCCCCGCCCCACAATATTTGAATTAATTGACTTGGTTAAGTATATTTCTTCCAATGTAACACCACATTTTAGTGCTAATGATATTGCTATTGTGTGTATTACTTGATATTCTACTTTTTGTGTATTCTCTGTTACTACAATGTCCAACATAATTTTGTAGATCCTTTACATGTTCATTAAAAATACTTAAATAGTGTACAACTGCATAATGACAATCAGGTCTCCCTTGCAGCCCATAATGCTCCTTCCGCGCGAGAAGATTCCATCGGAACTCCCATCAAGTTCGTTAATTTTATACGATTTTCTTCACAAGCCAGATTTCTATAGGATACACGCAATAGTGGTTTCCAGTTTGCTTCGCTGATTAATTTAGGATTTAGCTGCACTACTGTATAAAGAGACAGCGGAAAAAAAATCGATTAAATGAATTTAAATTTAGTGGAAAAATAACTAGGAAATTAAATGGAGGCGGGAAGTACATCAAAAACATAGCAAGAAATGTGAGACAGAATTAAAAAAAAAGAATTTTTATTTAAAGCACACAGACATAAAGGAAAGGATGGAAGGAGCTGGAACTCATGGACGAATACTTTATAGAAACAAATAATACAACATGACATAAACAATAAAATGTATGTGGAGGGGGAGAGCGCTAGGACATTTTGTCGTAATCCGTGTAGTTCGTACAAATCCACTGGCCGTAATCACCAAACACCTGTGAAATGTTTCTGGTCAACCGATATTGTTTCTTGTCTTGTCTAGAATTATCTGTATTTGCTGCAGGAGTACCCAATATATGCAGAACAGAGAAAGATAAGTTGGCCCACACCTGCTTCATTTGAGGACAAGCTCTATGGAGATATCAACAAGCTCAAGTTGACTGCAGCTTTCTTTAACCACATTCAGGTTGACATATAAAGGTGCATGAAGAAGTTCTTAGCCTGCTAAACTTCATGCCACAGGTATGTCAGTGGCAAAAGCGTCCCAGTGGCACGAAGTTGATTATTGCTTGGATAGCAAATCCATTATGTGGAAAGTCTGAATCGAAAACTCATTGTGTGAGCATTATCAAAAGTGGAAAAAGCGTCCCAGTGGCACGAAGTTGATATTGCTTGGATAGCAAATCCATTACATGGAGAGTCCGAATCGAAAGCTCACTGTGTGGATGTCATCTGCAGTCTGCATTCTTCTGGTTTCCGGAGAAACAGCCTGTGATGAACTGAAGGTCCAATATACGGAAGTGGGGCTAAGCAGCCATGTGCAGGACGTGACCATTCCTTGGGTGAGCCCAGTACCAGAGCGCAATGTGTCAGCTATAAATTTATGGAAGCCTCCTTGAATGGAGGGAGATGCCCATGGTCTGCCTCTGCCTTCCCTTGAGGGCTGACCAGGATGTCTTCATTGTTCTAAATGGGCCAGCTGGGATGGGGGATGACACCACAACAGTGAGAGTCAAACATCCCACGAAACACCTGGGAAGGTAACCCGGCCAACAAATGCCTGAAGAAGTCGGATGTGTCTGCCGAAGAATTCAAATATCGCAGCTCTGCTGTAAACAGACACAACGCAATTAAGTCTAAAACAATATTCCGGACGAACGTAGAAGAAGAAGAAGAACAATTATCTTCACGGTAACCAAAGCAACGAATTAAAAACCGCACTTTCTTCGTGTCATTTACATACAAATGCGACTCGCGGGCTACTCTTTCAACGTACATTTCGCAGACAATTTTAATAACTGTATAACGTTTTATGTTCTGAATAATTTTAATTACTGCATTATTGTTTACTGCGGGATATAATTTTAATGACCTTATGTTGCTTCTGTTGCAGAGACCGCTAATTATGCGTATGAATGTTTCCTGCTGCATATAATTATTATTACAACATAACAATTCCTCCTGCAGATAATGATAATTATCGCATAATTATTTCCTCTTGTAGATAGCTTTAGTTACGATATAAAGGATGCCCGTCTCTTTATTTTTATACCACGTGTTGTTTCAGCAGAACAAAGCGGAAATAAGATACATCGATTTTACATTTTCATCAATTCTATAAAATCGAGTACAAAAGAATCGAATGGAAATTGATGAGGCACTATGGGATACTACAGAAAGTCATTAACTTACAAAAGGGTGACATATAAAGATATGAAATGCGGAGATCTTTATGCGAGAAAGTTAACAGATACATTTGAAATTAGACAGAGTCCGACATTGATGCTTTTTGTCCCCTTTGTTATTCTTACTGACTAAAAATGGTTTAAAATGCGATTGGATCGACTTCACTCCACCAGGATTCACCCCATACGGCTCGGGTTCAATCCGCAGGGCGGCCTTCCGAAAGCACGAATTTTGGGCGACGCCCAGAGCACGAAGTCATTAACTCCAGTGACGACCCTCAAGAGTCTCCGGGAAAGTTGCATTCGTGTTTTCTGTCTGTCTGTCTTTCTTTCTTTTTAAATTGCACTCGTAAACCGAATGACTTTGCTCGGATTCGAACCCACGACCCTCTGAACACGATGTAGACGGCGTAACCACTTCGCCACAGAGATCCCTCTTTCATTGAGTATAGGTTCATAAATAACAGTAAATTACAACTAAAGTGCGTTCACACATGTTTGCCCTCATTCACGTTCAATATTGTTTGAAAAGTATGTATAGCAACTTTATGAAATTTTTCCTGCTGTCTTATATTTACTCCCATTGAATATGTTTTTGATAGGTCCAATGGCAACTGAAATTATGGAGAGCGGTGAAATTGCTTTAATTTTTTTTTTTTTTTTTTTGCGAAAATGTATTGAATTCATGCTAACAAACTTGTTTTACAGTAATTATTGACTATACCTCTAAACACTTCCGCTCTACTATGTGGCGTGCTTCTCATAAGGAAATTCCCATACACCACGGCGAAAATTCAGTATTGAACACAGATGTTTCTATGTGAAGATGTAATACATTTTATAATATGCACTTTATCGCTTACCCGTAAATCATATAACGCTTATAAACAAACATTGAGATCTGCTGGACATTCTTCAGAACAAAAATGTGTTTGTTGTGTGTATATAATGATAATGTTATATGTAAAATCTCATCATTTGAGTTGAGTTGGAGTTGAGCTGAGTTGAGTTGAAATAAGAACTGACATCACTGCATTCAGGACATTCCCATTCGCGCTCCGTCCCTCGTTCAACAGCCAGCGAACAGTCACACTACTAATCGTTCTTATCGCTATTTGATTGAAAGTTCTCCTGGTCTTCCCTCTCAGTTTTGAGATTCTACCGGAACCCCTGCCAATTCTCCCCCATCCCCCACCCCCGCCCCCAATCTCATCATTTCCACGTACGGGTTCTCAATCTGTCCCCCCCCCCCCCCCCCCACCACCACCACTTCTTCACCTGGTCCCACAGGCGTACGATAACTTCCCCCTTGTCCATAAGTAACCTACCACAAAGAGGTGCATTCCTTGCCCGCCTATCAGCCTGTTCATACTCACGCACTCCAGCATGGCTAGAGCAAACAATGAATACAATTCTTACAATCTGTGACCTCTGAAACGAGGTGAACCATTCCACACGAAACATTCCTTTCTCCACTATACTAACCATACTCCTTGAGTCCGTGATGAAGACAATGTGTGTTGCAGTGGTCTCCTCTAACTAATGGAATGCCTCTGTGACTGCTTCCACCTCCATTCTCATGCTGGAGGTCGTAGCCTCATATGCCAGACTCTCCTTTTTTTTAAGAATCGCCCATTAGCCTTCGCAATGAAACCTCAACTACTCCGCCAGTTTCTCACCACTGACCCATCAGTATAGATCGCTATGTCATCTTGATGTGTGTTACTCTGTATCAGCTGTTGCGCCTCAAACTCCGCGCGGCCCGCTGCCCATTCTCTGCATTCACGACCCAGTGTTACTATTACATTGTGCCAGTCCGTCCTGTCTGCCGGTACTGCAACCCTACTCTTTTTCACGATTGATGGTCTCTAGATCACACATCTGACGTATAGATCTTTCTATACCATCCAGGACCTGCCTCGTTTTAGTCTATGACCCTTGACCATGTCCATGGCTTCATGCAAAGGGTGATCCCTATCTGCAGCAACTCTCAGGTACAAGAATCTTATCATTTTCCCTCAGATGGTTACTGAGTTAGGAATTTTTATACGGGTGCAAACATTTGTGAACGCACTATAGAAATTACTTCAATGGACTATGACAGAGCAGCTTGATAGTCTTAGCTTCGCTGACGACACTGTCCTCCTGTCCCACACACGAAATCAGATGCAATATAAATTAAACGCACATAATGGGAGGTCACAATAGTGAATTCTAAAAATGCATTGTTAGGATTAACACAAACAAAAAGAGGAGAATAAATCAAGCAAATGATACTCCTATTTCCTTTAATGAAACCTGACGTAAAGAGGTGGTATCTCACACCGTTTATATAGTAATGTAGACTAGGACGGGGAGGTGGAACAGATAGCAACATTAAAATATATATTTTTTTTAATGGCCAGAAGACCTTTCGGACCAGCAGGATATTTATGGACGTCAAGGGATACCATAACTAGTACCCAATTTAGAGTATTTTCACGGTTAGCAAAGTTAATTCAGTACTGTTGTATGGACAATTACATGGATAACGGCTGAAATAATTACTAATAAATTACAAACATCCATTAACTGACGCCTGCACATAATAGAAGAACTATACCGGTATGATAATCGCTAAAGCGGAACTGAGGGCACGAACCAAACAAATTCCAGCGAATCAAGCGGTGAGGAAACTACGCTAGCACTGGATATGACACTCAATGAGAAAACCTGATAATAACTATAACTAGAAAGTTATACTAACTAACAGTTATCTATCTGAAACCCACATGAAACAGAGAAAAAAGGTAGACTAAAACACACAGGGAAGGGTACTAGAGGCGGCAATGAACAGTATGTGGAGAATATAGAAAGAGCTGTAGAAGACAGTAAAATATAGGACTGCATGCTGTGCGTGGTTTGGGGGATTTATGCGTCAATGGGGAAGGAGGAATGTATAAAGGGCAGAAAAAAGAGCAAATGTGATCGTCCAGTAAAATTTGAGAGTGCTTTAAGAATAAATCAAATCAAATCAACTTTATTTTAAAAGGGTCACAAATTGAGAACGCAGGTCCGTCTTACATTTGGCCCTTCCAGTCACTCATCTTTCGTTCATCAAGAGCATTATACATTCACATAGAAAGAAGAAAAAAAACATTGTGAAATGAATGTTGTAAACATAAACAAGGCAAATTACCATGTTATGAGGCCCATCTCCCACCTACCGACACATCACCACACCCACACATCACCCCCACCCACACACACACCCAGGGACACATACATACCCCACCAACCGACCTATCCCCCTCCCACACATCCCCCACCCACACACACTGCCCTCACCTGTTCCCCCAAACCAAACACACTCGCCACCCACACAAACATCCCCCACCAACCCACACATCCCGCGCCCACCCACATACACATCCTAACCCACACACCCATCGCCCACCCACTCATCCTTTCCCCACCCACACCTCCAACCACCCATCCCCCAACCACATCTCCATTGACCACATATTCCCCACCCACGCACACACATCCCCCACAACCCACTCATCGCACATCCACTCACATATCCCCAAACCATACACACACATCCCCACCAACTGACATCTCCCTACCCACACACACACATATTTCCCTAACCACCTATACATCCCCAATCCACTCACACACCCCATCACCCACACATATATCCTCCACCCACCCACACATGAATATAAGAAAACAGCAGACTAAAAAAAGAACTGCGAGATGAAAGGCAGATAAATGATTTCTGTTAAGCCCGTGTCTTTAGTAAGAATCGACCCAGGCTCTCAGGAAGGTCCAATCAAGCTGTCTGACCCTTTAATCATACTGCTACTAGATTTGACCCTTGGGGATATTGTTGTCTCCGTCTCTGACGCCAAAAGTGAGAACTGGTCGTGTTTTATAAGTTTAAAATGTGGGGGAAATCATAGTATTGATATCAAAACCTACAGTCTATCATTACAAGTGTCTGCTTCCGGTTGTTTCCACTTCAATTCTCGGACTTTGAAACTGTTTAATTGTCGGTTATTTCCCTTTACATTTGAGCTGACATTGGCACAAAGTGGACACTAGTAACTTAGTCGCAATCTGTATGTACATTAGGAACAGGCGGGCACAAATCAAGCCATAATATTCATTAATTCTTATAATGTGTCTCATAGTTATCAACAGCGCAGGCATTTCAACAACTCTCTCTCTCTCTCTCTCTCTCTCTCTCTCTCTCTCTCTCTCTCTCTCTCTCTCTCTCTCTCTCTCTCTCTCTCTCTCACACACACACACACACACACACACACACACACACACACACATACTCACATCTACCCAGGGGAAATGAGTGACGCTCACATCCCAAGGGAAGATCTGCCACGGGACCGCCCTCACCCTGCCACACATAAAGAAGGCCAAAGAAGCCACGTGGAGAGAACTAGACCAATACAAGTGAACCAAGAGCTGAAGAAACGACGCTGGCGCTGGAGAGGCCACACACTGAGCAAACCCAAGAATAGTGTAACCAGAAAGGCCTTAATCTGGAACCCACAAGGCAAAGTAAACAGAGGCAGACATAAAAACTCACGAAGAAGAGATAAAGGAACAAATGAACAATATGGGAGAGACATGGACAGCGCTGCACGGGATAGCCAAAGATAGGAGGGATTGGAGTGAGAGATGGATGAGGGCTTATATATCATTGGGGAATAGAAGGCTACAGGAGGCGTAGAGCAAATCGCAGGCTAACGACAGTATCCGTCAGGGGACCAGGCTGTTTTTGTTCTATCACACAACACGCAATAACGGCTCCAAATGTGGCCCATGTTTGCCTGCATCAAGCATGCCGTATGCAACGACTAGGGAGGGGTGGGGGAAGTTGGTTAGCTAAATACCATATACACATAGGGGAAGGAAGATAGAAATAATTAAATAAAGTAAAAGAGAAAGACTTCTTCTCGATTCTTAATAGTCGAGAGGATCGACTTCATTTGCCCTGGTTTAATCCCATATGGTTCGGTCTCTTTCGGCAGGATGACCTGCCGAAAGCATCGCACAAAGCACGAACTCCGTAGCTCCGGCGACGACCCTCAGGAGTCTCCGAGATAAATGCACTCGTGTACCGAAAGACGTAGCCCGGAATCGAACCCACAACCTTCGAAGCATGAGACAGACGGCTTGACCACTTCGCCACGGAGAAAGAAAATAAAGAAAATATGAAAAGAAAGAAAGAAAGAAAGAAAGACAGACAGACAGACAGACAGAAAGAAAGAAAGAAAAGAAAGAAAGAAAGAAAGAAAGAAAGAAAGAAAGAAAGAAAGAAAGAAAGAAAGAAAGAAAGAAAGAAAGAAAGAAAGAAAGAAAGTTTTACAAAAGCAAGATATAGAACAATAGGAATGATATAGTTAAAAAATAAACAAAAAGTAGTAAGACAGAACCAATACAAAAACACAAGAGAAGTAAGCATGCATTTAAATACACAAAGGAATAGAAAGAGCGGAATAAATTAACAAATAAAAAAAAACAAATGCAACAATGTAAACAAGATAAAACAAAGAATTAAAGATAACAATGAAAGCAACACAACAAGACAGGCAAACAATAAGATAGAGCAAACACAAGTGGACATCTCACCTACTGAAACATACACCAAAACAATAAAGCAAAGAAACAATTGTATTTAAAGAAAAATGTCACACACAAAAAAGAAAACAGGCTTGAGAAACTTAGAGTAAAAAAGGATACATGAAAGAAGAGAGGCATACCGAGAGTACGACAAAAGGGCAGACAAATAGCAAAACATGAAAGGGAAACAATAAAATAGACTAAACTCAAATGGGCATTTCACTGTCGAAAAGAATACAAAAAATACATAAATAAAATAATGTAAAGACATTTAAATGTTTGAATAATTTAAGAATACATTTGGAAAACCTGGAGAAGAAATGAAAGAAAGAAGAAAGGCATAGGTAGGGTACAACAGAGGGAAAACAATAGCATAGAGACGCCAACAGAAGAAAAGAGCAAAAAATAACACAGTGACGCCAACAGAAGAAGATAATAAGAACGGATATATTATTCAACACTAACCAGGGAGTCCCCGATACGGTACCTTTCAGCGAACGCTCTCATCTCTGCCGTGAACTTGTAATTGCAAGCACACGAATGCTAATACAATTGTGTGATGGAGGGGTTACCCCTGGTAGTGGAAGACTACAGTGTGCTTTATTAATTATTTCTTTTAATTTTCTTGAAAAACGAAATCGCGCTGGTTACGCTCATGTAGATTGCGATGCCGTCTTGCATAAATTATCAAACGATCTAGCGCCGTCTCCACAATAAAGGTTGACTGAGGATCTCCAACACTGTTTCGTGCTGCGGTGGTACCCACCGAGAGACAGAAGTTCGTCCAAGTGATAGGGTTTCTTCTCACGCGTTGCCTACCTCTTGCTCGCCTAGAAAGTGGAAATCTGACCATGGGAGTCATGGCAGTCAGTAAAACAATAACATTGCTCGAGACACAGACCTTCTCTCGGACATGTTTCCTGTTATGGCTCAATAAGTATGCTCGGAAAGATAGATATGGGGTGGGTCCGAAGACAGTGGTTATTGTCTCTGGAGCGGTCTCGGCTGGTATAGATTAGTTTCACTGTCGTGTCAGGGCATGCGGGTGGACAAGGAAATGAGCAGCCTGACAAGCTTGCGGGTAAGGCTACTGTAGAAAGCGGACGAGCCATGCACCAGGCTTGATATTTTGAATGCTCTATGAGAAGTAAGTCGTTTGAGAGAACCAAATGATGACCGTGAATATACAACCATGGTTAGACTGCGAGAATAACAAGTTAAAAGAGGTGTGGCCAAACAAGAACACTGTGCAGGACGCCAAAGAAGATTAATAAACCAATACAGAACTGGTGTCGTTAGCCAATACACGCTGCGGGATGTACTGAGGAGGGATCTGAGCACTTATGGACTGAACGGTAACTTGTTCACCTGCCTTGACCGTGTCCTCTAGGTATAGTGTTTTATATGGGAAACGTTGCAGAGTAGTGGCTAGGCGCTGGCATGCTGGATCAGTGTTCATGTGTTGGAATCCGCATCAAGACAGATTTGTACAGCTGACCTGACACTCACTTCGACCAGCCTAAAGTGGGCACCATGGAATATCTTAGGAAGTCAAGACGGCCGGTGTGATACTGACCATCTGACACAACGAGTGTCAATTAATCTACACAAATACGGGTCTATTACCATGCACCCAGTGTGATACTGACCATCTGAGACACCGGGTGTCATTTAGTCTACACAAACACGGGTCTGCCACCATGCACCCAGTGTGATACTGACCATCTGAGACACCGGGTGTCATTTAGTCTACACAAACACGGGTCTGCCACCATGCACCCAGTGTGATACTGACCATTTGAGACACCGGGTGTCATTTAGTCTACACAAACACGGGTCTGTCACCATGCACCCAGTGTGATACTGACCATCTGAGACACCGGGTGTCATTTAGTCTACACAAACACGGGTCTGTCACCATGCACCCAGTGTGATACTGACCATTTGACACAACGGGTGTCATTTAGTCTACACAAACACGGGTCCATGTATCCCGTGTGTCTTAAGCTCTGAAAACGGGTCCTTATTTTTTTTTTTTAAACTTGCATATCCTTTACAGGACGTTGCAGTCGACACCATAATTTTACTGCCGTTATTGATGTCTTGGCAAGTTTTACGTTCAGTAGTTTGCCATTGCCTTCTGAACGACCGGCTCCCATACCAACGCGTTAAAACCAGCGTGACACGGTCTGCTGGCAAATCGGTCACCACTGTGTTTCGAAAGCGGGTAGGCGGCATTACGAATCGCGTCCGCAACGCCATCGCCACTGAGCCGGCTTACCTGGAGTCCTTAACTTAAATTTTCGCATATCCTTTACAGGACATCGCTGTCAATAGCAGCATCTTTCAGCTGTCTGTTGATTTCTTGGCAAAATTACGCTCAGTAGTTTGCCATTGAGTCCTTAACTTAGAGCCTTTAAATTAGAGTAGAGGAGGTGTAGTAGATAGTGTGCTGGCCTGCCAAGACAGCAGTCCGGGTTTTATCCCTAGCAGAACCCTGATTATTTTGTCCGACAGGACCGGCTATTAGTCGACTCGCCTAAATGGCTACCAGGACATTTTCAGAATGTTCTTGAGTTCTCTAGGAAGGAATGGCGATGAAGAAGATAACAGGCCACCAGTCATCATAGGACGTGACTCGCATCCGCATGAGGCCACAGAAAGATGCATGTTCTCAAAATGTTTACATTTATTTATTGGTTTAAACGGGTTTAAAAAGCAAGATCGTCGACTTCATGGCATCGTGTGTAATCCCATATGACTCGGTCTCTTTCCGCATGGTGGCCTGCTGAAACCGTCGCATAAAGCACGAAACCGTAGCTCCGGTGACGACCCCCAGGAGTCTCCGGGAAAACTGCACAGAAAACCCAACGACGTCGCTCGGAATCGAACCCATAACCTTCGAACCCATAACCTCATCTCATCTCATCTCATCATATTCCTCTTGTACTTTGCGGTGTCGAGGTGATATATATTAACAGCGTGAGAGTGCCCGCTTATGGGCTTCTTGTATCGATATTCCCAGGGACTCTGTTATTCCCTGCGTCCATCGTTTACGTGGTCGGCCTCTCCCTTTGCTTCCCTCTGGTCTATACATCATTGCTTGTTGTGGTATACTGTTAGTTGGTAACCTACCATTTGACTTGCTGCCTTCTAATAAAAACTAGTGCAGCTACAACCCCCACTTTAGTCCTGATTTCTTCATTTCCAATCTTATCTTTTCTTGATACATTGCGTATTCTACTCAGGAATCTCATTTCTGTTCTTGTGATTTTGTTTTCTCTCTTTTTCTGTTATTGTCCAGGTTCGGCATTGGTACCATAGAGTTGGTAGGAAGATTGTGTTGTAAAGTGCTTTCTTAGTAGTTATTGATACATGTTTGTTCTTTAGTATTGGTGCCATTTGTCCAATGCGTTGGGTGTTGGCTTGCCTTATTGCATCTATTTGCGATCTCGTCTTCTGATTTGCCATTTGATGATACTATACTTCCTGGGTACTTAAAATTCTTTACTTGTTTCAAGGAATGTTCGTTTAGGTGTATTGTTGTTGTTTTTCTTCTTTAGTTATAGTCATTACCTCTGTTTTACTTGTACTAATTTTCATGTTGTGTTCCCTACACATTTCTTTTAGTCTATTCACGTGGTCTTGTAATTCAGCTTCTGATGTTGCTATTAGTGCTTGGTCGTCCACAAACAGGAGTTCTCTATTGGCCTATTGAGCGAATGCTCATTGGTCTATAAAGAAAACATGGCTCTAGCACCATATACCCAATGTTCTTTACAGCGCGTAAACCTGTCATTTAATCTCTTTATTTAAACTTACCAACCATGGCACTACGCCAAAGAAGATCTGCTACGAGCGCAAGAGGGCGCCTGAGAAGAATATGGATTGGCATCAATGATATTGAACAATGACGCGCAATGACAATAACTATTGCCACTCATCGGGCGTTGGAACGTCAACCAAGTCAAAAGTCAAAGATGATGATGATGATGATGATGATGATGATGATGATGATGATGATGATGATGATGATGATGATGATGATGATTTATACTTCTGTGAGTGCCGGTCAATAACAGCGTATTTATTTCTCATATTATTTCAACGGCGTCAGTAATTTCCCCGACGACTGATTTCATAAGACAGAAGACATT
>JACEFZ010027642.1:42500-192500 GCA_014155875.1 Cepaea nemoralis | reverse complement strand
CGCGAGTCATGTACTTACTTTCCTGTGACAACATACACACGCGAGTCATGGACTTACTTTCCTGTGACAACATACACAGGCGAGTCATGGACTTACTTTCCTGTGACAACATACACACGCGAGTCATGTACTTACTTTCCTGTGACAACATACACACGCGAGTCATGTACTTACTTTTCCTGTGACAACATACACACGCGAGTCATGGACTTACTTTCCTGTGACAACATACACACGCGAGTCATGGACTTACTTTCCTGTGACAACATACACACACGAGTCATGGACTTTCTTTCCTGTGACAATATACACAGGCGAGTCATGGACTTTCTTTCCTGTGACAACATACACACACGAGTCATTGACTTTTTTTCCTGTGACAACATACACACACGAGTCATGGACTTTCTTTCCTGTGACAACATACACACACGAGTCATGGACTTTCTTTCCTGTGACAACATACACACGCGAGTCATGGACTTACTTTCCTGTGACAACATACACAAGCGAGTCGTGGACTTACTTTCCTGTGACAACATACACAGGCGAGTCATGGACTTTCTTTCCTGTGACATCATACACACACGAGTCGTGGACTTTCTTTCCTGTGACAACATACACACGCGAGTCATGGACTTTCTTTCCTGTGACAACATACACACGCGAGTCATGTACTTACTTTCCTGTGACAACATACACACGCGAGTCATGTACTTACTTTCCTGTGACAACATACACACGCGAGTCATGGACATACTTTTCTCAGACGTGAGGCATGGACCATCTTTCCTGTGACAATATACACACGCGAGTCATGGACCGTTTCGCAATCAGCGAAGAAGAAAATCATGGGCTTTTCAGATTAAATGTTACAGACCTGGTCTAAACATATCGTGGACGAAGATGAAGAAAACACTGACATTCTTCACAATCCCAGCGAAGAAATCTGGCCCTTAATTAAATAATTCGGCAACGTTAAACATAACAGTGGTTCTGAACGAACAGTGATGGATGGTGCAGTTCTTGGATGAAGAGACAGGGTTAGACCAGCACGAAGATGGATACAGGACATGGCAAACACCGTGAGGCCGGACACCAAGCAGGGGATTGAGAAGCTCACTGATGATTCGTCATGACAGTGAGTGAGGCCGGACACCAAGCAGAGGATTGAGAAGGTCACCGATAATTCGTCATGACAGTGACGTTCTGTAGAAGACCTGCTGTATGAAGATGATGAGCAGAGAATGGAACCATGACTTCTTCCACTTTTGCAAACGTCCGATCACTATCCAACAATCATGTGGTAGAGGCATCCTATCCTTCGATTCTGATTAAATCTCTTGTGTAGCGTTCGCTCGCTTTGAACCCAAGCGTAGTCCACACAGGTGCTCTATACTACATCTGGTGATCTGGACTGATGTTTTTGCGAGGATTAGCTTTCCCTATTACCAGTGTCCCTCTCCATCAGGGGAACCCACTCCGACTTCTGAGGTACTTGTAATTTACTTCCACAAGTCAAGGACAAGAAGTCAACATTTTAGTCCAACTGACCGATGTAGGGGGTCTGTATTTAATCACACCCGTTACAATGATTCGAGGCGGATCTTCTCGGATTGGAGGTGGAACTTTGAAGCCACTCCGTCCTAGGGGAGACAAATGTATACGTCCCTACATGACCGGAGCGGTGATTGGGCGTTGAGTCCACGAAGGGCTGATAACTCTGTTTGAGCCGGGAACGTAGACACAATAAATCATTCAGACTGAAAGGGATAACATGTTACAGATACACCGTGCGTCTGCTGACACTGAGGGGCAAGTTGTGCTGAGACAACACGAAATATCTGGAGATAGTTGGGCGTGATCTCAAGTGTAGCCTCTGGGACAATCAACGCGTTCGTTAGATGTATCACACAAGAGGTGGCTTATGGCAATGCTTTGCCTCCTAAATGAACTAAACATATGAGGATATATAACTTGCACAAATAAAACTTTTTTTTTTTCACAAGTTAAATAATCTTATAATGTACTTACATATTGAAAACGATCAAAGACAACGTGGCAATGTCAGTGACATATTGTCAATGTGATAAGTAAAGGGCCCTTCACTCACCAAGATACAAAAGTCGCTTAAAAGTCGACAGGTCGACTTCATTGCACCGGGTTACTATCCCATATGGCTCAGTCTCTTTCCGCAGTGCGGAAAGCGTCGCACAAAGCACGAACTCCTTAGCTCCAGCGACGACAACTCACCAAGATATAAGGCAATATGATCAGTAAAGGGCCTGTTTCACTCACCACGATATAAGGCATATGGTCCTAGATCGACATTGTATAGACCAGTCAGTAGAGGTCTGGGGGATGAGGTGATGATAGTTCCTGGTGTTCATTTTAGGCTCGGTCTTTCCGGGAGACTAGTTCAATGTTAGAAATCATCATGGATGTGAAATCGAACACAATACCACTGGGACGGAAGGCAGGCGCCTAGCCATTGTGCTATGGCTGATCCTAAATAGATAAATAAATGTATACAGGAGGAGGGGCAGGAGGAGGGGAAGAACCAGAACACGAACAAGAAGAAGGAGGATAAGGATAAGCAGAGGAAGGGGGATGGGTGGAGGAGGAGGAAGAGGAGGAGGATGAGGGGCAGAACAAGAACACGAACAAGAAGAAGAAGGATCACGAACAAGAAGAACGAAGGAACGAACATACTTTATCTTCAAAGGGTTAAGAATTGGGGCACGCAGGCCCGTCTAACATTCTGCCCTTCTATCACTCTCTTTCATACATTATTTCATTCACACATCATTCAAGACCAACTGAGAACAGCAACAATATAAAATATATGCATTATAAAGGCATGGGCAAAATGCAAACATCAATACTACACGAAGGAAGATAAGGAGAAGAAGAAGAAGGGAAGTGGGAGGAGAAGGGGGAGGATGACGAGGAGGAGGAGGAACAAGAGGAGGAGGGGAAGGAGGAGGAGGTGAAGAAGAAGAAGAAGAAGAAGAAGAAGAAGAAGAAGAAGAAGAAGAAGAAGAAGAAGAAGAAGAAGAAGAAGAAGAAGAAGAAGAAGAATAGCAAGAAGCAGAAGCGAAATCAGGAAGTGGAGGAGGGAGAAATAAAGCATAAATGAAAAGCATTGAACAGCGACACACAATTAAAGGAGAAAAAAGAACATGTATGGATGCGCATTGGAGTCTTTTCTGGAATGGACTGGCAAGTGTTAAAACTGAACAAAGAGAATTGACAAATGTAGAACAATGGAGCCAGATGGTGCGCACAACATTATGTTCCCAGGCCACGGGAAGTAGAGAGATTGAGACAGAATACACTTGGACAGGCTAACTATGGCTTCAATGCTTGGTTGTTCTTCGTGTTGTCCTTTTCCGTGTCCTTATTTTTGTGTCACCATTTTACGTTGTTATTAACATGCCAATCTTTAGAGAGACGCTAAGAACAAGTGTTGGGTCAACACTGATTTATAGTACTCCAAAGAATTCAATGGTTCAGACATTTGGCAAGAATTGAACAAGATCAACCAGCTGTTAGAGGTTCATGTACATATGGATATAAAGCGAGAGGTCAACACAAGAATGGATGGAGTGAAAGAGGACACTGAAGAAATCAATTATGCCATTAACACAAGCAGCAAGTCAAGTGGAAAACAAAACTGCTTCAACCTCTTGTCCGCTACGCATCAAGACGAAAGCAGTAGGGTAAGGGTTTAAAGGGTCAACTTCATTGCACCGGGTTTTATCCCATACGACTGTCTTTTTTTCGTAGGGAAGCCTGCTGAAAGCGTGACACAGAACACGGACTCGTAGCTCCAGCAACGACCCCCAGAAGTGTCCGATAAAAATGCACCCGTGAACCCAAAGACCGAGTCCTGAAGTGAACCCACAACCTTCGGAGTTCGAGCCAGACTGCTTCTTCCTGGAGGGCCCCAGTAGTAGGACAAAAGAAGAAGAAGAATCTGATTGTATGAAGTGCTGTTGCCTAGCTACCGGCAACCCTGAACAACACAGATGGGAAAGTTTCATGATCTGCAGAACAATTTTTAAAAGACAAATTAAACATTCAAGAGTGGGGAAATGTCTCTTCTGTATGATGAGGGGGGGGGGGGGGGGGGGGGGGGGAATGTCCTTTTTCTATATGATGAGGGGAGAAATGTCTCTTCTACATGATAAGGGGAGAAATGTCTCTTCTACATGATGAGGGGAGAAATGTCTCTTCTACATGATGAGGGGAGAAATGTTTCTTCTACATGATGAGGGGATAAATGCCTCCTCTATATGGAGAAGAGAGAAATGTCTCTTCTACATGATGAGGGGAGACATTTTTCTTCTACATGATGATGAGGGGATAAATGTCTCCTCTATATGAAGAGGAGAGAAATGTCTCTTTTACATGGTGAGAGGATAAGTGCCTCCTCTATATGGAGAGGAGAGAAATGTCTCTTCTACATGGTGAGGGGAGAAATGTTTCTTCTACATGATGAGGGGATAAGTGCCTCCTCTATATGGAGAGGAGAGAAATGTTTCTTCTACCTGATGAGGGGATAAATGCCTCCTCTATATGGAGAAGAGAGAAATGTCTCTTCTACACGATGAGGGGAGAAATGTCTCTTCTACATGATGAGAGGAGAAATGTCTCTTTTACATGACGAGGGGAAACATATCTCCTCTATATGAAGAGGAGAGCAAAGTTTCTTCGACATGATGAGGGGAGAAATGTCTCTTCTACGTGATGAGGGGAGAAATATCTCTTCTACATTATGAGGGAAGAAATGTCTCTTCAACTTGATGAGGTGGAAATGTTTCTTCTACTTGATGAGGGGAGAAATGTCTCTTCTGCATGATGAAGGATGAAATGTCTTATCTATATGATCAGGGGTGATTTGTCTCATCTATATGATGAGGAGGGAAATGACTCTTCTACGTGATGAGGGGAGAAATGTCTCTTCTACAGATGAGGAAAGAAATTTTTCTTCTACAGATGACCGGAGACGTGTCTTTTGTACACGAAGAGGGAGAAATTCTCTTCTACTTGATGAGGTGGAAATATCTCTTCTACTTGAAGAAGGGAGAAATCTCTCTTCTGCATGATGATGGCGGAGGGGCGGCTGGGGGAGGTCTCTTTTACATGATGAGGGGAGAAATGTCTCGTCTTTATGATGAGGGACGATTTATCTCATATATACGATGAGGGGAGAAGTGTATCATCTATATGATGATGGGAGAAATTTCTCATCTATATGATGAGGGGGAAAATATCTCATCTATATAATGAAGAGAGAAATGTCTCATCTATATAATGAGGGGGAGAAATGTCTCATCTATATGATGAAGGAAGAAATGCCTCTTCTACCAGAGAAAGAATGGTGTGCAACAGAATGCGCCGAATGCAGTCTTGAAGGCATAACCGACATCTTCAACCGTGCCACTTGTGAAGTAGAATTAGAATGTGATGAATTGGGTGTGATCCGAACCTTCTCTAATCATAAATAGATGTCATTTGTTACCCCAGCTAAACAGAACAAACACCTAATCTTTACATCATGCAACTCTCCTGACATGTATAGTCGACATAACACCAGCTGACAGTCAAGAAATGGCACGTTCACTCGCTTTAAACTTTAATGTAAATTGAGCTAAACAGATATTTTATAGGAAAATTGGCATTCGGAGAGTGATGTAGTCTGTATCACATCGACCACCTTCACATCCGAAGAAAATTTCTGGTACCAAATTTGGGCTTTATCACTTGGCGCTAAGTCGGGATTTTAAAAATTCGAATCCGCCTCGATGGGGATAGAAAACACGAAAGCCGGGCGGGTAGTCGAGCATCGAATCAAGATCGCTACCGCAGTTCCCCTCTGACGTGTATAGTCCACACACAATCCAACAGTGTTTGAATGGCAGGTGATATTGTTATATTTCTCTTGAATCAATCAATCTGGTGCCGTCTCCACAATGAAAGTTCGCTGCAATGGATCTCCACCACTGTCTGTCTTTCGCCCTGACTGTACATTCTGTTCGTCAATCTTTTGATGTTATGTTCCCACTTGCATCGTTGTCTATCTCTTGCTCGCATGCCTTCACCCTTACCATCCAGTATAGTTTTGATGAGAGTGTTATGTCTTTCAATGTGACCGAAATATTTCAATTGCCATTTTTGTTCTTTTCATCAACTCTCTTTTCATGCTCACTTTAAAAAAAATATAAACCTCTGTATTTGATTGTTTTTGTTTCCATGAAATACAACATATTATTCTGTATATCCACATCCTAGGGTTCTTTTCGACATTCTAATTGCTTATTCGCCGGTCTCCCTGGCGTAGGAATTTACGACTTTCTCCGTAATCCCGTATATCCACGTGAAGAACGCAACTGCGCGAGATTCGAAAGCGGATCGCACCGCGTTGGTTACTTACGGGGTATGTGAGCCGGTCGCACAGAAAGCAATGACAAACTAATGAGCGTAATCTTGCAGCAGCTGATAAAACGCTGGTGTTGACTGCGATGTCCTGTAAGAGATATGCGGAAAAAAATGCGTATTCATTGTCAAGGCTGTCTTTCTCTTAACATTTATTAATAACCGAGTATGCTTTATCTCAAGTGCGTTCGGTTGGTCTATAAATATATGGAGCCAACATCATATACCCTGTACGCTTGGATGTGTATAAATGGTCTTATCTCATAGTCTTATGGAGTGAAGTAATCTGTTCCTTTACTCTCCCCCACCTTCTAGGGCAACACACATGAATGGAGTACCCATTTGGACTTGTCATCTTTGATCAGTCTCTGTAGAAACGCAAACACAAATCATTCAACTGTAGCACTCTCATGAAGTGTCATGTTTTTTTTTTTCTAAACTTCTGTCATTTTGTACGCCTTTTGTGCTGAATTTCTTTAGAACTTTCTTGAAAGTAAATTGAACGATCTTAGTTTTCAATAATTGATATGTGAGGAGATTTGTTACAAGTGTATTGTCCCCATGTTGGTGCAAATGTTTGATACATTCTTTTGGATTCCTGTTGTCGCTAGCAGTTTGTTGTTCCGGTTCCGGTTGTTCGAAGATTGTCCAGATAATCTCTAAACACGGTTGCCGATCCGAATGATCAAGTTTGATTTCTAAACTTGATACATGATAGATGGACTGTACGACCGTTGTTATGGATACTTTTATAAGAAAGCTATGTGCAAATCAACCATTGAGACCAACACGGCGCCATTTTAAGAAACAATGACAATAGAGCAAACCATGGAGTATTTTTACGATGTTTGTAGCAACACATTAGACAACATACTTCAAAACATTGAGTGTTTGCTAATGTTTCTCAAAAACACGTGTCTATTTACTACTTTAGAAATAGTAAAAAGGCATGCAATAATATTGAAACATGGCGATTATCCAAACAATACAGGACGATCAAAGACAATGAATAAGGAATGGGTTTCAGCTCTTACTGTATGCATCTGTATGTACATCGTTTCTTTGTAGCTTTTATTTTACAGGGCCTAAAGAGTGGAACAGTGCGTTCTGTAGTGTGTATTAGGATAAACTCTCTCTCTCTCTCTCTCTCTCTCTCTCTCTCTCTCTCTCTCCTCTCTCGTCTCTCTCTCTCTCTCTCTCTCTCTCTCTCTCTCTCCTCTCTCTCTCTCTCTCTCTCACGCACATACACACACACTCAGTCTCACACACACATACACACACACGCGTGCGCGCACACACACACAAACATACATACATATACACTTGATTTGGTACTGTGTTATTCTGCACTGGAGTTAACAGTTATATTTCTTCATAATCATCATCATCACCACTATTTGTTTTTTTTTTTTTTTGCATATCCTTTACAGGACATCGCTGTCAGCACCAGCATCATTCAGTATCGAATCAAAATCGCTACCGCAGTTCACCTCGGACGGGTATAGTCCACACACAATCCAACTACTGACGGCTGGCCGAGTGGATAGAACGCCGGACTGCCGGACTCTCATTCGGGAGACCCGGGTTCGATCCCCGGTAAGGTGCGGGATTTTTTTCTGTCGGGGGCAAAAAGAAAATCCTAACCTGCACAGTTCGCGGCGACTGCACTAGCCAGGCAGCCTTTATTCCTCAGGCTCAAAGACCCCTCTGCCATACACCGCAAGGTACTATATTGGCAGTAAATGACGGTTTATGACAGTTGATTTCTTGGCAAGATTACGCTCAGTAGTTTGCCATTGCTTTCTGAGCGGCCGGCTCACATAGTCATACCCCGTAAGTTACTGATGCGATTCGAACCACTGCTGATTCTCACCGTCATCACGTTACCCACGAGAGTATACGAGATTACGGAGAAAAGTCATAACCTCTAAGCCACGAAGCCGGCCATCACCACTATAATTATTATTATTACTATTACTGTTGTTGTTATTACGTATTAGCTTAATTATAATCATTACCGTTATTAACAATCATCATCACCTTTACCTTCTTCTGTCATCATCTTCATCATCACTATTATTACCAGTCAGGCAAAATTCCAGCGATTACAACAACTTCCTAACATAGGATCCTGATATTTCTTTGTTTCTAAGAATCCACATCATAGCATTCCTGACAAACCCTTAGTTAGTCCATCTCGCTCACAGCTGTGGTAAGAAGTGGAGGTGTAGATGCTGATCGCTCCAATAATTCATTGGCTGTAGACACATCGGATTCGTCCTCTCATACTTCTCTCCTTGCTGGGGCAATTCTTAAATCAAGGCCAGGGCATCCTTAGAATGTTGCTACATATGCTATTGTATCTTCAATTGACAGGCAGTCATACACTGATAGTCTTCATCTCAACCATGCCACTGTTGTTGAACCACATACGTGTCCAGTCCATAGTAAAGAAACAGATAAGTAACTTTATATATATATATATAAAATGGGAGCTGGGTGGTGTCGAGGTATGGTGTCCGCCTCGAGTGCTGGAGGTCCCGGGTTCAAGCCCCGGTGAAGGCCGGGATTTTTTCACGTGGATTCTAGTAATAAAATTTCCCCTGGTCTCTGGGTAGTGAGATCGGACACCCGTGTGTATTGTTGCGCACGTAAAAATTCCCTTGGCAGTTGGAAATTGAAAAAGAGGAGCGCTGCCCGGGCAAAATTTCGAATTAAAAATCTACCCAAAGTATTTCAGGGTTATCGCCGGCGCCACGGAGTCTGTGCGCTAAGCTGAGATTCTCCGGACTTAGGCTTGAGTTAGGAGTAGAACGGGGCAATTATGGGTTAAACCCGTGTGCCGTGATGTTGATCCAACGACTAAACTAACCTAAAACTATATATATATATATATATATATATATATATATATATTATATATATATATATATATATATATATATATATATATATATATATATATATATATATATATATATATATATATATATATATATATATATATATATATATATATATATATATATATATGTAGTTGTTTTTATCAGAGTATGTTTGATGTTGGTATGCTGACGCGAAGATGTTGCCCGGAAAAGTCCATGTTGTTACTTATTATTGTGTGTTAGTCAGGCTTACAGATTCTACTTCTCGCTGTTGTTGATTTATTGAAAGATAGACTTCAGAATGACTGCCTTGCCTATGGCTATTGTACCAACTACTAGAGTTGTAGAAGCCAACAGGACTGCTCGCAATATTACCCCGCACTCCAGCATGACACGGACAGTATATTCGTTCAATGTTTGAAAGAGAGCAGCGTCTGTGTTCTGTACCCCTTCATGTCATAGTTGTCCATTGACAAAGTATAATATTTGTGTTGCTTGGTTGATTGGTTTTTTGCTTGGTTGGTTGTGAATCCTGTTGAATACGGCGTTTTAACTCTTAAAATAGGATGTCTGGGCCCTAAAAAGGGTTTGCTTCTATCGAAGTGAGGCTGATGTAGGCCTTCGCATTTTCTCCTGCTGCGACAGCAGTCACAGCTTTATGGGCACTGTTGCAGGGCATCTGCTGCCTCTCGCCATGCACAGAAACGATCGGGGTATGCAAGACTGGTACTGAAACCTCGCATCAGCTAAGACTTGTATTAGGATGTAACCCAGTCACTTTTCAGCACATTACACACAGGACAGCTCGAGTTAGGTCAAGATTGGTTATGTTTCCTCCGCGGGATTTAGATATTTCATTGTCATTAGACTCCACTTCAATGCCCAGAGCGAATTTATAGTATATAAATATAGTATATAAATCTGTTATGCTAGTGTGGGTTTGACATTATATGTGACATCATTCGGTGAGTTGTGTTTCACTGGTGTGTCAAACTAGTGGCTCAATACATCCGACTTCAACATCTTTTCAGATTTGCTTTCCCTAACCGCTGACTGTCCTCAGTCTACCTAAGAGGCAGCAGTTTTGTTTATTACTTCATGTGGCCCCTACCTCTTGTCCTGTCCGACATGGAAGATCTTAATAGTAGCTGCACTACAGTCGGCATAGTTCTTGGGGGTCACTGAAACACACAGAACCTCCTCTGTCGATACAAGGTGGATATACAGCAGAGGGGTGATGTGTATGTGTGTGTGTGAAGAGAAAACCTTCTCATTAACGCATGGCCAGTCACAAAGACTACTGTATTGATCACAAACATGGAAAACGACTACCACGATCACAAACATGGAAAACGACCACGACGATCACAAATAGAATACAAAGAATCATCAACAGGTGACTGTGCTAAATAGAAGCAATAAAAGGGTATGCTAGGATTAACGATGAAGGGCTCACGGGAAGAACATGGCAGCTACCACTGAATCCAGACGTGCAGATATGATGCAGTCGTCGGATAGGACAAACAACTGGAAAACCTAAGAATAGTACAGTGCAGACTGATAAGGCGAATTCACCCGGGGCCCAAGAAATAGTTCTTCTTATTAGAAATTCATCTTACAAGAGTTCAAACAGGTGATAATGCATTTACAGCGTATAATACAATATTGTTCTTCACAGCAGAAATTCGCGACATCCGAAATCGCCGTAAGCGGTTTGCAGTGTATAGCTAGACACGTTTTTGTTTGGAATTTAAGGCGAAAAAAAATACAGGAAACCCAGAAAACTCACGGAGAAGAGATGTAGAGACAGAAATGAATACTATGGAGAAGAGACATGGGCGGAGCTGCATGTGTAACTAAGGAAGGCAGACCTTGGAGTTAGTTGGCTGATGGTTTATGCCCCAGTGGGGAATAAAAGTTAAAGAAGGACTATTTCCCATGTCGACGTGGATATTACAAACACATTTAATTCATGGGAAAGAATATGGTAAAAGGATGTTAACAAACGTTATGACAGTTATTAACCCTTACCTGACATTTAAGTTCAATGATATAAACATTAACCTTTTCAGTCTCATAATAACGTGATATGTGATCAGGTCTTCCCCTAATCGCTTCATGCGCCTTACTATAAAGTTAAGTCCGCACACACTAAAGATATATGGCTATACAAGTGGCATCTTTCCTTTAATATCTACAATATTTTACATTATGAAATAGAAATGGTGATTTCTCAAAGCAAATTACAAGATGTCAAAATACTACCTGTAGATTTAAAATGGCTTGAACGGCAAGATGACCTCATTGTACCGGTTTTAACCCCATATTGTTCGATCTCTGCAGGGTGGCCTGCTGAAAACATCGGACAAAGCACGAACTCCGTAGCTCAAGTAACAACCCCCACGAGTCTCCGAGAGAAACTGCACTCATGACACGGACGATGTAGCCCGGAATCGAACCCACAACCTTCGGTGCTTGAAGTAGGCAACATAACTACTTGGCCATGGAGACTCCCTACTAGTAGACTTTAAACTAGGAATTTGTTTTGGTGCCTGCTCGTTTTGAACTCAAGCGTAGTCCATGCACATTATTTCTAGTGAACTGGCCTTAATTTAGCGTGTGGATAAGCTTTTCCTATTAACAGTGTCCCTCGCCATCAGGCGAACCCACTCCGACTTCAGGGGTACTTGTAATTTACGTCCCAAAGTCAAGTACGAAACACAGCTGGGACCGATTTGGCAGCAGACCGTGTGACGCTGGGTTTTAACGTGTTGGTATGAGAGCTAGTCGTTCAGAAATCAATGGCAAACTACTGAACGTAAAACTTGCCAAGACATCAATAACAGCAGTGCTGGTGTTGACAGCGATGTCCTGTAAATAGGATATGCAAAAAAATAAAAGTCAAGGACGAGAAGTCAACATTTTAGTCCAACTTCCTGGATGTAGGGGTTGAACCCTTTACCTCGGCATCAGCACACCGGACGTTTAAGAACACGCGTTCTTATCCATTAGGCTATGCTAACCTCCAAAAGTAGGAAATGAAAGAACAGAAAATGTAGTTAGTGACTCTGATGTGGGAATAAGACACAAAAGAGGATAACAACTGATAGAATGGGCTAAAATAAAGGATACATTGATAGAAAACACCTGGTAATTACAACACGAGAGACAGCTTTACGCGCGGAGAACCCCTGATAATAAATCATTCACTCAAATTGAGACTACATAATTATTAATGAAAGATTTAGAGATGCACAAATAAATGTAAAGACAAAATATGGCGCTGGTTGTAGCAGTCATCAAATCTCTCTATTTAGATTTAAAGACAAAATCAACATATGATGGGAAAGATAACACAAAGAGGTCAAGGACATTACATTTAACAGAGGCCAGCATGATCGAATGGATAAGAGCTCTCGCTCTTAAACTTCCGGTGTGCTGATGCTGAGATAGCGGGTTCAACCCCTACACCGGTCAGTTGGGCTAAAATGTTGACTTCTCGTCCTAGACTTGGAAGATTACATTACAAGTACATCAGAAGTCGGAGTGGCTTCACCTGATGATGGAGGGCACTGGTAATATCAATCGAGTGCACTCGCTTTTGGTAGCACACGAATGGACTCCACTTGAGTTCAAATTTGGAGAACAAGCAACAATTACCTAAAACAAAGATGTCCTTAAATCAAATACAGAAGTATAAAATGGATTCCGAGTAATTGTGAGAGAAAGAAACGCGCAATAGTTGAAGTATAAAAGAAGTACAAAGCATCGGTTAACAATGGAACGTCCTGAAACACTCCATTCATCAAACAAGCAGAGAGATTATATCGGAAACAAGACACAAAAAATTTAGAATACATGGATGAATGAAGAAATCCTAAAGTTGATGGACAAAAGAAAACAAAGTGAAAATTATAAAGAGGTATGGGGTAAGATTAAAAACGAAATTAAAGATAATGCACAAAGGTATTAACGGTTAACCGAGTAATTAATAAATGGAATCTATTCATACTAAAACAAATATGCACAGACAAATCGATGATTTGACAGGGAGAAAAATAAGATTAAACACTTTGCTTTTGATGTCAAAGACAGGAAAGACTTTAATTAAAGAAAATGCCATCATAAAGAGATGTAATGAACACATAAGAGAGTTATATAATGAAGAGATTATGGTCGTTACAAGGAAGAAAGAAATACCACAATGTAATGTACGGGTTAGTTAGTTAGTTTTATATTCGTTACAGGACGTCGCAGTCGATACCAGCATTTTTTGATGTGATCTACTAGCAAGTTTACGTTCAGCAGTTTGCCACTGCCATCTGAACGACCGGCACCCATACCATTACGTATAAAACTAACGTAAGGTTGGTCGGGTGCCAAATCGAGCGCAGCTGTGTTTCGAAACCGGGTATGTAGTATTACGAACTGTGTCCGTAAAACCCTTCACCACGGAGCCGGCAATATACAGGTAAATGGGAATATTCTGAAACAAGTGAATCGATACAACTATCTCGAAACAGTTATAACATCTGATTGGAGGTGATTGAAGTGATTATAATAAGAATCACTATGGCGAAGGTAACCTTTTGCAAGAAGGAAAGCATACTGACAAATAAAACGATGTCAATTTCAACGAGAAAAAGTGTGTTGAAGTGTTGTATAGAAACTGTACTTTTGTATGGATGTGAGGCGTGGACAATGAGCAGACAAGCTGAAATACATCTAATGGCAGTGGACATGTGGTTTCCGAGGAAAATGCAAAGACTACCATGGACAGATAGAAAAGCCAATGAGTAAGTCCTACAAGAAGCAAATTAAAGCCGCACAATGATTAAAGAAATTAGACATAGACAGTCAACATTTTTGGACACATAAGAATAAAATAAATTAGAGAACTTGGTGATAACTGGCAAGATCGAGGGGAATAGAAAAATGGGATGACAGAGAAGTAAATATCTGGATGGCTTGGCCTTGGGCATGGCGAAAACGGAGTTGATTTACGACTCTGGTGATTATGTGAGATGGCGAATGTCAACATCTTATATCCCATACAGGCACTCTCGCTTCTTCATCCACACCCAAAGAAACATCCGTTGTGTGGATGGTACATCATGTCTTTTATTTCAGGCGAACCTGAGATAGTTACACATTATACCCAGGCGGTGGCTGCCTGAACAAATATACATATGCCGCCTTCTCTACAATAATCATACACAATCACTTGTTCAAAACTCCACACTCGCTATCTTCAACTAGCGCCCTCGCAAACTAAGCATTTGCACTCGGAAATACACAAGTGTCCTCTCTTGAAAACTGTCGCGTCCCGTCTGACGATTTTCAACACGTCGGCTGGCTTTGTCGTCCTAGATCCTGTGCTGTCCGTAAAATCCCGTGCTATCTGTCAAACCCCGTGCTGTCCTATCATACTCGTAGTCCGTCCGTGCTAAGCTGGGTTGTACTAACGTCTGGTCTGTTCAGGGTGGTATCCCGTGACCTGGCGTCCCCTCCTATCCTCTGGGTTAGTCCTGCCGGTGTCCTGGTTATGACACGTCTGTGTCCCCACCTAAGTCCTGTCTCCCGTTTATCTACTGTCCTGTAGATGTCCTGTCTTATGACCATTCTAAGTCCTACTTGTGTTCTGTCTCTACTCTATCTACTACCCTGTAGAAGTCCTTATCTATGTCCTATATGTCATTACCTCTAGTCTGTCCCTTGTCCTCTCTATGTCCTGCACGTACCTCCTCAACACCGTGACAGCGAAACATGACCGATCACGCTTATCGGCATGGCATATGATGATGATAATAATGCAGAAAGAGAAAGATTAACAGAGAAGTAATATGATAATAATGAAGAAAGAGAAAGATTAACACAGAAGTAAATCAGTTAAAAAGTCCATGTCAGCTAAACAAAGAAATCACCGATGCCATCAGACATACGAAGGTAGAAGACAGACCCAGATGAGATCACGTAACAGGTATTATTTATGAGAAGAAATAAACTAGAACAGGTGGTGAAAATTCACAAGATTAAGGACGCAAGAACAAGAAGAAGGCGGTAAAGTAAATATATGGATGGTTTAACCACATGGCATGGTTGAGACAAGAACACAGAGCTAGTCTACGACACTTGTGATCGTATGAGAAAGCGAAACATGGCCACTCATGATTATCAGCATGGCACGTGATGATGATGATGATGATGATGATGATGATGATGATGATGATGATGATGATGATGATGATGATGATGATGATGATGATGATGATGATGGAAGTGCTGACAGAATTTGAAACAGAAATATTAACTAAACTGTTGAGTGATAAGTTGCGTCAGCAATGGCATGAGCACGGGCGGATAAAGGTTCGATTCGGCTTCTCCTTCGTGCTCTCAGGTCTACAAAATGTGATGGTTATAACACATCACAGACCCATCGTTGGTTGTTGCTTCTGGGCATTGTAATATATATAGACTGCAATGACTGGGGCATATAGAAAGAATGGAAGATAATAGGGAAACAAAACTCGCTTACACTCAGGAAATAAAGGACCGTAGACCCCGAGGTAGATCAAGAAGACGGTGGAGAGATAATATATATACAGACCTACAAGCACTTGGAATCAACGACTGGCAAGAGAAGGTCCACCAGAGAGACGAATGGAGACGGATTGTATTTGCAGCAAAGAACCTCAATGGCTCGGAATGCTGAAGAGGATTTAACACCATTGAATATTATTTTCAACAACTGAATGATATTTAAACAGCTCAATGATATTTAAAACAGTTGAATAATATTTAAGACAGTTGAATGATATTTACCACAGTTAAAAGATATTTAGGGACGCATAGGTGTTTCCAAGGCACAAGGGCCGTGTTTTATACTGGCCAAGACCTATTAACGCGTCCTCGTCGAGCGTCCTGGGCAACAGGTCCCTTCGGGGTCCTGGCTAAAGTCAGTAGAATCGCCGATTCCTCCGAAGTCGGAGGGTGTCTGCCTGTACGGCGAGGAACCACCAGTCTGCACACCAATAAGCAAGACATGGGACAACGGATACTCACGCAAACCTCAGGTCCTGTATGACATCACACTGATGTTGGACAACAGGATGTCTTCATCCGACATGCAGGACTTCGCGTTGGAGCTCAAGCCAACGAACACAAGCAAGCAAGCAAAAGATATTTACAATAGCTGAAAGATATTTACACTAGTTGAAAGATATTTTCAACAGTCAAAAGATATTTACAATAGTTGAAAGATTTTTGCAATAAATGAAAGATATTTACAATAGTTGAAAGATATTTACAGCAGTTTAATTATATTTACAATAGTTGCATTACATTTACAACCGTTGAATGATATATACAACAGTTAAATTATATTTACAATACTTTAAAAAGACATTTACAATAGTTGAAAAATATAATATATTAGTTCATGCCATTTACCGGTTAAAGTTATTTTAAAGTTATTTGCATATCTTTTACAGGACGTCGCAGTCAACACCAGCATTTCTTTTTCTGTTGTGATCTCTTAGCAAGCTTACGTTCAGTAGTTTGATTTACCGGTTACAAAACATGTTAATGTAAATCAATATTAAATGTCTATGAACGATAAACGATGGACGCAGGGAATAATAGAGTCCCATGGGAATATCGATACATGAAGCTCATAATCGGGCACTCTAACGATGTTTATACTTCACCTAGACACCGCAAGGTACAAGAGGAACATTATGAGGTGAGATGAGATGAGATGTCTATTAATATACGATCCTTCAGTTTAATTTGAAACGAGTAAAGCCTGTTTCCCATGTATGTCTAAGTGAACCTGTGGCTGGTCGTCTACATCAGGGGTGGGCAAACTTTTCGTGCGGAGGGCCGCATTGACAAATGTAAAGCTATTGGCGGGCCGCATATATATATATATATATATATATATATATATATATATATATATATATATATATATATATATATATATATATATATATATATATATATATATATATATTCTTGTATATATCCATTTTGTTTACGGCACCCTATCAGAATAAGTAATTATTAATTATTTATAGGTTATTAAGCAGTATAAATAACTAATTATTGCAATTTTATTTTACTTATACACTTATACATTATATTTGACTATATGGACAAAAACGTTTACTAATATATTAACACGATTTTACAACTTGTTATTATAACAAATATTCTTTATTATCTATCAATGGCTTTAATTTAGACACACAGTGACTACATTGTCACTACAGTTATTGATTTCTAATGAGATGTATGTAACTGCAATTTTTGACAATATTTTTGAAATCTGGAGCAAGTTTACTTGTTGAAATTTGCATGACAGCATGCAAGTTGCAGTCCGACAATAAAGACCTATTCTTAGATTTGTTGATCTTCAGGTAAGAGAATGCTTGTTTGCAAATGTATGTGGATCCAAATAATGATAAAAGTTCAGCTGCAAAGTTTTTCAAGTTGAGAAATAATTCTTGTGATAAAGATCCTTAGAAATCCAGCAAACCATATGTCTTGAATTTCTCTTCAGGTCATGATCTGCTTGTAAGTCAAGCAGCTCCAACTGTATGCCCTCTGTGGCTGTATCAGCTTCTGCACTAAAAGTTGAACTGAGAATATTGAACTATGGCTCTAATTTCTTTAAATCTTGGAATCTCCATCCAAATTCTTCAATCAATGCATCTAATTGGGCTTTGTATTTTCAGTCATTTCACCAGAAATGGTTTCTTGTTTCAGCAAAGGGAAGTGACAAAATCTTTTATCACTTGCTTGTCTGGAGAACAGTGAGAGTTTTGCCTGAAATGATTTTACATGTACATACAATTCATGTGCAAACACACCATTGCCCTGAAGTTTGACATTCAGTTCATTTAACTTTTCCATAATTTCAATGGCAAACATAAAGTCTAACTTCCACTCTTTATTGACAACGTTAGTATTAAAGTCACATTCAATGCCTTTCATCTCTAGGAACATCACTATTTCTTCTCTGAGGTCTCATACTCGCCTCAACACCTTGCCGAGACTCAGCCATCGAACACTGGTGTGGTACAGGACATAGGAATGTTCAGTTTCCAAATCGTCAAGTAATGACTTGAACTGTCTGTGATTAAGTCCTCTTGATCTGATGAGGTTGATGACACTGACAACTGGGTCAATAACATGCTTGATATTCAAAACGGTTTTACACAGACTTTCTTGATGAATCACACAGTGAAGTGGTAATAATGTGTGGTCTGGATATTCTGCTTTAATCTTATGACTTATCTACTTTACCAGACCTACATTATTTCCAGTCAAAGCACGAGCTCCGTCAGTTGTAACACTTGCCATCTTTTTCCAAACCAATCCAGTTCTTTCAATACAGTTAGTAACAGCATTGAATATATCATGGCCTGTGGTTGTGTCTTTGAGTGACTCAACACTCAGTAACTCTTCAGTGAGTTTGAAAGAAGTGTTTATTCCACGTATAAATATCAATAATTGGGCAGTATCATGTACATCGGTACTCTCATCCAATGCAAGAGAGTACCACAAAAATTGTTTACTTGCATCTTGAAGTTTATGCATCAAATTGTCACTGATCTTGTCAACACGTCTGACCACAGATCTCCTTGATAAAGTAATGTTGTCAAATCTATTTTTTTTTGTTTTTTGTTCTGGACACATAATGTTTGCTGCATCTAGCAAACATTCCTTGATGAACTCGCCATCAGAAAATGGCTTGTTCTGTTTTACAATTCTGTGTGTCAGCACAAGACTAGCTTCAGTCGCAGCATCTTGAATTGAAGACTGTTTAGTGAAAAGAGTTTGCTGTTTCTCCACATTTTTCACCAACTCAAGGCATTTCCTTTCCTTCTCTTCGGTCGTTAAATTGTATCCGAAATCGGAATGTTTTGTTTGATAATGTCTTTTCAAATTGTACTCCTTGAAGACAGCCTCTGACTCACGACACAAAACAAGCAAACTGATTTGCTACCAACTTTTATAAAACAGTATTTAGTTGTCCATTCATCATTAAAAACACGGCATTCATCTTCAATTTTCGTTTGTTATTGACACTCATTATAACGGTACATGAAATTCTGTAAAATTCAACAAAATAACTTAAAAACGAATTAAAAATTTTTATTTCTAAATACCCTCGCGGGCCGCATAAAATCACTTGGCGGGCCGCATGCGGCCCGCGGGCCGTAGTTTGCCCACCCCTGGTCTACATGATGTCCATGCATGTGCAAGTAGGTTGAAGGTGAACATGACAAACCGAACCAAAGAAAATCAGATCGGCTGTTATTGGTTCCACAACTGGTTAGGGTGTGCAGTCACCATCATTACATTGTTATCCCCAGTAGGACTCCGACTCCTCCTCCTTCTTCATCTTCTTCTTCCTCATCTTCCTTCTCTGTTCTTCGTCTCCTTCGTCCTCCTCCTCCTCTTCCTCGTCTTCTTCTTCTTCTTCTTCTTCTTCTTCTTCTTCTTCTTATTATTATTATTATTATTATTATTATTATTATTATTATTATTATTATTATTATTATTATTATTATTCACGTAGTCTTGGACAGTCTAAATGTGCAGCCATATGTCCTACACGAACTGCAATGTATTCTGTACATCCTGCTGGCTTCCGTACATTTTGACAATTGAAACGCACCCCTAACAACGACCAATACTCTTTCCCATTCCCCACTGTTTAGCGGCTTTAAATGTGCACACAACTACGCCTATCTTTCCGTACAAATCTGAGATGGCTAGGTATACGATCCACTACTTAGGGATCAGAGGCGATCGCAACCTTCTGTTATCATTAGATGATTCAGTACCGAAGCGCCAAATGTCACTTCCCATTTGGACAGAAGGACGATATATCGCCATACTATGGTCATCGTATTATTTGTTTTGTTTCGTGGTATCTTCCGCAATTTTAATGCTCAATGGACATAAATTTGCATTATTATACTTGTTCATTTGATTGTGTCCATGTTTGGTTGTCACCTACTTTTTGGTTGGCAGTGAACTGTGAAAACTCCAACCGCACTATTGGTTGCTAAACAGCACAAACAGAACAGGTTTGAACAGGACTGAACCGACAACAACGACCTGTTTTCATTTGTCACCAAGGGGTTTTCTCTTCTCTTTTCGGTTAAGACAACGTGTGTTCCATTCACTGTTCGGAAAACAAGGAGTATTGTCTGAATAAGCACCTTGACTCGACAGCCTCGTATGGCATGCTACCGAATAGTAACAGTTCTGAGAAAATTGGATGTTTCTGAAGCGTCAGACACTCACTAGGACTGACTAGATAAGCATCATTCTGTTCGTGGTTCAACGCGTGCTTGTTGTTCAGCTCACGATCTGCCCAGTATTCCTTGGTAACTGGTAGTGAACCGCTTCCTCATCTCCTCCTATTCTTTTCCTCCACCTTCTTCGTCTTCTTCTTCTTCTTGTTTTCTCTTCAACGTCTTCTTCTTCCACTTCTTCAGCGGCCTTTCTTTCGTTTCTTTTTTTTTGTTTTTTGCAGCATTCGCTCGCTTTGACCCCAGGCGTATTCCATACGCTACTACTGCTAGTGCAGTGGACTTTTATTTGCGTGTTGATTAACTTTACTTATTATCAGCGTCAGGCGAACCCACTCCGACTTCAGAGATACTTGTTATTTACGTTCCCAAGTCAAGGATAAGAACTCAACATTTTAGTCCGACGATCCACTGTACGGGGTTGAACCCGCCACCTCGACATCAGCACACCGAGCCACTTTTCATCCCCCAATGAAGTAAAGGCCCACAACACTTCCGAGGCCTGTGTAGACGTGTTCATGATTTCTTGCATTTTGCAGTTAATATTTTCTACGAAATGAGATGGCCATTCTCACATCAACCTTTCTTAGTCGGCTGTTACGACATGTGTGGTAGTTATGACTACTGACAGAAATCAGAGGGCCGGACTAGTCTCAGCTTGTTGCTTGCAGACGACCAATTCTTCTAGATGACCCACTGAGTTGAAGGATTCATTAATATTCAAACTTATCTCTCTTAGATGCCTCTACTGTGACGAAGGGGTTACGAACACAATTCGTAATCCCGCATACGGTGTTTGAAATACAGCTGCGGGCGATATAGCAAGCAGACCACCTTGCGTTGGTTCTCATAGAATGGTATGAGTGCCGGTCGTTCAGACAGCAATGGCAATTTACTGAATGTAAAATTGCCAAGGGGTTAAACGACTTTCTCCGTAATCCCGTTTATCCACGTAAGGTCACGCTGCGCGCGAGAATTGGTAGCTGTTCTCGCTGCGTTGGTGACTTACGGGATAAGTGAGCCGGCCGCTTAGAAAGCAATGGCAAATTACTGGGCGTAATCTTGCCAAGAAATCAACAGCAGCGGTACAATGCTGATGTTGACAGCGATGTTCTGTAGAGGATATAGAAACCAAAAAAAAAAGATGGCAAGACATTACAAACAGCTAAAACAAAACAAAACCGATCTAAGATGGCGTTTGTTTGACAAGCGGACGGAATATGTCGCAGTCGATGTCTGTATCAAATAAGATCCCGTTCCGAGAAACAAAACACGAGACCCGTTACGAAACACACATACTGAAGGCGTAGCTGGGGTACGGGAGGGGGGGGGGGGGGGGGGGGGGGGGATTGCATGTCCACTTCCAGCTCAGAAGTTACCGGGTTCAGCATATGACTAAATATATTTACATATACTATTGATTTCCAATTAAAATCGCAAGTCCCCATGATCTATCTTCGATATTGATATCGGATACCTAGCCTTTTCTTATAAGGTCGAAAAACTGGAGGTACCGTGTGCAAGTGGTGCACGTAAAATATCCCACCGAAGTTGGAAATCGCAAAGAGATAGGCCGCAAGTTCACCGCTTTGACAGTATTCTTATGAATGAAAACTAACCACAGGTAGATGGAGCTCGCTGGTGAACCACTGGTTTCAAATGCTATCACATGATTTCTTGGACAGTGACGTCAGGTACCTAACCGTCTCCGATAAAGCTGGGGAAAAAAAGAAGTCCCGCGAGCATGTCTGCACATTACCCATCCCATAGAAGTAAGGATTCACAGAGAGTAGGCCACAAGGCCAGTAGTAGTATACAATGTTGTAATGACTTAGTATTTATGGTGCAAAACGTTTTCGATGACGTAGTTTTTTTTACTATACGCAGGGTATAGCACCAGATTGAAAACGGATCCTTCGGCGACCTCATTTGTCAAATTATTGGCGGCTATTTTCTTGGGTCTGGGTGACTACTTCCGGTTGTCGTGATGACTACTTCCGGTCCCGAGGGGTGTGCGATGCGGCGGCGGCGGTGGCAGGTTCGAGTTCCAATGTGTATGTATGTGTGTGCGTGTGTGGTGGGGTGTGTGTGATCGAACTCCAATCATATCGGACCCCTTCTATGAGGAGACCTAAATCCAATATGACAGAATGATTTATTCCATCTCTCGAGCTAACTCGAGTATCCATAGTTGGATTGCATTAATAAACTTTTGTACACTTCGGCAGGTTTCCTTACCCAGGAATCAACATTAAGCGCTTGGTGAAAATCTGGATTAAAAATATACTATACAACTATAGAATTTTATTAAAAATTAAGCCTAAAAACTTAATTAAACACCAAAATTTCTTGTATGTTTAGTAGAGATTAGTTACGTCAATAAAAAACTACGAGTCTCCATTAATTTAAACCATAACTTCCCGAGATAATCATAAAAATGTGTACTATTATTAAACTAACCCCTGCAGTTATACCCCTTAATTATAAAAGTATGTCAAGGGAGACAACCCTGGTCCCTTGACTCAACCAGAATTGTTTCCCCCTTTTACACACTAACTTCCCCTTGAATGACCACGTACCTGCACGCACAAGCAACCAGTAACGCTTCACCGAGCACGCCCAGCGAGAAAAATACAATGGCCAACGACGGTCGTACGAGATTACCCGATATCAGTCAACCAGAACGCCTACTGAATTGTCAATTAACGTCGACGGACTTCAATGCTTATCACAGATAGAGAGCAGAAGACAACCGGGACTGTGAAGGGAATATTTGCGCCGGAAAAAAAATATATACCTATACGAAGCTATTATACAAATAGTTTGAAATATTTAAATAGATATGTATGTATTTATGTATTTATTTATTTATATATGTATGTATTTCTATTGTGCTAGAGAATGAATTATGACTACGATACATCCCACCCAATGGTAGAGTGATAAGAAAGGTTTGTCCCTCAGGACTGTACAGTTCACCAGACGCGGTTATAGCTGCACTGAATCGCCTAATGAAAGATCGGAAGGTGGACGATCAACTCTGTGTTCTATTCCATTTCGACAATGCATCAAAGAAAGTCATCGTGAAAATACTCGAACCCGGGGCCACTATTACATTTAGTGAGAAGTTACAAGAGATACTAGATACAATTGAAGGTGAAGGGGCGATAGACCTGAATAACGACCTGCAAAATGTCTACGTCTACTGCGATCTCATTGCAGCAAGACCAGTCGGAGACGTCGTGGTCCCACTACTAAGGAATCAGCGATCGACCTCAGTGTTTCGCGCCTACGACAAACCTCACTACATACCGCTGAATCGTTATTCCTTTGACACGGTGGAAATACTTCTAACCACTGATACGGCACAAAGGTCGTATTCACTACCGGGACTTCAGTGCTGACGTTACATTTTCGAGCTCGGAAGAGATCAGACCTAGAATAATGGTGAAATACGGGTTGGTACAGCAAAAACCCCAGACTGTCCGAAGACATGATGTGTCCGACACTCAGATGATTGATGCCTCGGGTATCTACAAGACTCAGATATCAGCCCACCAAGCAGGAGACCAGTTTTATGATTACATGCTAAGTGACATGTACATACCAGGCTACCAACCGAAAAAACCAACCTACTCAGACAATGGCGTGTGGAAATACAGAAACAACATACAATGTGTATAGCTTTGTATGTGAAAATAAAATGTTGTGATGATTCTATGTATACCACCTCATATCACATCATTATGCATTTTTATTCCGGATAAGTGTACTGAAATACTGTAAAATGTACTTGCAATACTGTAAAATAAACAGGCATATATTATAATTACGTCTTGGTTGTTGAATTTTTGTTAGTGTTTACGGTGTATATAGTTGTTATGTGACGAGAGAATGATACATATTTGTGACAAATTCAAGAAATATTTCAACAAAACTAACGGAACGTGTTAACCAAAGTAGAAAAAACTGTCGACCGTAGTCTGAATTAGCTCAACCAAAATTATGAATAGTAGGAAATTCTGCAAAACGTAAGAAAATTCTGTTACCCAAGAGGGAAAAATATTTGGCCACATTTCATTCAAATTTATGAAAAGTAGGAAAACTTGTTAACCAAATGGCAAAAATCTTGGTCAAGTAAGAAAATTTGTTAACCAAATGTGAAAAGGTTAGCCGAATTTCAAACCAAACTTATTTTTAAAAATCTCAATCAAACATATGAAAAGTAGGAAAATGTGTTAACCAAACGTGAAAAGTTTGGCAAACTTTCACCCAAACTTATGAAAAAGTGTGAAATTTCGTTGTCCAGATGTGAAAAGTTTGACCAAATTTCACCCAAACGTATGAAAATTAGGAAACTGTGTGAACCAAATGGCAAAAAATCTTGGCCAAGTAAGAATATGTGTTAACCAAATGTGAAAAGCTTAGCCAAATTTCAAACCAAACTTATAAAAACCTCAGTCAAACATATGAAAAGTAGGAAAATTTGTTAACCAAACGTGAAAAGTTTGGCCAACTTTCACCCAAACTTATGAAAAGTGTGAAATTTTGTTGTCCAGACGTGAAAAGTTTGACCAAATTTCACCCAAACTTATGAAAATTAGGAAACTTTGTGATCCAAATGGCAAAATTTTGGCCACGTAAGAAAAATGTGTGAACCAAATGTGAAAAGTTTAGCCAAATTTCAAACCAAACTTATAAAAAGCTCAGTCAAACATATGAAAAGTAGGAAAATTTGTTAACCAAACATGAAAAGTTTTGGCCAAATTTCACCCAAACTTATGAAAAGTATGAAATTTTTGTTGTCCAGATGTGAAAAGTTTGACCAAATTTCATCCAAACCCATAAAACATAGGAAATTGTGTTGACCGAAATGTGAAAAGCTTTGACCACAGTTCAAACAATCTTATAAATATCATCACCCAAAACTTATCAAAAGAAGGAACTTGTGTTGTCCAGATGTGAAAAGTTTGGCCAAATTTCACCCAAACCTATGAAAAGTAGGAAACTTTGTTAACCAAATGTGAAAAGTTTGGTCAAATTTCAAACAAACTCATAAAAAAGGAGGAAACTTTGGTAATCAAATATGAAAAGTTTAGACACATTTCATCCAAAACTTATGAAAAAATAGGAAAGTTTGTTAACAAAATATGTAAAGTTTGGCCAAATTTCAAACAAAACTCATAAAAAGTAGGAAACTTTGTTAACCAAAATGTGGAAAGTTTGGCCAAATTTCAACCAAATCCATAAAAAGTAGGAAATTTTGTTGACCAAATGTGAAAAAATTGTGGCCAAAGTTCAACCAAACTTATAAATATCTCACCCAAACTTGTGAAAAGTAGAAAATTTTGTTGTCCAGCTGTGAAAAGTTTGACAAAATGTCAAACAAACTCATAAAAAAGTAGGAAACTTTGTTACCCAAATGTGAAAAATGTTTGGACAAATTTCATCCAAAACTTATGAAAAGTAGGAAAATGCCTTAACCAAAGGGGAAAAATATCTCACGTTGTCATTTTACATCCCCAACTTACTGGAGATAATCGCCTGTCCCCTATGCAAACAACAGCTGTATTTCAGAAAATTAAATGTATCTTATGTAATAAGTCACTATGGTTGAATGAAAAAGAATAAAATTTCAACAATAAAATTGTACAAAACATTATCAATTAAATTTCTACATGAAACATTCAAGTTGGAAACATAAAGAGAAATTTAATTGTCGACTATGGTCGACAGTTTTTTCTACTTTGGTTAACCCGTTTCCTTAGTTTTGTTGAAATATTTCTTGAATTTGTCACCAATATGTATCATTCTCTCATCACATGACAACTATATACACCGTAAACACTAATAAAAATTCAACAACCAAGACGTAATTATAATATATGCCTGTTTATTTTACAGTATTTCAAGTACATTTTACAGTATTTCAGTACATTTTTCCAGAATAAAAATGCATAATGTCGTTATACGAAATGGATGATGTGATATGAGGTGGTATACATAGAATCATCACAACATTTTATTTTCACATACAAAGCTATACACATTGTATGTTGTTTCTGGATTTCTACACGCCATTGTCTGAGTAGGTTGGTTTTTTCGGTTGGTAGCCTGGTATGTACATGTCACTTAGCATGTAATCATAAAACTGGTCTCCTGCTTGGTGGGCTGATATCTGAGTCTTGTAGATACCCGAGGCATCAATCATCTGAGTGTCGGACACATCATGTCTTCGGACAGTCTGGGGTTTTCGCTGTACCAACCCGTATTTCACCATTATTCTAGGTCTGATCTCTTCCGAATTCGAAAATGTAACGTCAGCACTGAAGTCCCGGTAGTGAATGCGACCTTTGTGCCCGTATCAGTGGTTAGAAGTATTTCCACCGTGTCGAAGGAGTAACGATTCAGCGGTATGTAGTGAGGTTTGTCGTAGGCGCGAAACACTGAGGTCGATCGCTGATTCATGATAGGAACCGTCCTTAGTAGTGGGACCATGACGTCTCCGACTGGTCTTGCTGCAATGAGATCGCAGTAGACGTAGACATTTTGCAGGTCGTTATTCAGGTCTATCGCCCCTTCACCTTCAATTGTATCTAGTATCTCTTGTAACTTCTCACTAAATGTAATAGTGGCCCCGGGTTCGAGTATTTAACGATGACTTTCTCTTGATGCATTGTCGAAATGGAATAGAACACAGAGTTGATCGTCCACCTTCTGATCTTTCATTAGGCGATTCAGTGCAGGCTATAACCGCGTCTGGTGAACTGTACAGGCCTGAGGGACACACCTTTCTTATCACTCTACCATTGGGTGGGATGTATCTTAGTCCATACTTCATTCTCTAGCACATTGCAGTAGTAGTTGGGGAATTGAATTTCGGCCAGACCCACTTCACAATATTGACTCACCTCTATAGTCTGCGGTAACTTGACGAAATAGTGACCTGGTGAGTTCTTGAGAAATATGTTCGGCGAAGCATTACTCGGTAATGTCAGGTAGAAGCTCATGTTTTAGGGTTTGGCAGCATGTAACCCAGACAGCTGCTTAGAAGAGCGATCCACAACTTGCCCTCGACCGCATTCGACGCTGGCTCGAGACAGATTAATAGTGATACGCCAATGACTGTGTATATAACGACCAGTTGACAGAAGAAGACAATCTCTAGTCGCGGCACTCGCCGACAACACATGCAACAGAACGAGTTTCTTCCCCCCCCCCTCTGGGGTATTTTGTTTGTTTGTTTCCACGTTGGTTTCTTCCATTACCACTGTTTTTGACCTACTGGTCTATTACACTCCTGTCTCGGTTGTATCATTAGTTGCTATTGGCAAATGCAAAAATCAGTGCTCGAGGCGCTCCTTGTGGGACACTGCCGATACTAAGGACACTACTTTCTGAACTTAGCAGTAGGCATAAGGTCACCATACAAGAGTTGTCATCCCACTGTCGAGTACCCAGACACGCCCGCGCTGTTCGATTGGTTACGGAAGGAGAGGAATAAGATAAGTCTGATCCACCCGTTACATACCACCAAAAGAAATGAATAACGAAGTCAGCCAGAAAGCCATAGTACTTGCTCAAGGTGACTACCTTGTTATGGACAGATCAGAACGAGACATTATTCTGCCTCTCAGAATAGGCCATCTGTATACAAACATTCAGGTTAATGAATCAGCCATTCGGCTGACAATCCATAGAATGTTGAGGTTGACTGCGATGTCCTGTAATTGATAGCACACACACACGCCCTACATGCGCGCACACATACACACACGGATGTCATGGTGGTACACGCGCAACCAATCAATATTGGGGCTGTCTGCAACGTCCTGTAAATGCATTGCATAAACAAGGTTGGGGCTGACTGCGATGTCCTGTAATAGATAGACAACTAGCTTTTGATACATCCTCTTCACATCGCACATGACATGGTTGTCGTTCATTCAAAATGAGTATCGCAAACATGCCCAGCCCACATGAAACTCCATAGAATGTTGAGGTTGACTGCGATGTCCTGTAATTGATAGCACAACTACGCACTCACACACGCCTACATGCGCGCACACATACACACACACGGATGTCATGGTGGTACATGCGCAACTAATCAATATTGGGGCTGTCTGCAACGTCCTGTAAATGCATTGCATAAACAAGGTTGGGGCTGACTGCGACGTCCTGTAATAGATAGACAACTAGCTGTTGATACATCCTCTTCACACGCACATGACATGGTTGTCGTTCATTCAAAATGAGAATCGCAAACTTACCCAGCCCACATGAAACTCCATAGAATGTTGAGGTTGACTGCGATGTCCTGTAATTGATAGCACACCCACGCACGCACACACGCCTACATGCGCTCACACATACACACACACGGATGTCATAGTGGTACACTGCGTAACCAATCAATATTGGGGCTGTCTGCAACGGCCTGTAAATGCATTGCATAAACAAGGTTGGGGCTGACTGCGACGTCCTGTAATAGATAGACAACTAGCTGTTTGATACACCCTCTTCACACGCACATGACATGGGTGTCGTTCATTCAAAATGAGAATCGCAAACTTGCCCAGCCCACATGAAGCTCCATAGAATGTCGAGGTACACTGCGATGTCCTGTAATTGATAGCACACCCACGCACGCACACACGCCTACATGCGTGCACACATACACACAGACGGATGTCATGGTGGTACACGCGCAACCAATCAATATTGGGGCTGTCCGCAGCGTCCTGTAAATGCTTAGCATAAACAAGGTGGGGGCTGACTGCGACGTCCTGTAATAGATAGACAACTAGTTTTTGATACATCCTCTTCACACGCACATGACCTGGCTGGTGTTCATTCAAAATGAGAATCGCATACTTGCCCAGCACACATGAAACTCCATAGAATGTTGAAGTTGACTGCGATGTCCTGTAATTGATATCACACCCACGCACGCAAACAGGCATGTGCATACACACACGTACGCACACACGCCTACATGCGCGCACACATACACACACATGGATGTCATGATGGCACACGCACAACCAAACAATGTTGAGGTTGACTGCGACGTCGTGTAATTGATAGCACACCCGCGCGCGCGCACGCACACACATACACACACAGATGCGCGCACATATCCCGCGTGACCAAGTCATCAAGGCATGTACGTATATATATATGCCCACTGGGACAACCTACAGGAATCTATATAAATACATACATATATAAATACATAAATACATACATATCTATTTAAATATTTCAAACTATTTGTATAATAGCTTCGTATAGGTATACTTTTTTTTCGGCGCAAATATTCCCTTCACAGTCCCGGTTGTCTTCTGCTCTCTATCTGTGATAAGCACTGAAGTTGTCTCCCTTGACATACTTTTATAATTAAGGGGTATAACTGCGGGGTTTAATAATATTACATATTTTTATGATTATCTCGGGAAGTTATGCTTTAAATTAATGGAGACTCGTAGTTTTTTTATTGACGTAACTATTCTCTACTAAACATACAAGAAATGTTTGGTGTTTAATTAAGTTTTTAGGATTAATTTTTAATAAAATTCTATAGTTGTCTAGTATATTTTTTAAACCAGATTCTCAGCAAGCGCTTAATGTTGATACCTGGGTAAGGAAACCTGCCGAAGCGTACAAAAGTTTATTAATGCAATCCAACTATGGATACTCGAGTTAGCTCGAGAGATGGAATAAATCAATTTTCTGTCATATTGGATTTAGGTCTCCTCATAGAAGGGGTTCGATATGATTGGAGTTCGATCACACACACCCCACCACACACGCACACACATACATACACATTGGGACTCGAACCCGTCACCGCCGCCGCCACCGCCGTCGCCGCCGCATCGCACACCCCTCGGGACCGGAAGTAATCATCACGACAACCGGAAGTAGTCACCCAGACCCAAGAAAATAACCGCCAATATTTGAAAAATGAGGTTGTCGAAGGATCCGTTTTCAATCTGGTGCTATACCCTGCGTATAGTAATAAACTACGTCATCGATGACGTTTTGCACCATAAATACTAAGTCATTACAACATTGTATACTACTAAGGCCGCTGTCCTAGCAATATTGTTATGAATGAAAACTACCTGCAGGTTCACGCGCTCGTTAACTTCGATGGAATCTGTCTAGAGGGTGGAAACCTCTACACACATGAATCCTAAAGTCAGACACACTCACCTGTGAGGGCTAACACTAGACCTGGCAACTACCTTACAAAGAAAAACGACAACGAAACAACAAACAAAAGGAAAGGAAAATAGAAAGAAGAGGAAGAATATGAAGAATACAAATAAGAACCAGAAGAACAAGAAACAGCAATGCGTTGACAATGCTTCCCCCCCCCCCCCCCCCCCCCCTATGTGAATGTAGCATGTACAATAGATAACTGATGTATGAAAGATGTGTTATTGGAAGGGCCGAATGTAAGACGGGCCTGTGTTCCCAATTTGTGACCCTTTGAAAATAAAGTTCGTTTGTTTTCTCTCTCTCTCTCTCTCTCTCTCTCTCTCTCTCTCTCTCTCTCTCTCTCTCTCTCTCTCTCTCTCTCTCTCTCTGTATTTGTCTTTCTTTTTCTATGTGTGTGTGTGTGCGTGTGTGTGTGTGTGTGGTGTGATGTTTATCCATATAACCATTAATCAACCAGTCAATCGGTCAGTCTACCTACAACTTTGATTGCTTGCTTGCTTGCGTTCGCTGGCTGTGAACTCCAGCGCAAGGTCCTGTATGTCGGATGAAGACATCCTGTTGTCCAACATCAGTGTGATGTTATACAGGACCTGAGGTTTGCGTGAGTATCCATTGTCCCATGTCTGGCTTATTGGTGTGCAGATTGGTGGTTCCTCGCCGTGCAGGCAGATACTCGGACGGAAGAATCAGCGATCTTACTACGTTAGCCAGGACCCCGAAGGGACCTGTTGCCCAGGAAGCACGACTAAGACGTGTTAGTAGATCTTGGCCAGTAGACGTGTTAGTAGATCTGGTGCCTTTGAAACACGTCTGCGTCCCACAACTTTGATCACATGGGTCCTTTAGTTTACAGAATGTAGCAATCAACTCCAGCATTGTTTGGCTGTCTGTGATTTGCTTGGAAATTTTTATGTTCAGTAAAATATTCTTTCTGGAACACCGACGTTCATACCTTGAAATCAACACAAAGCGGCCTGTGCCAAAATAGCCCTCGGCAGAATCCGAACCCTCGGCTTGGTACATCAGGGGCTAGGGAAATGCGTTTACTGCCTTTAGGCCACAGCGTCTATGGTAATTCAATACGCAACCTGATTTCCTGTCTTTCCCCGTGTACTTAACACACATGCCTACTTTTCTATCTGATTGTGTAATCTTCTTAACAGATTCAGTGCCACACAAACAGTAGGTTTGGGCCAAACAACTTCCGGTCAAGATGGCGAAGGACGGTTGTGTTTTTTTTTTTCTGACTGCTACCTTTTCGTGTAGGAGATGGATATTTTCATCTCCTACGTGTAATTTGTGTGCCAGGATGTAAAACCAGGAGTTATTCTCAAGATCTGCGCAGATGCAACAGAGTTTCGTGCATTGAGCGAAGCAATCCTTGAGTGAATTTTCGCAGCGTGTGTGGTTCTTGTCACCGCCTCACATTCATATATATTATTAGAGGGCTGCAACTCCAGATAAGAGCAAGATGATGACAGTTCTGTGGTGTTCGGTGTTTTCAACATGGCGAAACAATATGTGTGATTCTTACGGACGGCAGTCAACAAGCCAAGACGGCGAGCCCAACGTGGTAGCCGCAAGCGTGGAAGGGTAAGGCGTTTTAGACTTAAATGTGACCGTCTGGGCCTCAGGTATACACGCATCCTATATTGAAACTGCGCCAGAGTAAAACAACGTGGCCCAATTCTCGAAAACCTGGTTTACAGGAACGACATTGTAGCACTCCAGGAGACGAGACTGTGTGATCAGCTACTCAAAATGGCCGGCTTCAAATGTTTCTACAACAGGCGACATCTGGGAATAGTGATTCTCATCCGCAATAGTATGGTTGCTTTAGAGGTAGACATGTCCAGCTGGGACAATGACGACATACAAATACAGGCCGTCAGAGTTCACCCCGGTCTACCATTCGTGTTGGTTAATGTTTATGCCCGTAATGCGTGTGTGGATTCCCAGAAGTGGCAGTGCTTAAGTGACATATTAGGTCATGAAAAAAATTGTCATTTTATGTGGCGATTTCAACGCTAAAGGCAGATAATGGGGAAACATTTCTTCCAACACACAGAGGGAAGAACTCGAGACTGCACTTGAAACCATTGACCTGGATTCTATCAACAGCTGCTGTGCCACCAGGAAGGCTAGCCGCCCAGGTGATGAGGACAGTCCTATTGATCTGGCGCTGGTTTCTCCTTCACTCACTACAGTGTGTAGTGAGTGTGTCCTCGGGTTCCACGGCAGCGACCACCACCCTTGCAGCATATTGGTGGAGAATGGCAGAACCAGGCAGTACAAGTCAACGGCCAAGACTTGCCAGTATGACAGTACAGGGCAAGCTATTGTGAGTAAAATAAGACGCGACAAGCGCAGAAAGATTCAGGGCAGGAAAAACAGCTGGGAGCAGCCACATTGGTGGAATTTTGAGGTGGAGAACGTCTGGATGGATACGCGTAGTGCTGTATGGAAATGGCAAATCGCCAAGAAGAACAGAGTTGCCCATCCTGGTCCCTGCATGCACTTAGAAAGAGAGATACACACAAAAGTAAGCTATTTTTAAAAAAAAAAACTATTTAAGGTGGTTAAAGATGAAAAATGGGCAGAGGTATGTCAAAGAGTAAGCACAGACAAGTCACTGAAATTGTTCTGGCGACTACATAAAAGCATGAGTGGGATAGTCAAGAATAAGAGAATTCCTGACTTCCAAGGTGCTGACCTCATTTGGCAGAGGACTGACGAGAACAAGGGCAAAGCCCTCTTCGAACACTATCTAGATCAGAGCAACCAGACAGACATGAGAGGCCGAAATCTTGCCAAGGAGGTCACCTCAAACAGGTGTAAGGCCCAGAACATTTCCGATGAAGACACAGTGACAGTGAAAGAAATCAAGGTTGTGCTTCGACGATAACAAAACAGCGCTCCAGGGCCAGATGGCATAAGATATGACGACATCAATAGGTGTACAGACAGCGAGCTAGAGAAACTAGCAGACATGTACAACAGCAGTATATGGAGTGCTAGCATTAAGGAGGAGTGGTTACACAGCTATCAGATGATGATGCTGTCATCTACACAGATGGGTCGGTCGTCCGACATGTGAGAAGCTCATGGGCCTTCACGGCGCGGGCCAGAGGGAAAATTGTGAAGGAGGACTCTGGTGCTTTTGTTGAGACCACAAGTAGCCTGACTATGGAAGTCATGGCAGTAAGTAAAGCAATAAGATGGCTCGAGACACAGACATTCAATAGGTCATGCTTTCTGAGCAACTCAATGAGCATGCTCAAGAGGATAGAGATGGGGTGGATCCGAAGAGAGTGGTTGCTGTCTCTGAAGCGGTCTCGGCTAACAAAGATTAGTTTCATCTTCGTGTCAGGGCATGCGGGAGTAAAAGGAAATGAGCGGGCTGACAAGCTCGCAGGTATGGCTAAGGTGGAGGGCGGACGCGCCATGGACCAGGCTGACATTCTGAATGCTCTACGAGAAGTAAGACTTGTGCGAGAACCAAGTGATGACTGCGAATCTACAACCATGGTCAGACTGCGAGAACTGAAAAAAGAGGGGTAGCCAAAGAAGAACACTAAGTCAAAGAAGATTGATAAACCAACACAGAACTGGTGTCGTTAGCCGCTATACGCTGCAGGATCTGCTGAGGAGGGGATCCGAACTCTTATGGACTGAATGGTTCGATGAGCAATGAAGATGATCTGTCGACTAACTAACTAACTAAGAATGGATTTTGGAAAATAGGAAGTAGGAGTGAGCCACGGTTATGAATTAAAAGTTATTAATTTGGTAGCAGACATGTTGTGAGTTGCGTAAAGAAAACTACTGTAAATGAGTCCACGGCAAAAATGTTAAGTCGTTTAAGACGATTAATCATCCTATGGCAATTTATCAGCTAACGTCCTTATCTTAATCAACTGAAAGTGACAATTTACGCTGTCTAACACATTATTTAATCAATCAATCATTCAGGTGCCGTCTCCACAATGAAGGTTGGCTGCAATGGATCTCCAACACTGTCTGTCTCTCGCCTTGACTGTACATTCTGTCAGGCTGATGTTCGTCCATCTCTTGATGTTATCTTCCCACTTGTATCGTTGTCTACCTCATGCTCGCTTGCCCTCAACCTTGCCCTCCAGTATGGTTTTTATAAGATTACTAGCTGACCCGGCCCGGCTTCGCCCAGGCCCTGGCGGGGATCTATCTATCTATCTATCTATCTATCTATCTATCTATCTATCTATCTATCTATCTATCTATCTATCTATCTATCTATCTATCTATCTGTCTATCTGTCTGTCTGTCTGCTTGTTTGTCTGTCTGTCTGTCTGTCTGACCCAGCCCGGCTTCGCCCAGCTCCTGGTAGGGAGCATCTCATTTAATTCATATAAGTAGTCATATAAGCTCTCGTTCCCGACTATCTGTCTGTCTGTCTATCTGTCTGTCTGTCTGTCTGACCCTGCCCGGCTTCACCCAGTCCCTGGTGGAGAGCATCTCATTTAATTCATATAAGTAGTCATATAAGCTCCGTTCCCGACTATCTATCGGTCTGTCTGTCTATCTGTCTGTCTGTCTGTCTGACCCAGCCCTGCTTCGCCCAGCCCCTGGTGGGGAGCATCTACTTTAATTCATATAAGTAGTCATATAAGTTCCCGTTCCCGACTGTCTGTCTGTCTGTCTGACGACCCGGCCCGGCTGCCTGCCTGTCTGTCTATCTATCTATCTATCTGTCTATCTATCTATCTATCTATCTATCTATCTATCTATCTATCTATTTATCTATCTGTCTGTCTGTCTATCTATCTATCTATCTATCTATCTATCTATCTATCTATCTATCTGTCTGTCTGTCTGTCTGTCTGTCTGTCTGTCTGTCTGTCTGTCTGTCTGCCAGCCTGCCTGCCCGTCCGTCCTTCCGTCCGTCCGTCTCTCCCTCCGTCTATCCCACCCTCTCTATCTATCTATCTGTCTATCTATCTATCTATCTATCTATCTATCTATCTATCTATCTATCTATATGTCTGTCTGTCTATCTATCTATCTATATATCTATCTATCTATCTATCTATCTATCTGTCTGTCTGTCTGTCTGTCTGCCTGCCTGCCTGCCTGTCCGTCCGTCCGTCCGTCCGTCTCTCCCTCCGTCTATCCCACCCTCTCTATCTATCTATCTATCTATCTATCTATCTATCTATAAATCTATCTATCTATCTATCTATCTATCTATCTATCTATCTATCTATCTATCTATCTATAGCCAGGGGACTTAACCTAAGATATAGCAATGCTACTAAAAGTTATGTCCCTTTATATATTATTTCTTATGTTAAGTCATGTAATTTAATTATTAAATTTTAGTAAGTAAATAGCTGATTCTACAATTAAAAAAAACTATGACAGTTGGTTGCAAGGGAATGAAAAGAAGACGTGTAGAAAATTTCATCTCAATCGGATGGACCGTTATCGAACGCATCAAATACATCCCTACCCACATACATACATACATACATACATTGTGTTTTATAGATATAGATCATGTCTTTTAACGTGGCCGAAACACGTTTTTCAAACAGAACAACTAGTTTCCGCGTCCTCCACCGCCATCACACGCAAATATCATTGCGACCGTAGCTATAAGCCATGACGACCAAAGACTTCAGCCAGGCAGCCCCCGGCTCATCCAGCACTCGTACCGTCCCAGCCCTGGGCCCATCAACAAATGCCGACATTCATGGGGCATAATTTGTCCCCGGCATTCAAGGGCATGTGCCAGTGGACGCTAGCTGGAGGTGTTCATTCATTGTTTTGATTTCTTGCCCATTTACATTTGTCTTATTTGATAACGAGGGCACATCATCAATTATTGGCTGGCAAATTTGTTTCCGTCAAGCAAGCCTCTTGCGCTTTCTATAGCCCTCTCTTTTTCTCTCCCTTCTCCTCTCTGGGAATGGGGGATGGGTGGTGATGTATATGTGGGTGAGGAGAGATGCTTGGGTGGGGATTTGTGTGTGTTGGTGGGTGCGAGATGTGTGGATGGGTAGAGTGAGATTGTGTGGGTGGGGTATGTGTGGGTAGGTGCGGGATGTGTGGGTTGGCGGGGAATTTATGTGTTTGTGTGTAGGTGCGCATGTTTGTGAGTGTGTGTGTATGCAAGAAGAGAGAGATAATTGAGCACACGCATGTCATATAACATGCTATTCCATACTTTTTGTGTATTCTCATCTTTCATATTATCAGTTTGAATGTCACTTGATTACATATTTTTGGTGTATTCTCATCTTTCATATTATCATTTTGTATGCCACTGTAGAGTGAGTGAGAGAGTGAGTTTGAGAGAGAGAGAGAGAGAGAGAGAGAGAGAGAGAGAGAGAGAGAGAGAGAGAGAGAGAGAGAGAGAGAGAGAGAGAGAGAGAGAGTTGAATTGCTTCATTAATTTTTACGTTACACAATGTATATGTTCAATGTTTCTAAAAAAATTGTGTAAAATTTTTGCGAGAATGTTCACGTCAATCGTCAGTGCATGTGTGTGTGAAGTGTGGAAGTTTGTTCATACTAGTGTCAGTGATTATGTGATTCATCATGTAATCGTATAGATGTGAGGGTGTGGGTGTGTATGTTGGGGATGTGTGCGTGTGTGGGGGGATGTATGTGTGGAAGGGTTGTGAGTGGGTGGATTCGGGATGCGTGGGTAGGTGAAGGGACGTGTGGTGGATAGGGGATGTGTGGTGGATAGGGGATGAGTGTGGTTGAGGGATGTGTGTGTTGGGGTGGATATTTGGGTGGATGGTTGGAAGTGTGCGAGTGGTGTTGGGTGGCGGTTGTGTTCGTGGGGAATGTGTATGTGGATGGGTGTGTGGGGGAGGGATGTGTGGGTGAATGTGCGTATGGGGGATGTGTGTGGGTTGAGCGATGGGTGTGTGATGGGTGTAGGGGGATGGGTGTGGGCATGTGAGTGTAGGTGTGGGATATGTCTGTGTGGAGGGCGGTGTATGTGAGTGAGTGGAGGATGTATGTGTGGGTGGTGAGGGTGTTTCTTGGTGGGGGTTGTGTGGATGAGTGGGAGATGGATGGGGAGATGGGTGTGTGGGTGAGGGATGTGTAGGTGGGGATGTGAATGGGGGATGTGTGTGGGGGACGTGTGTGTGGATGGGGATGTGTATATGGGTGGGGTGTTATTTGGGAGGGGATATGTGTGTAGGTGAGAGGTGTGTGGGTGAGTGGGGGAGGTGTGATTGAGCGTGGAATGTGCGAGTGGGTAAAGGATGTACGTGAGGGTGGGGTGTGTGTTTGGCTGGGTGGTTGGGGTGTGTGAGTATAGGTGGGTAGATGGGAGATGTATGTGTTGGTGGGTAGGTGGGGGATGTGTGGGTGTGAGTGGTTGAGGGATGAGTACGTGAGTGGATGGATGTGTGTGGGGATGAGTGTATGGGTGGGGGATGTGTGTTTGGGTGGGAAGATGTGTGTGATGGGGGATGTGGGTGGGGATGTGTGTGGGGGTATATGTGGGTGGTGAGGTGTGTGTTTTTGGATGGGGGAATGTGTTTTTGGGTGGGGATGTGTGTGTGGGGGATGTGTGTATGGGTGGGGAGATGTGTGTGTGTGAGTTTGGTGTATGTGGGTGTGGATGTGTGGTTGGGGGATGTATGTTTGGCGGGTGGAGGATGTGTGTGTGGGTGGGTGATGGGTGGGTGCATGTATGTGTGCCTGGAGGTGTGTGGGTGGGGATATGTGTGTGTGGGGGGATGTGTGGTGAGTGGGAGATGTGTGTGTGGGTATGGAGATGTGTGTGGGTGTAGGATGTGGAGGATGGGTGGGTGGGTGGCGTTGTATGTGTGCCTGGGGTGTGTGTGGTTGGGTGGGGGATGTGTGGGTGGATGGGGAATGGGTGGGTGGGGATGAATGGGTGGGTGGGGGATGTGTCTCGTAACATGGTAATATGCGTTGCTTAAGTTTACAACATTCTTTTCACAATGTTGTTTTCCTATGTGAATATGTTGTTTTCCTATGTGAATGTAGTATGCACTATTGATGAACGAAAGATGAGTGACTGGAAGGGCCAAATGTAAGAAGGGCCTGTGTGCCCAATTTGTTATCCTTTGAAAATAAAGTCCGTTCGTTCGTTCGTTCCTTCGTTCTCTCTCTCTCTCTCTCTCTCTCCTTCTCTCTCCTTCTCTCTCTCTCTCTCTCTCTCTCTCTCTCTCTCTCTCTCTCTCTCTCTCGCTCTTTCTTTCTCTCTCTCTCTCTCTCTCTCTATATATATATATATATGTCTTTCACGCACACCTATACGGACACACACACACACACTCACACAAGAACAGTTATACGTAATATTATACAGAGAGACAAACAAACAAGAACAGACAAACACAGATACAAACAGACAGACAAGGCACGGACGGATGAAAAGACAGACAGAGAAGCTACAGATAAAATTACAGGCAGGCAGACATATTCCAATAGGCAGGCAGTTAGGTCGACATTCAGACAGAGATAGACAGACAATCATGTAGACAGACAATCAGACAAACAGATATTATACAAGATAAAACGTTATGACCTCATTACATTGACACCTCCGTCTGCTAGCGCGATAGACACCATATTACCCATCCAATAAATCATAATGGATTCTTTTTCCGTGACAGTCAAATTTCCTACAAAGCTTCCTTGAAACTAAATAAAAGCCACGTTAAAAATCAACCAAATAGAACAAAGCAAACCAAACTAAACGAAACAGAGAATAACAAATGAACCAAACACAACAAACGCGTCCCAAGCCTGTGACCCGTGTTAATTTGCAGAAAATGGATGGTGAAGAAATGCCCCTGGCGGCTGGGGATGTTTTTGACAAACTGGCAACAGGAAACAGATAGGGTGTCACGAGGCGTGATTGAGGAAGCTAAGAACAATCTGGAATGTGAAATGATGGTGGTCCTCCTCGTGGAGATTGTGTGTCCAGTGTAAAGGTTTGCTTTATGAGGGCATCCAATTATTGAGGTTCATCAATGGGTGTTGCCGTTGTGAGTGCTCTGTGTTTTGTCTTCTAGCGCTGAAGTCTATTTGATATGGGTTAGTCTTTATGGTGTTCTTTCGTGGTGTTTTACATTTCTTGTTGAATGTTGGTTGTTGCAGGCTGGCGTTGTTTGCTAAGGTCGTTTGCAAGATTAATATCTGTTAGATATTGTTGTCTGTTAGATCTCGTTGTCTTATAGAGCTTGTCTTCTGTTAGATCTTGTTGTCTGATAGCTCTCATTGTTTGCTAGATCTTGCTGTCTGATAGATCTCATTGTTTGCTAGATCTCATTGTCTGTTAGATCTTGTTGTCTGATAGATCTCGTTGTTTGCTAGATCTCATTGCCTGTTAGATCTTGTTGTCTGATAGATCTCGTTGTTTGCTAGATCTCATTGTCTGTTAGATCTTGTTGTCTGATAGCTCTCATTGTCTGTTAGATCAGTGGTTCTCAACCGGTGGGGAATCCCCCCCCCCCACCCCAGGGGGTAATTTTAGGGTATCCAGAGCGGGAATGAAGACCATTTCAAGATCGCGTTAATACAAGAACCGATTACTTGATATTGTTTTTCCCTTCATACTTTACAACTAAGTACCTCTCATCCTTCTAAAATTCATTTTATAAAGTCAGTAGACCCACAAATCATGTTTTATGTGGATGTCTAGACTTGTTTTAGTATGTGCTATTAAATTTACCTTACATGTTTACGTATACTGTTTAGGGGTGGGGGGATTTTTAGATAGGAAATATGAAAGGGAGGGAATGGCGTTCTGAAAATACGGTGAAAGGGGGGGGGGGGGGGCACGGGCCAAATTTTTGATAGGAAGGGGGGGAATGACGCTCTGAAAATATGGTGAAGGGGGGCACGGGCCAAAAAAGGCTGAGAATCACTGTGTTAGATCTTGTTGTCTATTAGATCTCATTGTCTGTTAAATCTTGTTGTCTCTTAGATATCTGTGTCTGTTCCATCTTGTTGTCTGTTAGATCTCATTGTCTGTTACTTCTTGTTGTCTGATAGCTCTCATTGTCTGTTAGATCTTGTTGTCTGTTAGATCTCATTGTCTGTTAAATCTTGTTGTCTTTTAGCTCTCATTGTCTGTTAAGTCTTGTTGTCTCTTAGATATCTGTGTCTGTTACATCGTTTTGTCTGTTAGATCTCATTGTCTGTTACTTCTTGTTGTCTGATAGCTCTCATTGTCTGTTAAATCTTGTTGTCTGTTAGATCTTGTTGTCTATTAGATCTTGTTGTCTGTTAGATCTCATTGTCTGTTAGATCTTGTTGTCTTTTAGGTCTCATTGTCTGTTAAGTCTTGTTGTCTGTTAGATATCTGTGTCTCTTAGATATCATTGTCTGTTAAGTCCTGTTGTCTGTTATATCTCATTGTCTGTTACGTCTTGTTGTCTGTGTTAGATCTCATTGTCTGTTAAGTCCTGTTGTCTGTTAGATCTCATTGTCTGTTAAGTCCTGTTGTCTGTTAGATCTCATTGTCTGTTACATCTTTTTGTCTGTTAGATCTCATTGTCTGTTACATCTTGTTGTCTGATAGTTCTCATTGTCCGTTACGTCTTGTTGTCTGTTAGATCTCATTGTCTGTTACATCTTGTTGTCTGTTAGATCTCATTGTCTGTTACATCTCCTTTTCCTCTGGTGGCTAGACTTTTTCTGCCGGAATATGTCTGATTGGGCTTGTAAGTTGTGATATGATTGCTAGATCTTACCTATTAAGGAATTTTCTGCTAGCTCTTGTGTGCTACATTGTGTTTGCTGAGTTACTACATCTTTTCTTTAGGTTTTTTCTGTTAGATCTTTCCTGTTAGGTCTTTACTACTAGCTTGATTCGGCTAGGCTTTGTTTGCTTTGTTTTGTATATTGGGTCTTTTAAGTATTGTCTGCTATATCTTGTCTTCCAGATTCTGTCTCTGATATCTTATCTGCTGTATTGTCGTCTGGGTTTTGTTGACTATGTCTTATTTGCTGAAAAATGTCTAGTTTGGATTCTCGACCATCATACGAATCAATTGACTATTACATTCCAGTCAAGTCTGTCGAAGCTCCATTGTTGCCTGTGGGTTTGCTCTGTCATTCATTCATTCAGTAGCATGTCCTTTGCAGAACCTCACTCCCATAACAACCTTCCGGAAAACCTCTCGATCATAAGCAAGATGTCCCGCGTCTGATACACCGATCTGGAGATCATCCGCCACATCCTGCACCCATATTCTCTTTGGCCTTCCTCTTCCTCTCTTCCCAGGCATATACCCTTCCATTATTGTTCTCTCCAAACTATCGTGACGTTTCAAGTGACCACATATTTCAATTTTCTTTGTTTTATCATCTTTAATAGCCAACCTTCTTCAATATTCAACTCTTGAAGTATGGATGCATTTGTTCTTTTCTTCACCCAAGATATTTTTAGAACTCGTCTATAACATTTATATTCAAAGGCGTTTATGCGCTGTTCAGCTTGTTTAGTAAGTGTCCATGTCTCACAGGCGTATGTTGCAATGGGAAAGATGCATGCTCTTAAAAATCTAATTTTTTTAGTTCTTTCTGTCCTACTCCATAATTTATTCAGCTGTTTTAGTCTTTGAAGAGCACTTGATAGTCGCCGTTTAATTTCTTTCATTGTGACCCCGTTGTTGGTAATCAATGACCCAAGATATTCAAAATTTTCCACCACCTCCAATTTTTCCCCATTAATGTATATTTCTTTCTCCATGGTAGTTTTATCTGTATGCATTATCTTTGTTTTTGCTATGTTAAGATATAAGTTGTGATTTTCACTATTCAATTGGGTTGAGGCTATTAGGTTTTCCATGCCATTCTGTGTTGTGGATAGTAACACTGTATCATCAGCATATCGAATCTCCGGTATGTCATGACCGCCGATATTTAGGGCATCATATAGCTCCCTGTTTATATCATCTCTTACATTTCTCATTATATTTTCGGCGTACAGGTTAAACAAATAGGGTGACAGCACGCAGCCCTGACGGACTCCTTGCTTGATGTCAAACCAATCTGATGCCTCGCCATCTATTCTAACTGCTGCTTGTTGGTCTAGATAGAGCATTTTTGTTAGTTGTACTACATGTGATGGAAAGCCCATAGTCCTCATGATTTCCCAAAGTTTCTGATGCTGTACACAGTCAAATGCCTTTGAATAATCCACAAAACATGAGTATAGGTTTACATTAAATTCTCTGCACTTCTCTATTATTAAACGCATGTTGAATATGTGATCTCTTGTTCCTCTTCCTTGTCTAAATCCAGCTTGAACTACGTTAATCTCGTCTTCCATTTTCTTACGAAGTCTTGCCATTATGACTTTTAGTAGAATTTTACTTGCATGGCTGATCAGGGCAACAGTTCTATAGTTGGTGCATAATTTCAGGTTGCCCTTTTTTGGTATTGGAATGAAGATAGTTCTCTTCCAATCTTTTGGCCATATACCATATTTCCAAATCTTTGTACATAATGCATGATAAATGTGTATGCTTTCTTCTCCTCCCGCTTTAATTAGTTCAGCTGGTATCTCATCATATCCAGGAGATTTACCATTCTTCAGGTGCTTTATAGCCCAAGCAATTTCATCTAATGAGGGTTCAGGTTCTGTCTCTGCTGTCGTTGGCTCATGTATCTCATTCATATCCTCACTGTCACCCATATCATACATTCCACTGCAGTACTCCTGCCATCGTTCAAGAATTTGTCTAGATTCTGTTAAGGTATTTCCCATCTTGTCACAGATAACATTCAATTGAGGTTGAACATTTCTTGTCAATAACTTAATTTCTTTGAACATTTCATAATCTCTTCCAGTCTTATGATATTTCTCTATTCTGGTACAACAATCTTGTATGTATTGATTTTTGTCCTTTCTTGTGTTCTTCCTTATTTCTCGAGTTAAAGATTTATATTTCATCCTGGTATTATCGGATTCACCTCCTTTCTGTTTCAGTTCCCTTCGTTGTTTTATTAATTCTAACGTGTCTGATGTAATCCGTGGCTTAAGTTGCTTTTTCTTGGTCGGAATTAAATCTTTGGCTGCAGTTATCAAGATATCTCTAGCTTGTACTGCCAGTTCATCAGGTGTCATTTCCTCTTGTACGGACATCAAGACCCCAAAACGATTCCTAACTTCTACGTTGTATGCATCTGGTATTTTTGTGAGATCAAAACGAAGTGGCCTTGGTCCTCGGGTAAGCTTTTTGAGTTTTAATTTCAGATCTGCTTCTAATAACTGATGATCTGTATCACAGTCTGCACTACGTAGGGTTTTTGCAGATGTTATGCTTGATCTCCATCTTCTTTGTATTAAAATATAATCTATCTGATTTTTGGTAATACTGTCTGGAGACTTCCATGTGAAGAGTCTTCTTGGATGTTGTTTAAAAAGCGTGTTGGCTATCGTTAACTCATTTTCTGTGCAAAATTCAATTAATTTGTCACCTGCATCATTTCTATTTCCTAATCCAAATTTTCCTAAAACGTGTCTCTCATTTTCAGCCCTTCCTGTACCTACTTTTGCATTAAAATCTCCCATTATTATTGCTATATCATTATGACCAATCTTATTTAATGTGTCTTGTAGTGTGTTGTAAAAATCTTCAATTTCGTCCTCTTCTGCTGTTGAAGTAGGTGCATATGAGAGTTGTGTTTTTTTTTGGACGGCCTTTAAGTCTAATAGTGAAGATTCTATCACTAACTGGATTATATCCCATTTGCTCTGTCGCTTGCCCTATTTCACAGTTTACATCGAAAATGAGTATTTCGGACTGGAGTTGATTAGCGTCCCTCCTATTCCACCTACGTTTTGATTACAACTCCTTTCCAAATCGTCCCTTGTGGAACTGCATTCCTCTTTTGATGTTGGCTCAGACAGTATCGCACTTCTGTCGAGCGTTATATCTTCCCACTGTTTATGCGTTTCCCAGTTTATCATTTCTCGGCTACTTATACATTCAACTATCAAAGTGTGAAGGTGGGCTGTGACAAATATTTAGCAGCGTTGGGTCTACACATCCCGCGGACTTGGGTCGCTAAATGAGGACCTACATTTGTTTTCAAACACACCTACACAACCAGTCAGCAGACTCGGGACTATTATCAATAGCAGGACTGAAGTCTAACTCCGTTCCCGACTTCAGACTAAAGTTAACAAGTGGGTTGGTTTATTTAAGATCGTAAACGATTAGAAAGGTTAGTTACATTCGGGAGACCCGGGTTGGATCCCTCGGTAAGGTGTGGGATTTTTTTCTGTCGGGGGCAAAAAGAAAATCCTAACCTGCACAGTTCGCGGCGACTGCACTAACTAGCCAGGCGGCCTTAATTCCTCAGGCTCAAAGACCCCTCTGTCATACACAGCAAGGTACTATATTGGCAGTAAATGACAGTTGACAGTTACATATTCTTTACAGGACGTCGCAGTCAACCCCAGCATGCTTTGCTGTTTGTGATTTCTTAGCAAGTTTGCGTACAGTATTTCGCCATTGCTTTTTGAACGACCGGCACTCATACCATTGTGCGAAAATTAGCACAAGTGGTCTGCTGCCTAGTTGCCTGCAGCTGTGTTTCGAATGTGGTGTGGGTGATTACGAATTGTATTCGTAGTTCTTTTGTCGAAGCGCCGGCTGTAAACGGGTAAACCACCGGAAATTTGCATGCGGATGAATTCACCGCATCATCACCACATCATCACCAGTGCCACATTCCAAGGCTCCTGATGTCTTCGGGATTGCAACAAACATAGATGTACGTAAGTCTGGAGGTACATCTCCAGTGCCACATTCTAAGGCTCCTGATGTCTTCAGGATGGTGACAAACATAGATGTACGTAAGTCTGGAGGTACATCTCCAGTGCCACATTCTAAGGCTCATGATGTCTTCGGGATTGCAACAAACATAAATGTACGTAAGTCTGGAGGTACGTCTCCAACCGTATTCAACAGCCTGGTCTATTTCACAATCTTCTGGAAGTCTCCGTGGTCAAGTGGTTACGCCGCCTGCCTCCGAAGGCCGTGGGTTCGATTCTGGGTTATGTAGTTCGGTTCACGAGTGCCATGTTCTCGGAGACTCTTGGGGGTCGTCGCTGGAGCTACGGAGTTCTTGCTTTGTGCGACGCTTTCGGCAGGCCGCCCTGAGAAAGAGACCTAGCCTTATGGGATAAAACCCGGTGCAATGAAGTATAACCACTTATCCCTATTAAATCTTCTTGTTTTGTACACATTCTTGTAAGGCGGTGATAGTTTTAGTTTAGATGTTTCCTGGACTTGGGTGAATAAGCCAGACAGTTAACATCAAACTAACGCAAAATGTGACAAGAAAGCTCTACCAACCAACGAGTTTATTCTACATTTGTTCCCTATAGTCAATACCACAGAGGCCAGCTAGACCGCGGGCGTTAATGCGCATTTTATCCACTGGTCAGTTGGTCGTAAGTGTTGACTTCTCGTTCAGAAAGGAATGGCAAACTATTTAATGTAAACTTGCCTAGAAAATCAACGTGGGATATGGGTTGATCGCAACCTCTTGTGAAGTAAATACATTTTAAGGCGATGTCATATATGATATGAGGACCTGCAACATTTAGTAGATGCGGTTGTTGCAAATAGTGAGCAACTAGGGTTAGAATTGAGTAGTAAGAAGACACAGATTATAGTCGTCACTGGGAATAAGGAAATACCACAATGTTAAATACGAGTAAATGGCATATTCTTAAGCAAGTTAATAGGTACAATTATCTCGGAACAGTCATAACATCTGATGGGAGATGCCTTGTGGACATTAGAACAAGAATTGTCATTGCGAGGGTAGCCTTTTGCAAGATTAAAAACATACTGACCAATAAAAAGTTATCAATTGAAACGAGGAAAAGAGTGTTGAAGTGCTACATAGAACCTGTACTGTGGTATGAATGTGAAGAGTGGACAATGAGCAGTCAAGCTGAAAACCATCTGATGGCTGTGGAAATGTGGTTTCTGAGGAAAATGCAAAGAATACCATGGACAGACAGAAAAACCAAAGAACAAGTCCTTCAAGAAACAAATGAAGATCGTAAACTGATTAGAGACATTAGACGTAGACAGTCAAAATTTGTTGGGCATGTTATGAGAAGAAATGACTTGGAGAACTTGGTGACAACTGGCAAGATCGAAGGGAAGAGATCAAGGAGGAGACCGAGATGTAAATACCTGGATGGCTTGGCAACGTGGCATGGTCGAGACAGAAACACGGAGCTGATCCACGACTCTGGTGATCGAGTGAGATGATAAAACATGACAGCCCACGCTTATTGGCATGGCACATTGTGAATGGATGGATGGTTTTATGTTGCGTTCGAATGTAACATTTCAATTGTTTCATAAAAATTTTATGTTCTCATGATTTTTCCCGTTTCTTTATTCGTTGCTAAAGACTTTAGACAAAACGTTGTAATGCCCTTGCTTCTTTCCTTTGTCGTGTTCTCTGCTCACAAACTATTTTAATTTCTTTGTGGGATGGCCTTAGTTCGACAGCACTCCTTCCCATTTACCGATACAATATGTTAATGTCTGCACAATTAGTTTATGCAGATGTTCTCTCTAACCTTTCTGTTTCAAGCGCCGTATTTGCATTTGAATACGCTCCCATGTACTTGACTTACAAAGGCCTTAGTTTTCTTATGAACCTCACTAACTATATTTGCTTATGAATACCAAGTTTTAGACCTGGTACTGTAATGAGAACAGAGCCCTTGAAAAGCAAGTGACCTGGCAATTGGGACCAGTCTGGAAGGTACTCTATGGTAGCAGTGCATCTGTGAATGACATTTATTCATGCTCTGCTATTTTTTGCCCGTCGATAAAGAAAGGGATCACATTAGCACGTGTCAGTCTTAGAATGGGACAATATTACTTTAGTTTTAATTATATTTATTGGAGACTATATGTCTCACTCTGTAGGTATATTCCTCTTATGGCCTTGTCCTGTATGGAACCTCGCCCCTAAAACAGTCTCCCGCTTCTCCATTTTCATGGCACACTTCCCTCCACGATTATCATGCCTAGACTTTTTATGTCCAAAATATTTTATTTTCTCGTTTTTGTTTGCCTTTCAAATAATCTTGTTCAGTAATGAGTTCTAGTGAAATGGATCTATTTGTTCTCCTTTCCGTCCATTGAATTTTAGTACTCATATGTACAACAGCTACACACCATGGCGTGTATGCATGCGCTTTTCAGAAGATGTCATAAATGTCAATGTATCGCACATCTTTTGTGTCACGGGTAATGTGTAAGCTCTTAGTATTTTGCCTTGTGTTGACCTGTCTGTTCCATCCTATAACGTATTACTTGCCTTAGATATTTAGAATGAATGAATCACCACACACGCACACATACATACACACACATACACACACACTCACATACATACAGTCACATACATGCACACACACACTCACTCTCACACACACACGCACATACACACACGCGCACACACACATACACACACGCACAACGAAGAGTACACGGTACTCTTTATTATTAGAACACGATCACAATTTTTTGTTAATGGATGTTGCGCCCAAAGCCTACGTCAAAACACAACAGTAAAAACACAACTACATGAACAACACTACACACACACACACACACACACACACACACACACACACACACACACACATACTGGCGAGTTATGAGAAGACACAAATTGGAGAACTTGGTGACAACTGGCAAGATCGAGGGGAAGAGAACGAGGGGAAGACAAAGAAGTAAATACCTGGATGGCTCGACCACGTGACATGGTGGAGACAAGAACACTGACGACTCTGGTTATCGAGTAAAATGGCGAATCACGACCGCCCACGCTTACCGGTATGGCACATGGTCATTTATATGTGAGAGAGTGTGTGTGTGTGTGTGTGTACATTCGTGTGTGCGTGCGTGCGTGTGTGCGAGTGTGTGCGTGCGTGTGCGTGCGTGTGTGTGTGCGTGTGTGTGCGTGCGTGTGTGTGTGTGTGTGTGTGTGTGTGTGTGTGTGTGTGTGTGTGTGTGTGTGTTGGAATCCTCGTGTATGACTCTAACAAAGCGGCTGAACCGAAGAGCACTGTTTGTTGTAATATTCGGTATATAAATGCACACAAACAACAATTGTTGGCGAACTCTTGAACCCGTTGACATAACATGAAAAATAAATTATAAAGCATTGATCAGTATTCAAATAAATAAAACTATGACGTAGAGATCAAAGGAAAGATACGCAACACAATACAAAAATTGAAAGTTAGTATCGCAACACCTAGATTCGAACCTATCTTTCCCAAATGACTACAGAGGCTCTCCGAAGGAACATGTGTACTCTGACGCTCGGCTAACTAGACAAACAGATTCACTTACATGTATCATGCTATTGGTATCTTAGTGCACACGCTTAAAGCCGCTCCTTTATCATTTTAAAGTCAATTTCTGCTAATGACTTATAATCATCATCATCATCATCAGCAACTTCTTCTGCCGTCAAGCGCCGTAGGGAGAAATAATTTGCGTTCCATCGCCCGGTGGGCGGCACTGGATAGTGTCATTCCGTGTGGTTGTATAATGTCTTTGATGTCAATCCATTTCCTTCTTGGACGTCCTGTCGGTCTCGTCGCAGATGATCTTTGATGGAAGGCCAGTGATGGTAGTAATGACTTATAATAGTAAAGTGAAACTGATTTTGGGTTTTATTTGTGGTAATCAAACAGTTTACTAAACATCCATATGCGACAAAATTTAGAAGTTATATATGTGCACAATTAAATATATTTACATTACGTTACATGAAAAAGTTATAGTTTCAAAAATTGCCTACACCCGTTCAACGCTTACTAAAATATATGCGGAATTTAACCAAACTCAGAAAGCATCCTACGCCACCATATAGAAAACTGCATTCATTTCTGCATAGACTGTGATAGATTTATAATTGTATTACTATAGATTATATGTTTATGATCATTCGAAACATTTAGTCACATTCTGAAAATATTACACAACACATCAAATACTGTAGTTGATTATGATGCATAAAGTCGCCGGCTCAGTGGCGGAGGTTCGCAATTCGTAATCTCGCATACCGTGTTGGAAACACAGCTGCGAGGTATTTGACAGCAGATCGCCTTGCGTTGGTTTCCATACAGAGGTATGAATACCAAGTTTTAGACCTGGTACTAAGAAAAGAGCCCTTGAAAAGCAAGTGGCCTGGCAATAGGGACCAGTCTGGAAGGTACTCTATGGTTCAGAAAGCAATGGCAAACTACTGAACGTAAACTTGCATGAAATCACAAGCAGCCAAACAATGCTGGCGATTGACTGCGACGTCCTATAAAGGATATGCAACACACTTATTTTTATGAGTCGACATTTACAGTGAAAATCACACACCCCCCCCCCCCCCAACCCCCCCCCCCCACCCCCACCCCCACCCCGTTAACTGTAGTGGAGTCAGTGGTTTTCCGAGGCTCACAGTTTGATGTATCTTCTCCTTCATTCACACCACGATTATTCTATAGTCTTCTCGACCTGGGTTCTACGATAGCGCAGCGGCTAACACGTTTGTCTGCCTAGTCCAGCAGTCATATGTTCAAATCATCGCTGAAGCAAGCATATAATCATATATTTTTAACCTGCGCTCTCAGGTCGACCTCGAATAAAGTGGGTACCAAAAATGTCCTAGGCGGTAAAGGCAATCAGCGTGATATTGACCACATGGAAACCGAGTACTATTGGCTAATAAAATATGGACATAGAGCCATACACCCAACACAAGGGTCCTTTTATTTATAGTTTTTAATATGACGATACCCTGCTCCTCCGAGTGTTACTCTCTGTGCTTTAATTACCATGCACCTTGTATCTTCCATGTCCTGGCTTTTTACACCTCTGGTGTCTCCGACAATTATATAAATCCTTGTCCTGGCTATTTGTTTAATTCCTTCTGCCAGCAACAGTCGTTTTTTCGCCTCATACTGTTCCAGACAGTTAATGTATACGTCTTGTCTGATTAAATATTTCTTAACTTCTGTGAATTTATTTATAAATGCTTTTTGTTTGTGTCCACGGTAGCTGTGTTGTGAAGCTCTGATTGATCCGATGACGACGGCTAGTTGTCGGCACCTTGACCAATTTCCAAGTACTATAAAAGCTCCTCTATTCTTTTGATTCTTACTTTTATATCTTTGTTTGCTCCCCATTTTTCTACGTATTGCGCCATAAAAAGTTGTATTATGTCACATCTTGAAGAGAGGTTTGACCAAGGTATATCTGACTATCGTTTGCCTGAGTTATTTTCACTGTCTTTGTCTTCCCCCTATAAAAATGTAGACCTGATGTTTAGTCCGTCCACCTTGTGTGTTTATCTTCGGGTATGGAATAGGTGGGCAATGTCATCAGCGAAGTCCCTTTCATCAAGCTGCTCTGTCGGGATCCACCGAATTCCGTTTATGGGGATATTGTGTGTGTCTTTATAACCCAGCCTGTAGTCAATAGAAGTAATAACAGTGACGAAAGGCATCTCCTGTTCTGAATTCAAATTCATTTGTTAGTTTTCCTTCATGAAGAACTCATCATTTCATGGGTGTGTAGGTTAACCATAGGATACCAAAGAATTAAATGGTTCGGACATTTAGTTAGACTGGAACACGCCCAACCAGTGGCTAGAGCGTTCAACGTGAGCACATCGGGTTAGACGGCGTGAAGACGGACCCAGAGGAGTTGGCTAGATGGCGTAAAAGATAAACTGAAGACATTAAATCTGGCATTATTACAAGCAACAAAACAAGCGAAACGAAAAAGTACATCTGCGTCCTCTCTGCGACGCGTGAACATTAGGAATAAAGAAGTAAAAGATTTGTTGTCCTAATTAAGTTAATAATTTTATTTTGGATTCAGTAGTGTCTCATCAGTTTCAAAAGGGAAGACTTGTGATCGCTGACAGACCATAATTACCTGCGTATGCATAGTCAGTGTGACCCTTTATAGGTGCTCTTAAAGACAAAAAAATCGGCCCTGACATTTCCCCTGAACCCAGAATAACCCGGGGAGCAAAAGCATCAAAAGGCAATCAGACACGTAACCATGCTCAAACAACTTTTCTCCAGATCACCAGCTTGTTTAACACAGACGGTACGTTAGAAAACTCGACGGCCGCTATAACAGCACTAGAAACTAGAAACGTTAGACAAGGGCGTCCTAACAAGTGCGTCAACTTAATTGGTGAACTGGAGTTATAGAACGTGACGTGTCCTGTTCGAGATGTGACAGAATCCATGATGTTGAGTATGCTATCTGACACTACTGGGACAGCAAAGTAGCACGGAAAACAAACAAACAAAAATAACAAAAGTAAATATAGAAATGGGAGAAAAAGACAATTACAGGATGTGCACTTAAACAAATAACAGAAACAGAGGAAGATAAACAGGAAGAAAGATGTATATGAAAACAAAAGAAAATACGAAAAACAATTAAGCAAATTCTATCAGAGAAAGAAGAGATATGTTAAAGTACTAAATAAAGAAATATGATACCTTTACATAAATAATTGTTTAGTGAAGAATACAGAAACTGTAAATAATAGTGGACGTACATTCATAAACATGAATGAGGCAGCGAGGTGTGACGAGGGGATCTGGCCGACGATCGACGCTCAGAGGAAAGGCGAGACGGACATATAATCAGATTTCTACTGGAACTATTAGTGTTGGAACTCTTCGCTGGCTGCTGAGGCTGGGGACGGAGCGCTTATGGGAATGTCCCAAATGCTGTGATGTCGGTTCTTAAATCAATCAATCAATCATAAACATGAGGAGAAGCTGGATGAAGAAACAATAATAACAATTTGTTTTTAAAAGTAAAGAGAAGCAGGCAGACAGACAGACAGGCAGGCAGGCAGGCAGGCAGGCAGGCAGGCAGGCAGGCAGAAAGAAAGAAAGAAAGAAAGAAAGAAGAAAGAAGAAAGAAAGAAAGAAAGAAAGAAAGAAAGAAACTTGCCGACACACCAAACACAAAATGGCGTCTTCTACTCTGGAAAAATGTCTTTATTGGCTATAGTCTTGACATAGTCCGTTGTAGTCTCGACAATACTCTACGTTTCATTACGTTGTACTTTTATTCCTTTTTTTGTGACTGGAAATCTACATGAAGATACATGTTTACACATATAACGAATACACTTCAAGGTTTGTAAATAGGACTTCTACATTTTTCTTAACATATGTCAATGTAAGAAAGGGCGTGCTGAAATGTTATGTTGAATCTATTTTGCTGAACGGCAGTGAATCATGAAATGTGAATAAACGAAGCTTAAATGCAACCGAGATGTGGTTCCAGAGACGAATCTTGAAAATACCATGAGATGCCAGAGTAACTTACAACGATTGCCTGGAAGAGACTAAGGAAACTTGAGCGTTATATACAATTTTAATAAAGATACAAACAGCATTCCTTTTTTATTTGAATGGAAGAGAGGTATTGGAGAACATCCTAACGAATTGAAAGATAAGTGGGAGAAGAAAGATAGGGACATATCAAATGATAAGATAAATAATGCTGAATGGACTGAGTCGGGGTCATGGCGGAATAGTATCAGCAGGATTGATGCAGAACATCAAGGACATAGATCTGTGGAGAGACATGAACACCTACACCTGTTGGCAGGGCACAAGATGATGATGATATACCAATAGGTCGAGTTGAGTGAGAAGGGGTCCTTTACTATTACTTTCACATTTGAGGCTGAGTCGATCTCGGAACCCTCCTCCATTCATCATGTGCCTTGCCGATAAGCGTGGGCGATCATGTTTTGCCTTCTTACTCGATCACCAGAGTCGTGGATCAGCTCCGTGTTTCTGTCTCGACCATGCCACGTGGCCAAGCTATCCAAGTATTACTTCTCTGTCTTCCTCTTGGTCTCTTCCCCTCGATCCTGCCAGTTGTCACCAAGTTCTCCAATTCATTTCATCTCATAACATGCCCCACAAAGTTTGACTGTCTACGTATAATGTCTCTAATCAGTTTATGAACTTCATTTGTTTCTTGAAGGACTTGTTCATTGGTCTTTCTGTCTGTCCATGGTTTTCTTTGCATTTTCCTCAGAAACAACATTTCCACATACATCAGATGTTTTTCAGCTTGTCTGCTCATTGTCCACGCTTCACATCCATATAAAAGTACAGGTTTTATGTAGCACTTCAACACTCTTTTTTCTTGTTTCAATTGATACATTTTTATTGGTCAGTATGTTTTTCATCTTGCAAAAGGCTACCTTCGCAATGTCAATTCTTGTTCTAATTTCTTCAAGGCATCTCCCATCAGATGTTATGACTGTTCCGAGATAACTGTGCCGATTCACTTGTTTAAGAATATGCCGATTTATTTGTATATTACATTGTGGTATTTCCTTGTTCCCAGTGACGACCATAATCTGTGTCTTCTTACAATTCAATTCTAACCCAAGTTGTTCACTGTGTGCAACAACCGCATCTACTAAATGTTGCAGGTCCTGTTCATTGTCTGCAATCAAGACTGTGGAAGGCACCCTCCTTCTCTTCTTATATTCCTCTTATTGTCCATGCCGTGTGACGTCAGTGATCATGTATGTTCACACCGTTCTGTCTCTTGTGCTGCTAATCATTTCGAATAACTATCTTCCTCCATGCCACGATGTAAAACTGTCCAGCATCTTCTTTCTTGGTCTCCCCCCACCTCGCCTTCACTTAAACTTCCCTGTTGTGACGACATACTCCACCTGTCCCCTTGTCATGACATGCCCAAACAATGTGGACTGTCTTCTTCTGATGCAAGTTGCCACTTCTTGTGAGTTAATTTCTTTCAAGGCATCGCAATATCTCTCTCTCTCTCTCTCTCTCTCTCTCTCTCTCTCTCTGTCTCTCTCTCTGTCTCTCTCTCTGTCTGTCTCTCTGTCTCTCTCTCTCCCTCTCTGTCTATCTATCTATCTATCTATCTATCTATCTATCTATCTATATATCTATCTATCTATCTATCTATCTATCTATCTATCCGTCCGTCCATCCATCCATCCGTCCGTCCGTCCGTCTGTCCGTCCGTCCGTCTGTCTGTCTGCCTGTCTGTTTGTCTGTCCATTGTGTTTTCATCATTCTTCTATAAAATCACATATCCGCAGCTTTCAATCATTCTTCACTACGTCTACTAATTGTCAATGATTTGCTTCCGTAAACCAGAATTGGCCCGTGGCCTTTCTCCCCTCCAACTTACCGGTTATGATGACATATTCTAGTTTTCCCCTTCTCGTGTTATGCTGAAAGAATATGGACTGTCTTCTTCTGATGCGAGTAACCAGTTCTTTGTGTAAGTTAACTTCTTTCAAGATATCTTCGCCACATATATCTAAGGAGGGGGGGGGGGGGGGTGGTGTGTGTGCCTGCGTGGTCTCGAGGTATGGTGTCCGCCTCGAGTGTTGGAGGTCCAGGGTTCAAGCCCCGGTGAGGGCCGGGATTTTTTCACGTGGACTTCTAGTAATAAAACTTTCCCCTGGTCTCTGGGTAGTGAAATCGGACACCCGTGTATATTGTTGTGCACGTAAAAAATCCCTTGGCAGTTGTAAATCGAAAAAGAGTAGCCTAACGGCGCTGCCCGGGCAAAATTTCGAGTTAAAAATCTACCCAAAGTATTTCAGGATCCTCGCCGGTGCTACGGAGTTCGTGCACTGAGCTGAGTTTCTCCAAACTCAGGTTTGAGTTAGGAGGAGAACGGAGCACTTATGGGTTACACCCGTGTGCCGTGATGTTGATCCATCGACTAAACTAAACTAAACTAAACTAAACTAAACTAAACTAAACTAAACTAAACTTTCAAGATATCTTCACGCTATCTACTCATGGTGTTCTCATTCGCCTATAAAAACCTCATCCCCGCAGCGTCCACATAATTCCTCCGCTGTCTGCTAATTGTCGATGATTAGCTTCCATACATCAGGATTGGCTCAGTATAACTCTATGAACTCTTTTCTTTATCTCGACTGACAAAGATAAATTGCAGAGAAAATTTTTTGAAGCCCAGGTTAGAGGAGAAAAATATTCTCGCCTTGAAGGGGATTGGAACACAAGACCAACAGATCGACAGGCAAGGGTTTTTGAGGCTTTGTTGAGTGAGTACTCTGCCGAGCTATTGCCGAACCGTATGGCAATATCAAGTTATCCAGAAAATGACGTTTCTAAAGTCAGTTTCTCTCTGCATCCATATTTCCCCTTGCACATTTCCCATTCTCAAGTTTGTTGTAAACCTGGCTTTTTCGGTTAAAAATTAATAAGGCAGAGCCAATTAATTTTGTATTTTTAGAAATTTTATTTCTCTTTTGAAAACCTTTCTTTTCTCTGATATTTTCGTAACCTTCTTTTGCTGCTTCATTTTAATGATTATTTTAATATTTCAAGATGTTCTTCGTCATATTCCTTTTTTTCTGAGGGGGGTGAGGGGAGTATTAGGTCTTAAAATACAATTTTTAAAATAAAATAGAATAATAATAATAATAATGCAATGTCTTGTCAGGTTCGAAGCACGTACTTGTATTTTGGCTGCTAAATCTGAAATAATAAAAATGCCAATTCTGGTCCAGTTCAAACGAGAAGATTCCAATTACCGAGTCGATAACAGTCATACACTAGTTGCCAGACTGCGCTGAGACAGTTTGAAGTTAGCCCTCACAAGGCAGGAAACCTGGACTATTGGGCAACTTTGACTGAACTTCTGCTTGTGATCAGCGTCTGACGTCAGGATTTGTCATCATCATGTAGCCATGCCGTCAAACTATCGCCAGTCTTGGACCAGATCTGTGGTCTTGTCCCGAGTATACCATATGGCCAAGTTATTCAGTTATATATGTCTCTGCCCACCTCTGACTTTTTCCCCCAGCCATCTTGTTTTTCATGTTGATGTTTCCTCAAAGTGTGCCTAAATAATGTTTGATAATGTCTAATTTCTCTAATCAATTTACGGTTGTCATTTGTTTCTTTCTGGACCGTCTCATTTGGTTTTCTGTCCAGTTATGGCATTGTTTGCAGTTTTCCCAGATGCCACATTTTCACTGCTATTTTATGTTTCTCAGCTTGCGTGTTTATTTTCTATATTTCACACACATATAACAGTATACATTCTATGTAACTCTCCACATCCTTTTTTTCCCCACGGCAAGTGACAGCGTTTTATCTGTGAGTACGTTTTCCCTCATGCTAGAGACTACCATTGACATGGCTCTTCTTGTTATAATCTCTACCAATCACTTTCCGTTACATGATATGACCGTTTCTAAAATTAATTGTATCGATTCACTTGTTTGAGCATTTCCCCATTTACGTTCTTTGATGTTACATTGTAGTAATTCTTTCTTCTTGGAGACGACCATAATTTCAGTTTTCTTGCAGTTTCATTCGATCTCTAATTGTTCTCTGTGCACAACAGCAGTGTTCATAAGCGTTGAAAATCCCGTTCATTGTTTTAAACAATACCGTATCTTTTGCATATCGTATAGTATTGAATGTTGATATCGGGACTAGTTTCTCTTAAATAACGACGCGGACATTCCGCAATTAAAACACTGTTCTCGCTAGGCACAGCCGGCGCAGTCGTGAAGTGGTTACGAACGCAGATCGCAATCCCACACATTACCTTCGAAACACAGCTGCGAGCTAACTGGAAAAGACCGCTTTGCGCTGATTTTCATACAATGGTTTGAGTGCCGATCGTTAAGAATGCAATGGCAAACTACTGAACGTAAACTTGCCAAGAGATAAAAAATAGCCCCCAAAAAGCTGGGTTGACTGCGACGGTCCTGTAAAGAAAATGCAACTAATTTTTAACTGCCTGTGTAGCATGCCATGCACACTAATAATATATTAGGAGGTGGGATATATATATATATATATATATATATATATATATATATATAGTATATATATATATATATATATATATATATATATAAGCACACACACAAAATAAATAAGTAAAGAATAGTATTCAATTAATGTAGACTATTGACAAAGATTAAATTTTAAATAAAACCTGGAGAACTACGTTACGGATAACATGATAAACGGACAATAATAGTAACAGCAAATAAATATATTTTTTTTTAAACGAAAGAAGCAAACACGAGGAACACATTGCTTTAGAAGTAAATATCCTCGATAAAAGTGGTTATTTCCGTTAGAAGTAATCATTGTCATTAGGAGTAGTCATTGTCTTAATAAGTAATTATCGTCATTGAAAGTAGTCATCGTCGTTATAAGTACTCATCGTTATTGGAAGTTGTCATCGTCATTAGAAATATTCATCTCAGTTTGTCGTATTAATCAGTTTAGAAGTTGGTATCTCAATTTGTGGTAATAATCTAGTTAGAAGTAGTCATTTCCGTTTGTAGTAGTATTCAGTTTAGAACTAGTTATTTTTTTTGTAATAGTAATCTGTTTAGAAGTAGTCATAACTGTTTGTGGTATTAATCTTTTTAGAAGTAGTTATCTCTGTTTGTAGCAGTAATCTGTTTAGAAGTAGTCATCTCTTTTTGTAATAATAATCTGCTTAGAAGTAGTCATCTCTGTTCGCAGTAGTAATCTACTTAGAAGTAGTCATCTCTGTTCGTAGTAGTAATCTACATAGAAGTAGTCATCTCTGTTCGCAGTAGTAATCTACTTAGAAGTAGTCATCTCTGTTCGCAGTAGTAATCTACTTAGAAGTAGTCATCTCTGTTCGTAGTAGTAATCTACATAGAAGTAGTCATCTCTGTTCGCAGTAGTAATCTACTTAGAAGTAGTCATCTCTGTTCGCAGTAGTAATCTACTTAGAAGTAGTCATCTCTGTTCGCAGTAGTAATCTACTTAGAAGTAGTCATCTCTGTTCGTAGTAGTAATCTACATAGAAGTAGTCATCTCTGTTCGCAGTAGTAATCTACTTAGAAGTAGTCATCTTTGATTGTAGTAGTAATATGTTTAGAAGTAGTCATCTCTGATTGTGGTTGTAATATGTGAAGAAGTAATCATTTCTGTTTATAGTAATAATTTGCTTAGTTATAGTAATCCCTGTTTGTCGTAGAAATCTATTTACAAGTAGTCATATGTTTGTGGTAGTAATCTGTTTAGAAGTAGCCATATCTGTTTGTAGTAGTAATCTGTATATAAGTAGTCATCTCTGTTTGTAGTAATAATCTGTTTAGAAGTAGTCATCTCTGTTTGCGGTAGTAATCTGTTTAGAAGTAGTCATACCTGTTTGTTGTAGTAATCTGTTTAGAAGTAGTGATCTCTGTTTGTGGTAGTAATCAGTTTAGATGTAGTTATCGCTGTTTGTAATAGTAATCCGTTTAGAAGTAGGCATCTCTCTTTGTAGTAATAATCTGTTTAGAAGTAGTAATCTCTGTTGTAGTAATCTGTTTAGAAGTAGTCATCTCTGTTTGTATTAGGAATCTGACCTGACTAAGCCCAACGCAATCCAGATATTCTGTGAATAGCTTGCGCTGTCGCAAAATTTTTAACCGGTAGCTCACATATTTTTACTTGGCGTGCGGGTAGTCGTACATCAGGACGAAATGTAGACTACAGTCAAATGTTTATATTGTCTAATGTGTCCTCTAGTCTCTACTTCTTTCTTCTACTCCTATGACCGAGAAACAATACACAGGTGTTTATCAGTAGTCAAATGTAGGCTCGCTGACATCTTGAATGCTAACAGTTTACAAAATAGAATGTTTTGTAGAAAAAAAAATAGAATGCACTACACAGCACAGAGGAAGCACCGACAGTGGTTACATTGTTATCCCCTTGATGTGACGCTTTACAAAGACAGTAGTGATTACTGTCTACTCTTTTCCAGCTACAGATGGATTCTAAAGTGCGCAACGTGAACACCGTACTTCCTGTTTTACGTCATAATCCGCGAAAAGGAAATCCACCATATCATATTTCGCAAGAATAAGTTTATGAATGACTAGAAAAATAATTTATATTGAAGTGACAGGTTAAAAAAGTGCCCATATCAGTCTTGGGACTAAATAATCTGACGTGACATCCGGTATGGGTACATCCGATTAACTACCCAGCGGCCATTACAGAGGAAGTGTGACGTCGGGTTTCTCTGAACATGTGTCGGCTGTCTGTCTGCCTGTCTGTCTTATCTGGCTACTACTCTCCCTATCTGTCTGCCTTTTCTAGCTACTAACTCACATATCTATCTGTCTGTATGCCTGTCTCTTTGTCTCTCTGTCTGATTTAGCTATAAACTCGCCTGTCACTTTGTCTCTCTGTCTGATTTAGCTACTAACACTCGCCTGTCTCTCAGTCTGATCTAGCTACTAACTCTCCTGTCTCTTTGTCTCTCCTTGTCTGATCTAGCTCCTAACTCGCGTGTCTCTTTGTCTCTCTGTCTGTTTTAGCTACTAACTCGCCTGTCTCTTTGTCTCTCTGTCTGATCTAGCTACTAACTCGCATGTCTCTCTGTCTGATCTAGCTCCTAACTCGCCTGGCTCTTTGTCTCTTTGTCTGTTTTAGCTACTAACTCTCCTGTCTCTTTGTCTCTCTTTGCCTGATCTAGCTACTAACTGGCCTGTCGCTTTGTCTGATATAGCTACTAACTCGCTTGTCTCTTTGTCTCTCAGTCTTATCTAGCTACTAACTCGCCTGTCTCTTTGTCTCTCTGTCTAATCTAACTACTAACTCACCTGTCTCTTTGCCTCTCGGTCTAATCTAACTACTAACTCTCCTGTCTCTTTGTCTCTCTTTGCCTGATCTAGCTACTAACTGGTCTGTCTCTTTGTCTCTCTTTGTCCGATATAGCTACTAACTCGCTTGTCTCTTTGTCTCTCAGTCTTATTTAGCTACTAACTCGCCTGTCTCTTTGTCTCTCTGTCTAATCTAACTACTAACTCACCTGTCTCTTTGTCTCTCTTTGTCTGCTCTAGCTACTAATTCGCCTGTCTCTCTGTCTCTCTTTCTGTCTGATCTAGCTCCCAACTCACCCTGTCTGTTGATCTGTCTCTGTTTGTTTGTCTTACCTATGTACAAACTCGTCTATACATCTATCTGTTAGTTTGTCGATCGATATATTTGTCTGTAATGTCCATCAATAAGTCTGTTGGTCTGTCTGTCCGTTCGTCCGTCCGCAAATCTGTGGCGCTGTCTCTGTGTTGGTGGTTTGTGTGTGTCTGGTGAGTGGTTCGTGAGTTTTGTCTATCTGTCTTTCGGTCAGTCTAGCGGGCTGTCAGTCTATGCTGTAAGGACATACAATTATACGTTTCACTGACATCAAGAGAAAGGATTATGACATGAGTGCCAAGCGCTATTACACCCAGTGACTCAAGCTGCGACCTGAGCAAAGAAATGTAATACTCAGACTCGGTCAATTAACGATCGGGACTTTGAGTGCCTTCCGTGGCAGGGACTCGGTGTCACCAGCTGGCCATCTTAAGACTAAGTTAATCCTGGACTGGAAGCTCATGGAACCAGTAATATATGAGTCACTGTAATTGTCAGCAAAAGTCGTTATGGTATAACTGATTTTTTTTATACCCGTCAAAAACATCGTGGAAACGTTGAAAAACAGACAGACAGACAGACAGACAGACAGACAGACAGACGGACGGACGGACAGACAGACAGACAGACAGACAGACGGACGGACGGACGGACGGACGGACGGACGGAAAGAAGGAAAGAAAGAAAGAAAGAAAGAAAGAAAGAAAGAAAGAAAGAAAGAAAGAAAGAAACAGTCACAGACAGGCGGGCGAACAGAAATAGACTGTCACACCAACAGACAGACAGGCAAGCAAGCGGGCAGACCAGATATATAGAACAGATAGAAAGACATAACAGAGGACATAAATAGAACGGGAAACAGACAGTTAGAATACAAGAAGACAGGCTGACACCACGTACTTGACTTGTCGTCGTGGAATGATTACTCACCCAGTTCTGTATATGTCCTCTCGTAGACTGATTGTTTTCTTGCATGCTACTGTGTTTCTTTGATGTGGAGAATGTTGTTCTCCGAGAGCTCACCTGTGTTACAAGCAAAATAAGATGAATACACAGATGTGGCAGGAAGAATAGAGCGCCGACATTTGTGAAATCTCGAACACCTTCAGAACACTGCTACAACAAATGTGCGTCAACGGAACAATGCTATCAGAACACTAATACAATAACAGTGCACCTTCAGAACAATGCTAAAACAAATATGCACTTTTAGAACAATGATACAACACATGTGCACTTTAGAAAAATGCTACAACAAATATGAACCTTAAGAATCATGCTTCAACAAATATGAACCTTTAGAACAGTACTAAAACAAATGTGCACCTTCAGAACACTGCTAAAACAAATATGAACCTTTAGAACAGTACTAAAACAAATGTGCACCTTCAGAACACTGCTAAAACAAATGAACCTTTAGAACAGAACTAAAACATATGTGCACCTTCAGAACACTGCTACAACAAATATGAACCTTTAGAACAGTACTACAACAAATGTGCACCTTCAGAACACTGCTACATCAATTATGAACCTTTAGAACAGTACTAAAACAAATGTGCACCTTCAGAACACTGCTATGACATATATGAGCCTTTAGAACAGTACTAAAACAAATGTGCACCTTCAGAACACTGCTAAAACAAATATGAACCTTTAGAACAGTACTAAAACAAATGTGCACCTTCAGAACACTGCTAAAACAAATATGAACCTTTAGAACAGTACTAAAACAAATGTGCACCTTCAGAACACTGCTAAAACAAATATGAACCTTTAGAACAGAACTAAAACATATGTGCACCTTCAGAACACTGCTACAACAAATATGAACCATTAGAACAGTACTAAAACAAATGTGCACCTTCAGAACACTGCTATGACAAATATGAGCCTTTAGAACAGTACTAAAATAAATGTGCACCTTCAGAACACTGCTACAACAAATTTGAACCTTTAGAACAATACTAAAACAAATGTGCACCTTCAGAACACTGCTACAACAAATGTGAACCTTTAGAACAGAACTAAAACAAACGTGCACCTTCAGAACACTGCTATGACAAATATGAGCCTTTAGAACAGTACTAAAACAAATGTGCACCTTCAGAACACTGCTACAACAAATTTGAACCTTTAGACCAATACTAAAACAAATGTGCACCTTCAGAACACTGCTACAACAAATATGTACCTTTAGAACAGGACTAAAACAAATGTGCATCTTCAGAACACTGCTACAAACAATATGAACCTTTAGAACAGTACTAACACAAATGTGTACCTTCAGAACATAGCTACAATAAATATGAACCTTTAGAACAGTACTAAACTAAATGTGCACCTTCAAAACACTGCTACAACAAATATGAACCTTTAGAACAGTACTAAAACAAATGTGCACCTTCAGAACACTGCTAAAACAAATATGAACCTTTAGAACAATACTAAAACTAATGTGCACCTTCAGAACACTGCTATGACAAATATGAGCCTTTAGAACAGTACTAAAACAGATGTGCACCTTCAGAACACTGCTACAACAAATTTGAACCTTTAGAACAGTACTAAAACAAATGTGCACCTTCAGAACACTGCTAAAACAAATATGAACCTTTAGAACAGTACTAAAACAAATGTGCACCTTCAGAACACTGCTAAAACAAATATGAACCTTTAGAACAGTACTAAAACAAATGTGTACCTTCAGAACACTGCTAAAACAAATATGAACCTTTAGAACAGAACTAAAACATATGTGCACCTTCAGAACACTGCGACAACAAATATGAACCTTTAGAACTGTACTAAAACAAATGTGCACCTTCAGAACACTGCTACATCAATTATGAACCTTAAGAACAGTACTAAAACAAATGTGCACCTTCAGAACCACTGCTACAACAAATATGAACCTTTAGAACAATACTAATACAAATGTGCACCTTCAGAACACTGCTACAACAAACATGAACCTTTAGAACAGTACTAAAACAAATGTGCACCTTCAGAACACTACTATGACATATATGAGCCTTTAGAACAGTACTAAAACAAATGTGCACCTTCAGAACACTGCTACAACACATTTGAACCTTTAGAACAGTACTAAAACAAATGTGCACCCTCAGAACACTGCTAAAACAAATATGAACCTTTAGAACAGTACTAAAACAAATGTGCACCTTCAGAACACTGCTAAAACAAATATGAACCTTTAGAACAGTACTACAACAAATGTGCACCTTCAGAACACTGCTACATCAATTATGAACCTTTAGAACAGTACTAAAACAAATGTGCACCTTCAGAACACTGCTACAACACATATGAACCTTTAGAACAATACTAAACCAAATGTGCACCTTCAGAACACTGCTACAACAAATATGAACCTTTAGAACAGTATTAAAACAAATGTGCACCTTCAGAACACCGCTATGACAAATATGAGCCTTTAGAACAGTACTAAAACAAATGTGCACCTTCAGAACACTGCTACAACAAATTTGAATCTTTAGAACAATACTAAAACAAATGTGCACCTTCAGAACACTGCTACAACAAATGTGAACCTTTAGAACAGAACTAAAACAAACGTGCACCTTCAGAACACTGCCACAACAAATATGAACCTTTAGAACAGGACTAAAACAAATGTGCATCTTCAAAACACTGCTACAAACAATATGAACCTTTAGAACAGTACTAACACAAATGTGTACCTTCAGAACATAGCTACAATAAATATGAACCTTTAGAACAGTACTAAACTAAATGTGCACCTTCAAAACACTGCTACAACAAATATGAACCTTTAGAACAGTACTAAAGCAAATGTGCACCTTCAGAACACTGCTAAAACAAATATGAACCTTTAGAACAATACTAAAACAAATGTGCACCTTCAGAACACTGCTATGACAAATATGAGCCTTTAGAACAGTACTAAAACAAATGTGCACCTTCAGAACACTGCTATGACAAATTTGAACCTTTAGAACAGTACTAAAACAAATGTGCACCTTCAGAACACTGCTCAAACAAATATGAACCTTTAGAACAGTACTACAACAAATGTGCACCTTCAGAACACTGCTACATCAATTATGAACCTTTAGAACAGTACTAACACAAATGTGCACCTTCAGAACCACTGCTACAACAAATATAGACCTTTAGAACAATAATAAAACAAATGTGCACCTTCAGAACACTGCTACAACAAATTTGAACCTTTAGAACAATACTAAAACAAATGTGCACCTTCAGAACACTGCTACAACAAATATGAACCTTTAGAACAGTACTAAAACAAATGTGCACCTTCAGAACACTGCTACAAGTATGAACCTTTAGAACAGTACTAAAACAAATGTGCACCTTCAGAACACTACAACAAATGTGTACCATCGGAGCAATTCTACAACACGTGTGTATCTTTAGAACTATGCAATAACAAAGATGCCAGTCTCCGTGGCCAAAGGCTTGCGAACGCGGTTCGTCAGTCGCTTACCAGGCGTTCATAACCGCAGCCGCGACCGATTTGTGCAGCAGACCGTGGCGCGTTCCGTTATAACCTGTTGGTATGGAAGCCGGTGGTTCAGAAAGCAATGGCAAACTACTGAACATAAAATTTGCATAATACATCAACAGCAGCTGAAAAATGCTGGTGTTGAATGCAATGTCCTGTAAGGGATATGCAGCATTAATAATAAATAAATAAATAAATAAAAGGTACATCTTTAGAACAATGTTACAACACAGGCACATCTTCAGAATAATACTAAACCAAATATACTTTTTTTTTCCCGCGTTTCCATCCTGTTTCAGGATATTGCTGTCAACACCAGCATCTTTCAGCTGTATGTTGATTCCTAGGCTAGATTACGCTCATCAGCACGCCACGACTTTCTGGGCGACCGGCTCCATACTCTCATAAGTCACTTTTGCGATTCTAACCACTGCTAATTCTCGTCGCGTCACGTGACGATAGTATTCGGGGTTAGCGGAGAAAGCTGCTAACTCCTCGGCCATGGAGCAGAGAATTCGAAAACAAATGTGAACTTTATATCAATACTACAACAAATGTACACATTCAGAACAATGCTACAACAAATGTTCACATTCAGAGCAATTCTATAACAAACAACAAATTTACTATGTTTGCGTATCAGCATATCGTGCTATCTAAATATCTTTGCATACTCAATAAACAAATAGGTTCTAACAAGGTTGCAACCCTTAGCTGGAAACATGCCATGTCACTATCAAGAGACATCTATCAGCAAGATGTATAATAGATCCATAGTGTTAACCAAACTGTAGGCATGGCTTCTAGCCTGGGGTTTAAGTTTTTGTTAATCTGTCATTGTTCACAAATATCTCCATAAGTGATCAAGTCGCCTTTCATGTGTCACACTATGAGAATCTCCTCACAGCACACAAACTCCGTAGCAAGAACGAGAATTCACATGTGTGCATAGTAAAATCACGCGTGCTTTAATTAATTATTTGATTGTAGTTTGTATTGTTTATTTTGTCTGAGCAGAGGCATTTACGCCGGTCTCTCTGGCTGAGGGGCTACATCACTTTCTCTCTGTAATCCCGTTTATCACGCAGAGTCTCGTAGAGGAGCGAGAACTGAGTAGGTTCGACCCCCGCTCGTGACTTGCGGGATACTGAGCCGGCCGCTCAGAAAGTCCTGTAAAGGATATGCAAAAAAAAAAAAAAGAGTCATTTACGGCCTACCCTTTTCGATTTGCAACTGCCAAAGGATGTTTAACGTCCGCAACGTGCATAAGTCCGTGAAGGCAAGACGTCCGATTCACTAACCCAGGCTCAAGGGAAAGTGCGTCATCTTGTATTTTTATGTACGCACATTCCTCGACATGAATCGAACCAGATCCGCTAAATTTAGAGGCGGGCGTAGCCTCTTAGCTACGCTGCCTAACATGAGAAATTGGCTGAAAGCGTTTCACATTTGCTGAACAGATATACAACTCACATAGCACACCAATCGGGAGCCTTGGTGTATCGGTCATGACGTTACGCTAACTATGACAATAAGCTCGGTAAGATGATGTTTGACATCAGCTCTCGACGTTCGCTACTGGAGGTAAGGACTGGCCACCTCCCCCCCCCCCTTCCTCACCTTCTTCCCCCTCCCCTGCGCCCAGGCCCCACAACGTGATGGTTCTAACACTTCACATGCTCACATCATGTCCCCCGCCATGGCAGGTCTATTTATCAACCACACATTCTACACATTCCCACACCAGCAGGTTCCTGACATAGCAGGGTCAACCACAAATCACACATTCCACACATCACTGCAACATTTGAGGAGGACCGGCGCTCTAGACAGAGATCCAGAGTGGAGCGTCAAGGATTCCCTGGTCACATCTTAACGGAATATACACATACACACATTGGCACCTTGCCGTCTTGACAGACGATAGTTTGTGCTTGAAAAAGGCATAATAACTTTTACCTATGGCGGTAGCGAATGTGACTGATAAGGCCAATTTGCGCTGTAAATGTCCGTTCACAGTGGGTGCATGTGAACACGTGGTCATTTCCACCATCATGCACCATCTTACGTCTCACACGCTCGGTGTGTGACTTATCTGCAATAATTTTCTCCTTTGTCTTTATTCCATTTCTGATGTTTGCCCTCCATGCAACACGTTCAGCGGCGACTTGCTCCCAATGTGCATTATCAATGCCTGTATCAATCATGTCCCGCTTACACACATCTTTGTATCGTAGTAGAGGCCGACCCTGAGATCTCTTACCCATCTGTAATTCACCAAAAAAGATGTCCTTTGGTATTCTACCATCATCCATCCTCCTAAGATGTCCTATCCATCTAAGTCTACGAAGACTGAGCATGGAATAAACCGTCACACAACCTGATCTTTCCAATACTTCAGTATTTGTGATTTTGTCTTGTCACTTAATACCAAGAATTCTTCGCAGACACCGCATATGAAAGCTGTTTAAACGTTTCTCTTGGTGTGAGTAAGTTGTCCAGGTTTCACTGCCATAAAGAAGAGTACTAAGGACACAGGCTTGATAGACAAGGCTTTTGTTTTGGCAGTAAGCTTCCTGTTCTCCCAGACTCTTTTTCTTAACCTGTTCATTGTTGTTGCTGCCTTACCAATCCGGATGTTGATTTCCTGATCTAGGGATAATTTGCTATTTACCACTGATCCTAGATATGTAAAATGGTCTACCATCTCTAGTTCGGCGTCGTCAATAAAGATTGATGGTACCCCATGTGCACCTTGTGACATAATCTGTGTCGTCTTTTTGCTAATTGTTAAACCAAATTCAGAACAAGCATTGGAGAATGCAGATAGTAGACATTGCAATTCTTCCTCAGAGTGGGTCGTAACTGCAGCATCATCTGCAAAAAGCAACTCTCTGATCAGTACCCTCCTAATTTTGGTCTTGGCCTTCAATCTCTGAGCATTGTAGAGGCCGCCATCTGAGCGTGAGTGAATGTATATACCACCATCCTGATCACGAAAGGCATATTTCAGTAGAAGTGAAAAGTATATTCCAAAGAGGGTGGGAGCTAGTACACAACTTTGCTTAACTCCACTCTTGATTTCAAACTCTTCAGAAGTTGCACCATCAAACTTGATTATACCCTTCATGCCTGTGTGGAACGATTCCACAATGGACAGAAGAGTTGGTGGGCAGCCAATCTTCTTTAGTGCCTTGAACAGACCCTCACGACTGACCAAATCAAATGCCTTTGTGAGGTCGATGAAGGCAATAAACAGTGGTTGATTCTGTTCACGGCATTATTCTTGCATTTGTCGCAATGAGAATATCATATCAATGGTAGACCGGTTCTGTCGAAAGCCACACTGTGATTCGGGGTAGACTTGATCTCCTAGGACTTGAAGTCTGCGCAGAACAATTCTGGCAAATACTTTTCCAACAATACACAGAAGTGAGATACCCCTATAGTTGTTGCAGTCGCTCCGATCGCCCTTGTTCTTGTACAGTGTTATGATGCTTGAATCTTTGAAATCCTGTGGGACTTGTCCTTCTCGCCAGCATAGCTCTATTAGCTGGTGGATCTGTAGAGTGAGTGTGTCTTGCCCACTCCTGATAACCTCTATTGGAATCCCATCCTTACCTGGAGCCTTGCCAGATGCAAGTTCATTTATAGCACACTTAACTTCTGTTATGGTGGGAAGTGTGTCCAGGTGGTCAAGAGTTGGTAGAGCCTCTATGGCGTTGAGGGCATCATCCGCTAGTTTGGTCTCACTTGAGTAAAGCTCCAAATAGTGCTCTACCCATCTGTCCATCTGCTGTTTCTTATCAGTGATGATTTCTCCAGTCAAGGTTTTCAATGGTGCACTTCTTTTGATCACTGGACCACAGGCTTTCTTTATTCCTTCATACATGCTTCTTATGTTTCCCTTATCACTTGCGATTTGAATGGACTCACATAACTTGATCCAATAATCATTTGCACACTGCCTGGCAGCCTTTTGCACATCCTTCCTAGCTTGCCTTAGCTCACTCAGAGTGTTACGCGTTGGTCTTTCCTTGTTTCTTAAGAGAGCTATCTTCTTCTTATCAATCAAGGGCTGCAGAGTCTCGCTGTTTGCCGCAAACCAGTCCTGCCTCTTATGATCCACAGTGCCGTAAACCCCTACGGCAGTTTTATAAAGAGTTTCCTTAAGTTGACCCCACTTTTCATTTACTGTACAATTTTCTGGTGTATCAGTGAAAGCGTCTTCAAGTTGCTGTTGAAACTGAAAGCACTTTTCAGGATCGTGAGTGTTAATAATATTAATCCTGGGACTAGATTTGTTTTTAGCTGTGTAGATTCTCTTTGGTCTCAGTCTAACCCTTGCATCAACCAAAGAATGATCCGTATCACAGTCAGCACTGTGGTAACTTCGAGTCAATGATATATGGTTCAGATGTTGTCTCCGTGTGATGATGAAGTCCAGCTGGTGCCAATGGCCGGATCTTGGATGTTTCCATGTGACCTTATGCATCTCTTTTGTTTTAAAAAAGGAGTTTGTAATACATAGGTCATTACTGGTGCAATGCTCCAGCAGCCTTTGCCCATTTTCATTCATGCGACCGATGTTGTATTTTCCAAGGCACACTGGCCATGAACTCGAGTCCTTGCCCACACGAGCATTGAAATCACCGAGCATATAAATGTAGTCAGATTTTGGAACTGCCTTGATCACGGAGTCTAACTCCTCATAGAACGAATCCTTCACATCATCAGAGGAATCGAGTGTCGGTGCATATGCAGTAATAATGGTGGCAAAACCACAAGAGGTTGCCAAGCGCAGGGATAATAGTCTTTCATTTCCTCCTGCTGGAATTTCAATCATTCCCAGTAGCGAATTCTTCACTGCAAAGCCCACACCGTGTTGCCTTTTTTCTGCCTGCCCTCTACCCTTCCAAAAAAAGGTGTAATTGTTTTCCCTGAGTGACCCTTCCTCAGCGAGGCGAGTCTCCTGCAGGCCAGCAATATCAATGTTAAGACGATTGAGTTCGGCATCAATCACAGCCGTTTTTCTCACATCGTCAATATTGGTCAAGTCAGTGGAAAATCCTGGACACATGGTTCTCACGTTCCAGGTTGCAAGCCGTAGCTTGAGGTTTCTATTTTTATTTTTATTTGTACCTGGTGCATTGGTTTTACAGCCTGCGATTCAGATTTTGTCCTAGCCCCAAGCACCCATTGAAGCAGGCAGGCTGTGGCGGATCAGCACCCAATTGGCCGGGGGCTGCCCAGCTTGAGGCGGGCGGTAGCTGATCAGTGACACCTGTAGGTGTCTCCCACCGTCAGAGGCAACGCGTGGCGCCCCATGTCTACGCCAATTGACAGGGACTTATAACCCGTAACAGTTGCCTCTCGCTTTGATTCCGAGACCAGTTAAGACCAGGGATGGAGTTATTGCCTCTCCATAGCACAAAGCCTGGGCTAAAATATATAGATCATGTGTTGCCCATGCAGCATGATCCCTCTCTCGGCCTGCCTAGTTCACTCCAGACGAAAGGTAACACCCCTACATCTGGAACAAGACAAGCTGCAGAAGCTGCCAGATCAGTAAAGCAATGCTCTAACTGTCCGCCTGTCGGAGCTTCGATCCTAGACCAGCCGCCAATCCAAGGCTTAGGGCCTGGTCTGCCCTGCCATGACATTTTGTCTTTAGCTTGCATTTCCTCGCACCAGCGTAAGGCTTGTACCCTCCCAATTGTGCTCTTCCGCCCGAAGCCGTTGGCATAATGTGGGGTGTCGGGTTTGGTAAGCGCCGCCCAATGTTCGGCGCTAACAGAAAGCAGGTAGTACCGTCTACTGTTATACGGTAGCTCAGTCATATCTGACTAAGACCTGACACACAAACGGAATATATCATCATGATTATCATCGGAAACCACTATGGTGTAGAGGTTAGAGCGCTTAGCTGCCTGGACAATGGTCCAGATTCAATCCCCAGCTTAAGCAGGGTTATTTTTCCGACCATGACAGACTTGGGTTTTCCTCAGCAGCATCATCCAGTGCCTTGCCAGCTGGCGTAGGCGATCATGCTTTTCCACAAATTGCGATCTCCGATGGCATGGATAAATTCGTGTCTTGACGCAACATGCCAAGAATTTTCTCATGTTGTCTTTCTCTTTCTCTCTTTCTACAAATCTTTCAGGTTGTCACAACATGTTCCAGTTTTTGTCTTCACATAATGTAGCCCAAAATCAAGCTGACTACTTCATTCTGATGTTTGTAATGAGGTGTCTTTGCGACTTAGCTTTCTTTAAAATGTCCAGATTGTTCATTTTGGCTGTCCAGTTAATTGTCAGCATTCTTCCTAGCTACGTAAAACTGGGCACCAGACAGTTTTAACCAATTGTAAAGATACTGTCAGGGAAGGAAATGCGGCAAGGAGGGAAACTGATCACCCTACCTCATGTATCGAGGCCTAGAATTGGTGAAGTCAACTCCAGCGTCAGTATCTGATTTGTGACTCCCTTGTACCATCACTGTCATCATTATCATCATCCTTCTGTTTTTATTTTGTTTTTCTCTCTTGACTTTCCTGTGTGCCATTTATTTCTGGTCTTCTGATCTTCTGCTTATCGTCCATGCGGTGCGGCGTTGGTAATTACGTCTGCCCCACTGCCTTCTGTTTCGTGTTCTAAAACATTTCTGTTGTTCCTCCATGTCATGTTGTCAAACTGTCTAGAATCTACTTTTTTGGCCTCCCCCTGTCTCACCTCTCCTCTTCAGCTGTCCTCTTTTCACGACATGCCAAGAATATGAGGACTGTCTTCTTTTGATACGGGTAATCAGTTGTCTTTGTCAGTTAACTTCTTTCAACATAACATCCTTTTAATTCTTTACATCAACAGTGGTCTCGTCATTCGTCTATAAAAACCAAATCTTTGCATCTTGTCTGCTAATTATCCCTGATTCGCATCCTTACATCAGGCAATGAATGAGTCACCAAAACACGAATAGCAGATTATCAGCTTTACTAGAAAACAATTACAAGAAACAAAATGGACGTCCCGGTTGAAGCCTTCGTCAGCACAGAACACTCAAACTCAAACAGAAACACAACTACATGAAAAACACTACTTGAAAAAGACTACATGAAAATATTAAGGTTACTTATCTGTATCCTTGTTTGATGCATCAGGATTGGCTTAATACAGCTGTTAAGACCGCTTTTACTCATTAGACCGCACAACATATTCTTGATCTTGTGAATTGCTGCCATTTCTTGGGCTATTTTACATTTAACTTCCTTAAAACAAACTCCATTTGTCGTTATTAAAGTACTCAAATACTTCAAAAGCATTGACTTGTTACAGAATGCTTCCATTTACTTTGATTTTGCATTTATAATCAGCATGGTTTGGCCATGCAAGTAGGTTACCAACTAACAGTATACCACTACAAGCAATGGTGTACAGACCAGAGGGAAGCAGAGGAAGAGGCCGACAACGTAAACGATGGACACAGGAAATAACAGAGTCCATGGGAATATCGATACATGAAGCCCATAAGCGGGCACTCTCCCGCTGTTTATACTTCACCTCGACACCTCAAGGTACAAGAGGAACATGATGAGATGAGATCAGATGAATCACCATTATTTATGTTTTGTTTTGTTTTTAAATGCAGATTGGGTCCATTGTTTTTACTTTTAGCTGCAGTTATGTCTATCATTTCTTGTAACTGCGTTTCTATTTCCTCGACTAAAATGATGTCAACAATATAGCGCAGGTTGTTTACATTTATGCCCACCAACTGTTATTCCTGTCACGACTTGTATGGATTTCATTATTATTTCGGTGTACAAATTGAGCAGATCGGGTGATAGTACACAAACCTGTCTAGCATCTTGTTTAATATGTTGAAAGGTCCCCAAGTGGTTGTCGATTCTTATGGATGCTTTTCTTGTGTGTTGCCAATACAAGATTTTTATATTCTCAGATCTTTATCATCAATGCTTAAAATTTCCATCATTCTAATTATTTTAACATGTTTCATCCTTATAAAATCATTTATTATAGTCCCAAAAGCACAAATATACAACTCTGTTCATTTCAATTATTCTTTATGTTAATGTTCTTATATGTGTGTATGGTGTTGTTTGTGCCACACTTAAAAAAAAAAACTCTAGTTGCACATCTTTTACGCTGCAGTTAACCCCAGCATTTCTTGGCTGTTTGTGATTTCTTGACAAGTTTACGTTCAGTAGTTTGCCATTGCTTTCCGAACGACCGGCACTCATACCATTTTATAAAAACACAACGCAGGGCGGTCTGTTTGTCTGGTTCTATTTTGCTTCTTATTATTCTCATTATAAGTAGTAAAGTAAAGTACCCTTTAAACGCCTTTATTATTTTTTGTGTGTGTGTGTGGGGGGGGGGGGGGGGGGGCATATCCTATTTACAGGACATTGCAGTCAACACCATCATTTTTCAGCTGCTGTTGATGTCCTTGACAAGATTTATGTTCAGTAGTTTGCCATTGATTTCTGAACGACCGGCTCACATACTTTTCCGTAAGAAACCAACGCGAGGCGATCTGCTGCCGAATCTCGCGCAGCTGTGTTTCGTACGTGAGTATACGGGATTACGAACAACGTCCTTAACTCCTACGCCAGGGAGACCGGCTAGAAGGACATTACCCATGCATATACAGATTGTTGAGCGCAAAATTCCTGAATCTAAAATTGGAGGAAAGAAGACACAGCCAGTAGCTAATGAAAAGTTGTTTTGTAACTTCAGAGCAGGGACTGGCCTTGAACACTGCGGCACAAATGTATAAACATAGCCTATGATGAAGCCAAGAGATTTATACGAGGTTTGGGCCGGTTTGGGAGGACTGATACAAAGATGGGATAAGTGCATTAATGTTGGTGGACATTGTGTTGAGAAGTAAAGGGACAATGTATGTATAAAAACAAATTGGTTTCAAGTTGTTATCATATTTAGATATTTTTCTACAGCCATTTGTGACTTACTTATTAACTTACCCTCGTAAGAAGCAAGTATAGAACCAAGATGAAATCAGAGCAACTGGGTCACCAAAAAGATGACGCATATTACCAACTCCACCGAAAAGAACAAGTTACTATCTTCAGACTGCATGACACAACAGGCTGAAAAACCACATGTTTAATAAACTAAAGAGAGAAGATGCTGATGAATGTAATTGAAACTGGTATAATAACAGCTAAACATTTGTTGCAGGAGTGCCCAATATATGCAGAAAAGAAAACAGTATTTTGGCAGAAGAAGAAGAAGAAGAAGAAGAAGAAGAAGAAGAAGAAGAAGAAGAAGAAGAAGAAGAAGAAGAAGAAGAAGAAGAAGAAGAAGAAGAAGAAGACGACGAAGAAGAAGAAGAAGTAGTAGTAGTAGTAGTAGTAGTAGTAGTAGTAGTAGTAGTAGTAGTAGTAGTAGTAGTAGTAGTAGTAGTAGTAGTGGATGAGTGATGTGATCAGTACCACACCAGCCGCGTTTACTTCCCAAGATATTTCCTAGTACTATTTCAGGATAGGTACATTTTAAAAAATCGAAACCACCCCGTTGCTGTTCGAAGCTAGTTACCACTATACCGCGGCCCCCTTGGTATATGGTGCTTGTGCCATATTTTAGACACATTAGCAGGCGATGAGTGATGTAATCAATAACACGCTGTCCGTGTAATATATTTCGACTTAGTCCTTCATAGCTTTAATTTACTGGCACCTTGTCGTCTTGACTGACGGTAGTTTGTTACACTGTGCTTGGAAAGCGGCACAATAACTACAACTGATAGCTGGGACCAGGGATAGAGTTATACCTGTCTAATGTCTGGGCCATATTGTAGAAACCATCAGATGCCCAATGACCAGGGATAGAGTTATACCTGTCTCATGTCTGGGCCATATTGCAGAAATCATCAGATGCCCAATGACCAGGGATAGAGTTATACCTGTCTAATGTCTGGGCCATATTGCAGAAATCATCAGATGCCCAATGACCAGGGATAGAGTTATACCTGTCTAATGTCTGGGCCATATTGCAGAAATCATCAGATGCCCAATGACCAGGGATAGAGTTATACCTGTCTAATGTCTGGGCCATATTGCAGAAATCATCAGATGCCCAATGACCAGGGATAGAGTTATACCTGTCTAATGTCTGGGCCATATTGTAGAAACCATCAGATGCCCAATGACCAGGGATAGAGTTATACCTGTCTCATGTCTGGGCCAAACTGTAGAAACCATCAGATGCCCAATGACCAGGGATAGAGTTATACCTGTCTAATGTCTGGGCCATTTTGTAGAAACCATCAGATGCCCAATGACCAGGGATAGAGTTATACCTGTCTAATGTCTGGGCCATATTGTAGAAACCATCAGATGCCCAATGACCAGGGATAGAGTTATACCTGTCTAATGTCTGGGCCATATTGTAGAACCATCAGATGCCCAATGACCAGGGATAGAGTTATACCTGTCTAATGTCTGGGCCATATTGTAGAAACCATCAGATGCCCAATGACCAGGGATAGAGTTATACCTGTCTAATGTCTGGGCCATATTATAGAAACCATCAGATGCCCAATGACCAGGGATAGAGTTATACCTGTCTAATGTCTGGGCCATTTTGTAGAAACCATCAGATGCCCAATGACCAGGGATAGAGTTATACCTGTCTAATGTCTGGGCCATATTGTAGAAACCATCAGATGCCCAATGACCAGGGATAGAGTTATACCTGTCTAATGTCTGGGCCATATTGTAGAAACCATCAGATGCCCAATGACCAGGGATAGAGTTATACCTGTCTAATGTCTGGGCCATATTGTAGAAACCATCAGATGCCCAATGACCAGGGATAGAGTTATACCTGTCTAATGTCTGGGCCATATTGTAGAAATCATCAGATGCCCAATGACCAGGGATAGAGTTATACCTGTCTAATGTCTGGGCCATATTGTAGAAATCATCAGATGCCCAATGACCAGGGATAGAGTTATACCTGTCTAATGTCTGGGCCATATTATAGAAACCATCAGATGCCCAATGACCAGGGATAGAGTTATACCTGTCTAATGTCTGGGCCATATTGTAGAAATCATCAGATGCCCAATGACCAGGGATAGAGTTATACCTGTCTAATGTCTGGGCCATATTGTAGAAACCATCAGATGCCCAATGACCAGGGATAGAGTTATACCTGTCTAATGTCTGGGCCATATTGTAGAAACCATCAGATGCCCAATGACCAGGGATAGAGTTATACCTGTCTAATGTCTGGGCCATATTGTAGAAATCATCAGATGCCCAATGACCAGGGATAGAGTTATACCTGTCTAATGTCTGGGCCATATTGTAGAAATCATCAGATGCCCAATGACCAGGGATAGAGTTATACCTGTCTAATGTCTGGGCCATATTGTAGAAATCATCAGATGCCCAATGACCAGGGATAGAGTTATACCTGTCTAATGTCTGGGCCATATTGTAGAAATCATCAGATGCCCAATGACCAGGGATAGAGTTATACCTGTCTAATGTCTGGGCCATATTATAGAAACCATCAGATGCCCAATCAGCGTGATCCCTCTCTGGGTCTGCTTAGTTTTCTGCAGGGAAAAGGTAACACAGTTTACGTCTGGAACAAGACAGAAGCTGCTAGATCAGCAAAGCAATGCTCTTACTGTCCGCCTGTCGGTGCTTTAACTCTAGACCAGTTGCCGACAAAGGTTTAGGGCCTGGTCTGCACTGCCATGATATTTGTCTTTAGGTTGCATTTCCATATTGCTTTAGTTAATGACTTCTTACATACTTAACATTATCAGTTTTAAATTTATTTATTTAAGGAAAGAAAACCCAAAAAAAAAACAGGTAAACATCACTTCCAGACAATTTTAAACAATGTTTCAACAGTTTGCTTTCAAATTTTCAAGTACTGAAACTTTAAGAACCTGCTTCCTTGTTGTTCAACTATTTTCCCCTCTTTTCTCTGTGTTTATTTTTCTTCAATAATGTAAATAAAATAAAATAAAATCGATGATCAAGAGCGAGAACTTGAGATGCGCATTTCCTTGTGAAGTGAAAATTCGATATCCAGCTGTTTTCAACAGCCGTGTCATCTGGCGCAGTCGAAGAATAGAATTTCGAACTGCAAACTCTGAGAGACTGGAGCTATCGAACTTATATCTATTTACTGGGCATTCTTCCCTTCCTGTGGCCTCATCATTTGAGGCCCAGTTCTAGAAAACCAATGTTGTTGAAAATTATTTCTTTATGATAGCCCGCGTGATCGTTTCAAAGACGAGGTCATTATTTCGCAATAAAATTGGAATGGTAAAACTCGCCGTTCTTGGATATACTTTGAGAAGTAGAAGGAGCAGACGAAGTAGATAGAGCAGACAGAAGGGGAGATAATGGGTTAGCGTACAAGATAGAATAGACAGAACATGTATAAATAGATAGAAGCAGACAAAGACATAACCGTTAGAAGCAGACAGAACCGATAGTAGTAGACAGATACGGTAGTAGTAGCTAGAACAGACAGGAGTAGACAGATCCAGGATAAGTAAATGGAATTGATAGATGTGGAAAGAACAGATAGAAATATATACAACACACACGAGTATAAGTAGATAGATATGTTAGAAGCCAGACATAACGGATAGAAGTAGACATATCGGTAAGAAGTAAACAGAACCGATAGACGTAGACTGGACAGAGGAAAATGGACAGATCCTATAAAAGCAGATAGAACGGATAGACGTAGACAGGTGAGATAGAAATAGATAGAACTGATAGAAATAGATAGAACACATAGAAGCACATAGAGGCGGTAGAAGTAGATAGAACACATAGAAGCACACAGAGGCGGTAGAAGTAGATAGAACACATAGAAGCACACAGAGGCGGTAGAAGTAGATAGAACACATAGAAGCACATAGAGGGCGGTAGAAGTAGATAGAACACATAGAAGCACATAGAGGCGGTAGAAGTAGATAGAACACATAGAAGCACACAGAGGCGGTAGAAGTAGATAGAACACATAGAAGCACCTAGAGGCGGTAGAAGTAGATAGAACACATAGAAGCACACAGAGGCGGTAGAAGTAGATAGAACACATAGAAGCACATAGAGGCGGTAGAAGTAGATAGAACACATAGAAGCACACAGAGGCGGTAGAAGTAGATAGAACACATAGAAGCACATAGAGGCGGTAGAAGTAGATAGAACACATAGAAGCACATAGAGGCGGTAGAAGTAGATAGAACACATAGAAGCACACAGAGGCGGTAGAAGTAGATAGAACACATAGAAGCACATAGAGGCGGTAGAAGTAGATAGAACACATAGAAGCACACAGAGGCGGTAGAAGTAGATAGAACACATAGAAGCACATAGAGGCGGTAGAAGTAGATAGAACACATAGAAGCACACAGAGGCGGTAGAAGTAGATAGAACACATAGAACCACAGAGGCGGTAGAAGTAGATAGAACACATAGAAGCACACAGAGGCGTAGAAGTAGATAGAACACATAGAAGCACATAGAGGCGGTAGAAGTAGATAGAACACATAGAAGCACATAGAGGCGGTAGAAGTAGATAGAACACATAGAAGCACATAGAGGCGGTAGAAGTAGATAGAACACATAGAAGCACATAGAGGCGGTAGAAGTAGATAGAACACATAGAAGCACATAGAGGCGGTAGAAGTAGATAGAACACATAGAAGCACATAGAGGCGGTAGAAGTAGATAGAACACATAGAAGCACACAGAGGCGGTAGAAGTAGATAGAACACATAGAAGCACATAGAGGCGGTAGAAGTAGATAGAACACATAGAAGCACAAGAGGCGGTAGAAGTAGATAGAACACATAGAAGCACACAGAGGCGGTAGAAGTAGATAGAACACATAGAAGCACATAGAGGCGGTAGAAGTAGATAGAACACATAGAAGCACACAGAGGCGGTAGAAGTAGATAGAACACATAGAAGCACATAGAGGCGGTAGAAGTAGATAGAACACATAGAAGCACACAGAGGCGGTAGAAGTAGATAGAACACATAGAAGCACACAGAGGCGGTAGAAGTAGATAGAACACATAGAAGCACATAGAGGCGGTAGAAGTAGATAGAACACATAGAAGCACATAGAGGCGGTAGAAGTAGATAGAACACATAGAAGCACATAGAGGCGGTAGAAGTAGATAGAACACATAGAAGCACACAGAGGCGGTAGAAGTAGATAGAACACATAGAAGCACATAGAGGCGGTAGAAGTAGATAGAACACATAGAAGCACATAGAGGCGGTAGAAGTAGATAGAACACATAGAAGCACACAGAGGCGGTAGAAGTAGATAGAACACATAGAAGCACATAGAGGCGGTAGAAGTAGATAGAACACATAGAAGCACATAGAGGCGGTAGAAGTAGATAGAACACATAGAAGCACATAGAGGCGGTAGAAGTAGATAGAACACATAGAAGCACACAGAGGCGGTAGAAGTAGATAGAACACATAGAAGCACATAGAGGCGGTAGAAGTAGATAGAAAACACATAGAAGCACACAGAGGCGGTAGAAGTAGATAGAACACATAGAAGCACATAGAGGCGGTAGAAGTAGATAGAACACATAAGAAGCACAAGAGGCGGTAGAAGTAGATAGAACACATTAGAAGCACATAGAGGCGGTAGAAGTAGATAGAACACATAGAAGCACATAGAGGCGGTAGAAGTAGATAGAACACATAGAAGCACATAGATGGCGGTAGAAGTAGATAGAACACATAGAAGCACATAGAGGCGGTAGAAGTAGATAGAACACATAGAAGCACATAAGACGGCGGTAGAAGTAGATAGAACACATAGAAGCACATAGGAGGCGGTAGAAGTAGATAGAACACATAGAAGCACATAGAGGCGGTAGAAGTAGATAGAACACATAGAAGCACACAGAGGCGGTAGAAGTAGATAGAACACATAGAAGCACATAGAGGCGGGTAGAAGTTAGATAGAACACATAGAAGCACACAGAGGCGGTAGAAGTAGATAGAACACATAGAAGCACATAGAGGCGGTAGAAGTAGATGAGAACACATAGAAGCACATAGAGGCGGTAGAAGTAGATAGAACACATAGAAGCACACAGAGGCGGTAGAAGTAGATAGAAACACATAGAAGCACACAGAGGCGGTAGAAGGTAGATAGAACACATAGAACGACATGAGGCGGTCAGAAGTAGATAGAACACATAGAAGCACACTAGAGCGGTAGAAGTAGATAGAACACATAGAAGACATAGAGGCGGTAGAAGTAGATAGAACACATAGTAGAAGCACATAGACGGCGGTAGAATAGAAGTAGGATAGAACAATAGAAGCACATAGAGGGCGGTAGAAGTAGATAGAACACATAGAAGCACACTAGAGGCGGTAGAAGTAGATAGAACAACATAGAAGCACACAGAGGCGGTAGAAGTAGATAGAACACATAGAAGCACACTAGAGGCTGTAGAAGAGATAGAACACATAGAAGTCACATAGAGGCGTAGAAGTAAGATAGAAACACATAGAAGCACATACTGAGGCGGTAGAAGTAGATAGGAACAATAGAAGCACACAGAGGCGGTAGAAGTAGATAGAACACATAGAAGCACATAGAGGCGGTAGAAGTAGATAGAACACATAGAAGCACACAGAGGCGGTAGAAGTAGATAGAACACATAGAAGCACATAGAGGCGGTAGAAGTAGATAGAACACATAGAAGCACATAGAGGCGGTAGAAGTAGATAGAACACATAGAAGCACATAGAGGCGGTAGAAGTAGATAGAACACATAGAAGCACATAGAGGCGTAGAAGTAGATAGAACACATAGAAGCACACAGAGGCGGTAGAAGTAGATAGAACACATAGAAGCACATAGAGGCGGTAGAAGTAGATAGAACACCATAGAAGCACATAGAGGCGGTAGAAGTAGATAGAACACATAGAAGCACATAGAGGCGGTAGAAGTTAGATAGAACACATAGAAGCACATAGAGGCGGTAGAAGTAGATAGAACACCATAGAAGCACACAGAGGCGGTAGAAGTAGATAGAACACATAGAAGCACATAGAGGCGGTAGAAGTAGATAGAACACATAGAAGCACAAGAGGCGGTAGAAGTAGATAGAACAACATAGAAGCACATAGAGGCGGTAGATTAGAAAGTAGATAGAAACACATAGAAGCACATAGAGGCGGTAGAAGTAGATAGAACACATAGAAGCACATAGAGGCGGTAGAAGTAGATAGAACACATAGAAGCACACAGAGGCGTAGAAGTAGATAGAACACATGAGCACAAAGAGGCGGTAGAAGTAGATAGAACACATAGAAGCACACGAGGCGGTAGAAGTAGATAGAACACATAGAAGCACATAGAGGGCGGTAGAAGTATATAGAACACATAGAAGCACCAGAGGCGGTAGAAGTAGATAGAACACATAGAAGCACACAGGAGGCGTTAGAAGTAGATAGAACACATAGAAGCACACAGAGGCGGTAGAAGTAGATAGAACACATAGAAGCACACAGAGGCGGTAGAAGTAGATAGAACACATAGAAGCACATAGAGGCGGTAGAAGTAGATAGAACACATAGAAGCACATAGAGGCGGTAGAAGTAGATAGAACACATAGAAGCACATAGAGGCGGTAGAAGTAGATAGAACACATAGAAGCACATAGAGGCGGTAGAAGTAGATAGAACACATAGAAGCACATAGAGGCGGTAGAAGTAGATAGAACACATAGAAGCACATAGAGGCGGTAGAAGTAGATAGAACACATAGAAGCACACAGAGGCGGTAGAAGTAGATAGAACATATAGAAGCACATAGAGGCGGTAGAAGTAGATAGAACACATAGAAGCACACAGAGGCGGTAGAAGTAGATAGAACACATAGAAGCACATAGAGGCGGTAGAAGTAGATAGAACACATAGAAGCACACAGAGGCGGTAGAAGTAGATAGAACACATAGAAGCACACAGAGGCGGTAGAAGTAGATAGAACACATAGAAGCACATAGAGGCGGTAGAAGTAGATAGAACATATAGAAGCACATAGAGGCGGTAGAAGTAGATAGAACACATAGATAGCACACAGAGGCGGTAGAAGTAGATAGAACACATAGAAGCACACAGGAGGCGGTAGAAGTAGATAGAACACATAGAAGCACACAGAGGCGGTAGAAGTAGATAGAACACATAGAAGCACAAGAGGCGGTAGAAGTAGATAGAACACATAGAAGCACATAGAGGCGGTAGAAAGTAGATAGAACACATAGAAGCACATAGAGGCGGTAGAAGTAGTAGAACACTAGAAGCACACAGAGGCGGTTAGAAGTAGATAGAACATATAGAAGCAAACATAGAGGCGGTAGAAAGTAGATAGAACACATAGAAGCACACACAGAGGCGGTAGAAGTAGATAGAACACATAGAAGCACATAGAGGCGGTAGAAGTAGATAGAACACATAGAAGCACACAGAGGCGGTAAGAAGTAGATAGAACATATAGAAGCACACAGAGGCGGTAGAAGTAGATAGAACACATAGAAGCACATAGAGGCGGTAGAAGTAGATAGAACACATAGAAGCACATAGAGGCGGGTAGAAGTAGATAGAACACATAGAAGCAACATAGAGGCGGTAGAAGTAGATAGAACACATAGAAGCACCAGAGGCGGTAGAAGTAGATAGAACACATAGAAGCACATAGAGGCGGTAGAAGTAGATAGAACATATAGAAGCACATAGAGGCGGTAGAAGTAGATAGAACACATAGAAGCACATAGAGGCGGTATAGAAGTAGATAGAACACATAGAAGCACATAGAGGCGGTAGAAGTAGGATAGAACATATAGAAGCACACAGAGGCGGTAGAAGTAGATAGAACATATAGAAGCACATAGAGGCGGTAGAAGTAGATAGAACACATAGAAGCACACAGAGGCGGTAGAAGTAGATAGAACACATAGAAGCACATAGAGGCGGTAGAAGTAGATAGAAACACATAGAAGCACATAGAGGCGGTAGAAGTAGATAGAACACATACGAAGCACATAGAGCGGTAGAAGTAGATAGAACACATAGAAGCACATAGAGGCGGTAGAAGTAGATAGAACATATAGAAGCACATAGAGGCGGTAGAAGTAGATAGAACACATAGAAGCACATAGAGGCGGTAGAAGTAGATAGAACACATAGAAGCACACAGAGGCGGTAGAAGTAGATAGAACACATAGAAGCACATAGAGGCGGTAGAAGTAGATAGAACACATAGAAGCACATAGAGGCGGTAGAAGTAGATAGAACACATAGAAGCACATAGAGGCGGTAGAAGTAGATAGAACACATAGAAGCACATAGAGGCGGTAGAAGTAGATAGAACACATAGAAGCACATAGAGGCGGTAGAAGTAGATAGAACACATAGAAGCACACAGAGGCGGTAGAAGTAGATAGAACACATAGAAGCACATAGAGGCGGTAGAAGTAGATAGAACACATAGAAGCACATAGAGGCGGTAGAAGTAGATAGAACACATAGAAGCACATAGAGGCGGTAGAAGTAGATAGAACACATAGAAGCACATAGAGGCGGTAGAAGTAGATAAAACATATACAACCCACTTTGTTACTTCTACTTTTTTAGTCGTCACTGTAACTTCCAGACGCTCTAAACTCTAGCTCCATCAGATCTATTTACTTGTCATTACCGTAACTTTCAGACACTCTAAACTGTAGCTCCATCAGTTCTATTTCCCAAATATAACCGTAACTTCCAAACACTATAAACTCTAGCTGCATCAGTTCTATTTACTATTTGTTATTATCGTAACTTCCAGACTCTAGCTCCATCAATTCTATTTCCCAATAATTACCGTAACTTCCAGACACTCTAAACTCTAGCTCCATAAGTTCTGTTTCCCAGTTATCACCGTAACTTCCAGACACTCCATACTGTAGCTCCATCAGTTCTATTTCCCAATTATAACCGCAACTCCCAGACACTGTTATCTCTAGCTCAATCAGTTCTATTTCCTAGCTATTACCGTAACTTCCTGACACTTTAAACTCTAGCTAAATCAGTTCTATTCCCAAGTTAATTCCGTAACTTCTAGACCAGTGGTTCTCAACCGGTCGGGAATCCCCCCAGGGGGGAATTTTAGGGTGTCTGGGGGGAGGGGGGGGGGGGGATTAAGATTATCTCAATATCGCGTTAATACAAGAACCGATTACTTGATATTGTTTTTTTTCCTTCATACTTTACGGTTCTGTACGTCTCACCCTTCTAAAATTCATTTTATAAAGTAAGTAGACCCACAAATTACGTTTTTATGTGGACGTCTAGACTTGTTTTAGTATGTGCTATTAAATTTAGCTTCCATTATTACGTATACTGTGTAAAGGAAATGGGGGGGGGGGGGGGGGGGGTTAGGTAGGAAACACGCAAAAAAAGGGGGGTGACGTTCTTAAAATATGGTGAAGGGGGGCACGGGCCAAAAGGGTTGAGAACCACTGTTCTAGACATTCTGTTCTGTAGTTCTATCAGTTCTATGTCCAAGTTATTATCATAGCTTCCATACACTCTAAACGCTAGCTAAATCAGTTCTATTTCCAAGCTATTACAGTAACTTCTAGACACTCTATTCAGTAGCTCCGTACTTTCTATGTCCTAGTTATCCTCGTAACGTGCCTCCAGGCACTATAATCCTGCACTGTCAATTTTTAGTAATAAGAAAAAAATATCTATAAAACTTGTCCACGCCTCGCTAGATATTGGATATACGGTACTTGTTCCTATACTCGATAAGATCGATGGCCAGTGACTACGGCCATCATGTCTATCCACAGCCTTCTGTCTCGTGTACTGCCAATCATTTCTAATACAGATGGTCCTACTTGTCTAGAATCTTCTCTCTTGGTCTCCCCCTGCCTCTCTCCCCTTCCAACTTTCCCAATGTCACGACGCACTCCCAGCGTTCCCCTTCTCACGCTGTGCACAAAGAGTATAGATTATCTTCTTACCTTGCGAATAACCAGTTCTTTGGCATGCTGCTAGCTCCATATTTTTGGTAGACTAACGGCACTCGATGGGCGATGTTGTCATTATCAGGCCGACCGCCTTTGCTTCCCTGAACATTTACTGGTGGCCACTGGGGCGACCTGGGAGCAAGGTCAATTTTAAAACAACCCCCGTCTCGGTGGAGACTCGAACACATGATCTTCGAACCGGCAGACAGGCGTTTTAGCTACTGCGCCACTGCCACTTCCCACCTCATCTATCTTCTAGTTATTGACTCTCCCCCCTCTGCCACCGCCATAATATTTATGTTTCCTGTTCTTCGTCTTTACACATTAGCCACACAAATAAATAGGAGCATAGAATATTGTGTTACGTGTTCTTGGGAAAAGGGAGAGAGAGAGAGAGAGAGAGAGAGAGAGAGAGAGAGAGAGAGAGAGAGAGAGAGAGAGAGAGAGAGACGAGAGAGAGAGAGAGAGAGAGAGAGAGAGAGAGAAGAGAACGAACGAACGAACGAACGAACGAACGAACGAAAATCTTTATTTTCGAAAGGGTTAAGAATTGGGCACGCAGGCCCGTCTGACATTCTGCCTTCTTCTCTATTTCCTCTCATACATTCTTTCATTCAAAATCACTTATGAAGCAAATTTTTGACAACAAAAGAACAATAAGCATTAAAACGCATGAAAAATAATCAATAACAAATAACTCACTGAGGCAATGTTTAACATGGGCACTATAAATACCTAAACGTGCCATGCATATGGAAATGCATTTATTTATTTTTTTTTTGGGGGGGGGGTGGGGGGGGGGCTAGCTGCTTTTGAGATAATTTACCATTATTATTGTCTTTTTTTTATGGGGCCATGTAGTCTGCTACCGAGGTAGTATTCAAACAGGTTGCGAATGTATGTATAATTATTGGTGGGTCTTTGATTTCTTGTGGAAGATTGTTCCACAACTGAGCGGCAGAGTACGCTAAGCTTGTTTTCTAAAGGTCCTATCCTACGGGTTAGGGACATCAGGAGCATTTTGAAATTGGATTTTGTGAATTAATTTACCATTATTATTGTCTTTTTTTTTTTTATGGGGCCATGTAGTCTGTACCGAGGTAGTATTCAAACAGGTTGCGAATGTATGTATAATTATTGGTGGTGTCTTTGATTTCTTGTGGAAGATTGTTCCACAACTGAGCGGCAGAGTATGCTAAGCTTGTTTTATAAAAGTCTATCCTAGGTTTAGGGACATGAAGTATTTTTAGTCGTTCTCAATGTCTTGCGCTATATTTAAACAATTGCCAAAGGTAGCGTGGAGCATTTTGAAATTGGATTTTGTGAATTAATTTAGCCTTATTAAAAAGTAGGCGTTTGTGGAGTGGCAGTAACCGAAGACGTTTATGTAGGTTAGAATTGTCGGTAAGCTTTTCACCGTTAATTAAACGTACTACCCTTTTCTGGAGTGAATAAAGGCGTTTTGTTATTGATTTGGAGCATCCATCCCAGATTGTGGAGCAATAATCAATATGTGTTTGTATATGGGAAGTATAGAATATCTTTCTTGAGTTTTCGTCAAAGACATTTTTAATTTTGGCAAGTCGGTATACTTTAGAGAGAGAGAGAGAGAGAGAGAGAGAGAGAGAGAGAGAGAGAGAGAGAGAGAGAGAGAGAGAGAGAGAGAGAGAGAGAGAGAGAGAGAGAGAGAGAGAGAGAGAGGAGGGAGAGAGAGAAAAGTCAAGCAGTTCTTGTCGTGAATCCCAGAGAATTTCTTTAAGCTTTTGTAAAATAGTTTACAAATAAATTACACTTTCGAGCACTTTTACGACTTCCTATGTAGGTTGGACAGCAACAATAGAAGAGCATATTACACGGATGCTTTAAGCGAACTGTGCGCAACACGTGACTTCCGCCAGGCCGACATAAAACAAACAACTACATACGGGAATAGTAATGTCAAGAACCCTTTAACACAACTTAAGGCACATCGGACATACAGTTCATTCATTCATTCAGTAGCATGTCCTTTGCAGAAATTCGCTCCCATAACAACCTTCCTGAAAACCTCTCGATCATAAGCAAGATGTCCCACGTCCGATACACCCATCTGGAGATCATCTGCCACATCCTGCACCCATCTTCTCTTTGGCCTTCCTCTTCCTCTCTTCCTGGGCCTATACACGTATATTATTGTTCTCTCCAACCTTTCATGACGTTTCAAGTCACATACATATTTCAAAATTTTTGGGTTTTTTTTGGGGGGGGGGTCTTTAGTAGCCAATCTTCTTCAATATTCAGATGTTGTCATATGAATGCATTTGTTCTTTTCTGTATCCAAGATATTCATTGAACCCTTCAATAACATTTATATTCAAATGTATTCATGCGCTGTTCAGCTTGTTGTATACCGGTAAGATGGACTGAACTGTTAACCTCTCGTCCTTGACTGAGAGCACCTGTTTCAACATAACTTAAGCGAGCCGTCGTTATTTCTCTGCATGACGGTGCGAATCAGCAATGGTTCGAATCGCATCGGTAACTAACTAATGTGAGCCGGTCCGATCAGAAAGCAATGGAAAACTACTGAGCGCAATCTTACCAAGAAATCAACATACAGCTGAAAGATGCTGGTGTTGACAGCGATGTCCTGTAAAGGATATGCAAAAAAAAAACGTAATTAATAAGACAAGAAGACGCGTAACTTGGGAAATCAACAAGGGCAACTACAGTTTGTCATGTAAAGTGTTATCTGAATTAGCAGTGCCAGATGTGGCCGTTTGACTACCATAGTTACTCGCCATATCTTCCAGTCAAATATGACTAATGTCGGTTTCCATAAATCAGGGTTGGGAATAAGTCGCCATTACCGTGTCTGGGGAGAAATCGGGTTAGAAACACAAAGACGAACACTCGCAGGTACACCAATCACTGGAGGATTTGTTGAGGCACTCACGTGACTTGAGAAATAAATCCGCCGGAATTGATCGATACTTTTAGAAAGAATTTCAAGCTAAAAGTAAACGTTTGTATGTTGTAAGTAATTAGTAAGTGAAGACAAAATAGAAAAGAAGAACAAACATGACACAACAAAAATTAAGGCAATAAAATCCATTACAGATGGAAAGAGATCTTCTTATTGTTGAGGCCTTGTTATGATCATGTCTGTTCAAAGCCTTCTTCCCGTGTACTGTCAATCATTTCTGATACTGATGTCCCTCCGTGACTTTATTTCAAACTTGCCAGCATCTTCTCTCTACTGTTGTAGAGACATTTCTCCACTCCACTGAGAGAGTAGCAATTAGCTGTATTGTCGTTTCCTTGATTCAGATTGATAGAGTAGAAATCATTCATCAATCAATCATAGTTTTATCATTCGAATTGATCACGTAGAATCCGCTGTAGTAACGGGTATTTATTTTTTTTTTGTTCACACTGATAGAGCAGCCAATCAGCTGTGGTGACGTTTTCTCCATGCACAATTCCACCTCTTACATTGCTGCCTTATCAACGACCGGCCCAATTCTTAGCACTTGTGCGCCATCTAAAATTAAGACAACACCCTGACAGCCACTATCCTAGGGATGTAAGTTCATAGGATCTAGGTCATCACATTATGATGTGGGGTAGCCAGTTTTCTTATCACTGATTTCTTTACCCTGATCAATCGCTGGTGTCACTATAACCTTTTTTGCCTGGGAATTGCACTCAGACCATAGCGTTCTTCACGCTAAAGCCACACAAGATGCATCAGCTCTGTGTAATGTACCTTGTTTCCGAATCTTAGTTATATTCGATCATTTTGCTACTCGCATCTTTAGTTTATTGAAAAAGGGATAATACAGTCTGGTATGTCCTGTGCGGAGTCTGAAAACTGCTACTTGTTCATTTCGGTCGAGTTGGTAATATGTAACATCTTTCAGGTAGGCTGGATGCTCTGATTCCCATTTGGTTCGATAAGTGCTTCCTTATAATTATATTTCCTCATCACGGTGTACATAAGGCTGGGGTGGTCGTCCACCGTCATTTCACAGTCTGTCAGCATATTGATTTCCAGTTCTAGCGCAATGTGATGGGATTAATTCTATTACAACTAGTTTGAACTTCTGACAAAATCCATGGAGTGCCGCCTTTCTTCTTCTTTTTCCCTCTATCCATTGGGGCATAGGCCCTCAATCAACACACTCTAAGGCCCCTTAACTTTAGCTACCCCATGTAGCTCTGTCCATATACTTTCCATGCTGTACATTTCTGTTTTTAGGTCTGCTATTTCTTCTGTTTTCGTTCTTCAATACACTACCAGTAAATGAGCTGCCGTCGACGTAGCTCTTGGGGTCGTCGGAATACGCAAACCCGTCTACCACTGCAAGGTGGAGACACCAAGAGACGGGGATTTCCCTGTCCTGATGACATCACTGGTGCCGTGGTAACCTTTATGGATATTGATGTCTGCAAAGTGGAGCACGTGTGTGCTCACGCCGCTTGATTCGCTCTACATAATATTCCTCGTTTCTGAACTTGATTATGTGCGATCGTTTTTGTTTTTGAATCTCTGTCTTCGCGTGGAAAAGTTACTATGATAAGTCTACGCGTGGAAAAGTTACTTATGTATATTCTTATATTTACACGTAGAATAGTTACTATGATATGTCTACGCTTGGAAAAGTTACAATATCCTATGGACAACAATCCCTTTCAAATTAATTCCCGATGGATAGCGGGAATTACAGAGACCATAGGAACCTTGATATATGAAGCCCATACAGGGGCACTCTCCCGCTGTTTATGCTTCACCTCGACACCGCAAGGTACAAGAGGAACCTGATGAGATGATGAGATGAGAGGATGACAGGGTTACTACCGTAATCTGAAGCTGGGATGGGCGCTAATTATAACTTAGCTTATGAGGTTGAACGGAGTAGGGGTAATGGTAACATGACCGGCCGAATCAAATAGTCCAATGTTATACAGTCACATGGGTTAAATTTCGCCTGCTGACCGGCATTGTTCACAGACTGATTATAAAAGTAAATAGTAAAAAGTAAGAGACAGTAAATAAAAACTGGAAAAACGATGCAGGAACAAGTGCTGAAGGACAAAGAAAACAACATGTTATACTGAAGCATTGAGCGGCGTGATACCGCTGTAGTCATCCAGATACTACATTTTAAACTGAATCTTTGAGCGGCGTGATACCGCTGTAGTCATCCAGATACTACATTTTAAACTGAATCTTTGAGCGGCGTGATACCGCTGTAGTCATCCAGATACTACATTTTAAACTGAATCTTTGAGCTGCGTGATACCGCTGTAGTCATCCAGATATAACAATTAGCTTAACATGCGGAATATTCTAGATGTTAGCTGCGGAAGCGGCTTACTGACCTTATGATCATGTGTTCAAATCCTCCTCTAGGCGCGGGTTGTTTTAAACATTGGCTTGGGCTCCCTGGCCTACCCAACCCAAACTGGTTACCAAGAAATGTTGTGGAAAGTAAAGGCAGGCGCTGTGGTGCTGACAACATAATCCATCGAACGTGCGGGAGAGCGAGGCAAAAAACAAGCTGTTATATCAGCTGCTGTTGTCTTTATGGGTGGAGAACTAGATCAGCTGCTGCTGAATTTATGGGCGGAGAACTAGATCAGCTGCTGCTGCCCTTCTGGGTTTAGAACTAGATCTAGTGAAGGCTTTGGGGTCGGGTCGAGCTGAGCAGACGGATTATCCATATCTGGAAAGACTATCACATAAATCAGTATATAGGGCGTCTGTGTGATACACAAAGAGTTGAGAGAAAACCCTGCTGACTTTCAATCAAATTTCTCCTAGAATAATCAGTGTGGGAATTTTTCGGTGGCTTTAGAAGACATGTCTTATCTTTCTTTTTTGCCCTTTATTTTCCATTGGGGTATTGACCATCAAATCACTCACTCAAAGCCATCCTGTTCTTAGTTATCCCATGCAGCTCCGTCTATGGTGTCTCTATATTATTCTATTCTATATTATTCCGCTCAGCGTACGTGGGCATGATAGTCAGTGGCAGAAAACCTTGAAACAATTCAAATATAGGTCAGCATGGCCGAATAAATAAGAACGCGTGTTCTTAAACATCCGGTGTGCTGATGCCGGGGTAAGGGGTTCAACCGGACAGTTGGTCTAAATTGTTGACTTATCGTCTTTGACTTGGGGACGTTAGTTACGAGTACCACTGAAGTCGGAGTGGGTTCGCCTGATGGTGAGGGATATTGTTAATAGGTAAAGTTAATCCACACTCAAAATTCGGTCCAGCACTACTAATAGTAGTATGTATGGACTACGCTTGAGTTCAAAGCGAGCGAGAGGGAAAAAAATTCAAACTGCTAAAAAATGCAGAGCATACAGGCAGACAGACAGACAGGTAGGTAGGTTGAAAGGCAGACAAAAAGAGACAGACAGACTCATACAAACAGACAGACAGACTCAGTCAAAGAGACAGACAGACGAGCTAGTTGATGAGAAATATACTGCTGGACACTGAACGTAAAGACAGAAGGCGGACAGGAGACAATCACACGGAAAGACAGATAGACAGAGATAGAGAGACAGACAGAATGGCAGATAGGCAGTTACAGACAAATAGTTAGGTAATTACATACAGACAGATACACTGATAGACAGACAGGCAGAGTTACAGACCCACAGGCAGTGTCACATACGGACGGGCAGAGTTACAGATAGACTGAAAGACTGACAACCAGAAGGGCAGACAGAAAGGCAGAATTACAGACCGACAGGCAGAGCTACAGACGGACAGACAGAGACAGATAAAAACGTAAAATCAGATAATGTGAAAATAAAATATTTTTTTTTTAAAAAAAGGTCCATTTGACCAACACATTTATATATCTTTTAAGTGTCTCAGGCCAGGTGAACAGTAAATCATAATAGACAAAAATAATAAACATAATATAATAAAAACCAAGAAAAACAATAAATACGTTAAAACACGACATTCATGTCTGAAGTTTCTTTTATAACAACCTTTGTCGAGAACAACACAAACTTGAGTAATGAGAAATAATTAGAAATTATAATACGCAATACAGAGAGAAAGATGTCTAGACAGTCAGAAGCGGACTGACGGCCGGCTTTGGACAATTAAATACAGACAGCAAAAGAACGTGTCTTTATCTATTAATTGTCCAATGCGACAGCTGTACACTTTCGTCTTTTGCATGCAATCATTTCCTATATGTTTGTTTGCTGAAATGTTGACAGCAAAACTGACAACAAGTCTGCTTTGATTTCAGAATAAGATGACAAGAAAACTATCCATGCCGTCACAATATTACATGCTTTTATTTTCTAAACATCTTACAGCTGGACGAACATCCTTGTTTCCGTTGTCAATTTGTATGAAATGTTTGTCCAGACATGCGTTTCCTATCTGTGTGAGCCACTCGCGTCACAGATTTACTCACACACATTCGGGGACCTCACGCGCTGTCGCGTGCATGAAATAGGCTAGGTAAGGCAGCACGAGATAGTTAATGTAACAAGTAGCCATTTAATGATGGCAGAAATTGTAAATAAAAACACCGTGATTTCGTGGTTTTGTTTGTTTAAAGAAAGATAAAGTATTGTCTCGTCTCATGTCGTTTAAATATCCGATATCTGATTTGAAGCTTTTGAATGTGTCACGGCACTATTCTAGATTTGAAACTTGCTCAAACCCTTTTTCTGGAGCTAATATGGTGGTTTGAAACAAAACTCGCTTACACTCAGGAAATAAATGACCGTAGACCCCGAGGTAGACCAAGAAGGCGGTGGAGAGATAATATACATACAGACCTACAAGCACTTGGAATCAACGACTGGCAAGAGAAGGTCCACCAGAGAGACGAATGGAGACAGATTGTATTTGCAGCAAAGAATCTCAATGGCTAGGAACGCTGAAGAAGAAGAATATGGTGGTTTCCTCTTGACTTCCACATCAAGGCAAGCGGTTTGTGGGCTCAGAGTTCAGCAACAAATTCATATCAGAGTCCTTCGCTGTTTAAGTTCCCAGTGGTCTTCGTATTATACGGGATACGCTTGTCCCTGTATGGCGTTTGCCGAACTCTAGTGCGTTGCTCGTCTTCTACAGCTAGGGGATACAGTTGGGCGTGTCTCTACAACTCAGCCTACAAATCTTCTCCTTTTGCCCTTTATATCCCATTGAGGTGTGCCAAGACGCTTCTGTCGTTAACTCTTGAACTTTCAACAGTGAATAATAAAACAATAGGCTCGTTCTTCAACAGAACTATAACAGCACCTTTGCTTTTTGAAAAATTCAAAGAAGAAATAGATCGAGTCGGAAATATAAGCAGTCGAACATCAAACGCTGTTTATTTTCTCACAGCTCAACGGGTTTGCTTCGTAACAAATAAATACTTCCATATTTTACTGTGCCTTTGCTGAGAGGGCGGGCAGTGCTTGCTTGCTTGCTTGCTTGTGTTCGTTGGCTTGAGCTCCAACGCAAAGCCCTGTATGTCGGATGAAGGCATCCCGTTGTCCAACATCAGTGTGATGTCATACAGGACCTGAGGTTTGCGTGAGTATCCGTTGTCCCATGTCTGGCTTATTGGTGCGCAGACTGGTGGTTCCTCGCCGTACAGGCAGACACTCTCCGACTTCGGAGGAATCGGCGATCCTATTGACTTCAGCCAGGACCCCGAATGGACCTGTTGCCCAGGACGCTCGACGAGGACGCGTCAATAGGTCTTGGCCAGTATATAACCCGGCCCTGGTGCCTTGGAAACACCTCTGCGTCCCAAGGGCGGGCAGTAACTATCATGGAATGTATGTACTAATAATGTCATCTAACAATACCGTTGTAAATTGATTTAGTTCAAACTTATATTATTTGTCCGCAGACGATCTTCTGTCTCTCTTATGAGTCTATTTCTCCCCGCTTCTGAATTCCATCAAAATTCACCCCAAGCCGTCCTATGCTTATTTATACCATGTAGCCCATGTTATCCCCCATATTATTCAGTTCAGTTTCTACTTCTCTTCTCCGTATGTTTTAGGTCTTCCTCTTTTTTCTTTCTCCCTGTGAGTTTCAGACAATTGCCTTTCTAGTTATACTATTCTCAGGTTTTCTCAATGTATGTTTTATCCAGCGCTAACATCTTTTCTTAACCTCTTGATTCACTAGTAGTTGTCTAGTTCTCTCCATCAGCTCCACATTCGTAATTTTGTCATTTTAATTCTTCTATTTTAAGCAGGCAGCAATTATTGAATGTCTATAGTTTCTGTAACCCTTTCAGTTGTTCTTCGTGTTTCCAATCCATGTCTCCCCGATCTCTTGGGTAGTCTTCTCGGATAAAGCCGAAAAGCAGGAGGTCCCGTGTGCAAAATATGACCGTTAAAAATTCTACGGCAGTTGAAAATAGCAAAAAGTAGGCTGTAAGGCGGCCGTCCTGGCAAAAATTTTTAGGAAAAGCTAGAGCCCGTTATCTTTGATGGAATCTGTCTTGATAGAACAAACCTTACACAAATGCATGCCGAAGTCGAACACACTGACCTCTGGGGTGTATAATAAGGTGCACACACTGTCCTGGAAAGAGGAAGTAGAAGACAACCAGTCATGTCTGATTTTCGTGTATAGGGTTACATCTGGTCCGGTTTCTGTGTTATCTCAATCACCCACTTTTCTCGTGTAGTCATGTATTGTTTTACAGTTCGTCTCTCGTGTATGTGTAATCTGTGCAGTAGTACTACAAGTCTAGTACTACATTCCTCGTTTATTATAGTCGCATGTTGTATGAAATTTCGTCTGGTTTGCGTATTTAATATTTTTTTTTTTAAATTTGCATATCCTTTTACAGGACATCGCTGTCACCAGCAGCATCTTTAAGCTGTCTGTTGATTTCTTGGCAAGATTACGCTCAGTAGTTTGCCATTCGTTTTCTGAGCGGCCGGCTCAGTTATCCCGCAAGTCACGAGCGGGGGTCGAACCGATTCCAGCTCTCGCCCGCTACGAGACTCTGCGTGATAAACGGGATTACGGAGAAAGTGTTGTAACCCCTCGGCCAGAGAGACCGGCGTATTTAATATATGCATGATTATTACCAGCCAAACCTGTTTAATGAAATAAACTAGTAAAGACCATTATATATTTGTTGCGTATCGCTTACGGGACGTTGCTGTCAACACCAGCATTTTTCAGCTGCTGTTGATATACTAGGCAAGTGTTACGTTCAGTAGTTTACCATTGCTTTCTGAACTACCGGCTCCCATACCAGCACGCTATAACGCAACGCGACACGGTCTGCTGCACAAATCGGTCGCAGCTAAATTTCGAATGCCTGGTACCCGGCTCACGAACCGCGTTCGCAAGCTTTTGGCCACGGAGTCCGATAAGACCATTAAGCACGCTGTAAAGAGCACAGTGCATATGGTGCTAAATCAATTTTTATTACACCTAAATAGATATCATTAGATACTACTTTTGTTTTGAACAATTTCCAGCCCCATGCCGGGATCAAACCCCTCATCCGATGCGCATGAGGCTCTGGTCGCAACCTCTCAGCCTAACCAACCCCCACCCTCCTCCCTTCCCCATCAGAGGTTGTGTCATTGCAGAGACTACACTTAAATCACACCAGATGTAGCAATACACGACTATCACATACGGTCTTGTCATACTGCAGAGATTAAACAAAGCCGAGTCTAGACCATATACAGGATGTTTGTAAAGTCTCCCTTCACTTTGTATGTAGAACAAATTTGAAAAACAAACAAATAAACAAACAAACAAACAAACTTCTTTCTTCCGTTGATAACACCATTCTTTTTTGAGTGTAAAGCGTTACTCCAGCAGACGAAAGCCATTCACTGCATATTGCTTCACGATGGATTGTGAGGACATGTTATGATGACATTATGTGCTTCATTTTTCAAAAGTGTTCTACATACAAAGTGTAGTGAGACTTCTCAAACACCCTGTACAATTCACGACTAAACTAAGAAAATAAAAACAATGTTTTCCCGTAGTGAATTTGAATAACGAAGACACAAACAATAGATTGCACTATTTATTGCCTGGCATATTTCGCTGCATCTCGCCAGGTACATGCTGCAGAATTCACACAACATAAAGTAAAATAACTAGATAAATCCTTCAAGCTGAAATATACACATGTTCGCACAGTAATGTCAATTGTCTACCACGGTAATTTTAAACTGACTATCATGTCTTTCTGTTTGTACAAAACTGGCCTATGTAGATTAATCATTATGACTTCTGCAAACTTTAACAAGCGACTATTTTGTGTATTAAACAACACGCGAAAGGCACTGACTCTATCAATCACATGGCCGATTTCCAACACTTGCCGTGCAATCGACGAAGCGGGAAGTTTGTGGTGTGTTGGGCCAAGAAAGCTCATTATATCACTGTAGAGAATAAAACAGAATCCAAACCAGATGTAATATAATACTCGACAAACAAACAACTAGTGGTATCAATGCAGAGCTTACACAGACAAGAGACCCGATGTGATACAATAACAAACAAGATTGGTTGTGCCACAGCAGAGATTAAACAGAAGCGAGACCATATGTAAATATAATACACGACAAACAAACAAAACTGATGGTATCACTTCAGGGATTAAACAGAAACGAGACAAGATGTAATACAACATGCGAAAAAACGAAGCACTGGTTGTAATACTGCATAGCTTAAATAAACACGAGACTAGATGTAATACGATACACGACTTAACAAACAAGAATAGTGGAAATGGTAGTAAGGATGGTAGTCACATCGATCCTGTCATGCATGTGTAATCGCTGTAGAACCACTACCTACCATGTTTAGACGAGGTTTCACAACAGATGCTAGCAGTGACTCCATAAGTATTGCATGTAAAATAATCGCATGTTAAAGAACATATAACTTGTAAGAGAATCAGTATGGCAAATACTCAACAGTTTGGCAGCCAAATTATTGCATAAAACAGCGTTGCCCATCCATTCTGCCGCGAATGACCCAGGAATATGCCGCAGGACTGACAGGACTAGGGTGTAGCATAATTTTACCCCAAAAGAATCATTGCTAATGACCTTTAATTAATCGAGCTCATGACACCAAATCAAGGGCTACTATTGCTTTCTTTTAGTTGACCCTTTGCAACATTGAGCAAGGTCATAAGAATGGCTGCTACCCAAGAAATAACTGCTTCCGGCCAACCAGTGTCAACTAGTGGAATGACACCACAAGTGAGCTGTTGCAGTACTGATTGGTGCTAATAGAGCAAGAAATAAGAATTGTTACAGGACAATTAAACAGGTATTTGGTGTAACGGTTAAGAAGTTGCGCTGACATTGGCATGATCACTGTCGAAAGAGGGTTCAATTTCTGGGCTCGCGTGAAAATACCGGCCACAAATTCTGGAATCATGTCATGAACACTTTAACATGTCGCCTCACTTTGTGGCCTCGTGTTAAGAGCGCATGAAAATATCAGCCCCAAATTCTGGCCTGGTGTCATCAACACATAAACCCTAAATTATGTCTTGCCATGAGCATTTGAAAATATCGGTCTCAAATTCTGACCCCATGCCAAAACATTTGATAATATCTGCCCAAAAATGCTAGCCTCATGTCATCAACGCTTGAAAACAGAAATCCTTACATTATATCTTGTCATAAGCAATTTAAAATATCGGTCTCAAATTCTGACCTCATGCCATAACGTTTGGATAATATATGTCACCAAATTCTGACCTTATGTTAAAGTTCTTGAAAATATCTGCGCCAAAATTCTGACCCCTATGTCACGAATGATTGGAGATATCTGCACCACGTTCTGGTATTCTTCTTCTTCATATAGTGCATGACGTGTGACGTGGGTGATCATGTCTGTCCACAGCCCTCTGCTACATGTTTTGCCAATAATTTCTGATCCTGATGTTCCTCCATGCCATGATGTCAAATTGCCCACCATCTTAGCTCCCCTGGCTGTTCTTCCCCTCTAGCTTCCCCGTTGTGATGACATACTCCATCTTTCCTCTTCTTATGACATGAACTGTCTTTTGTTCTGTTGCGAGAAATCATTTCTCTTTGTGAGTTAACTTCTTTTACGATAACTTCATGCCCTTTCTATCCGTCCTCGTTGTTCTTATCATTCCTTTCTAAAACCAAATCTCCGCAACCTCCGCATAATTCCTCACTTGCCTGCAAACTGTCCATGATTTGCTTCGTTACATCAGGATTGGCTCAATGTAGCTTTTAATTCTGGTCACCCATACTTAAAGAAGTCACATGATCGATGACGTCAATTTATGTACTATTTCTGTTAATAATATATTTTTACTGAGGATTGCACGACGTCCCGGATTTTTATGAAATAATTCCCCCTCACGAAAAAATGCTTTCGAAACGCTTATTTGACCCCGATTTTACTGTTAAATGAACTGTTTAACCTGTGACAGAAAGTAAGAGCAGAATTTGTTAAGCAAAAGCTGCAGTTCATAAAATTTAAAGTATCTTATGTAATATGTCGCTTGGACACAACGAAGAGTGATTCTTGAGACGAATGTAGCGAATACCTTGGACTGTCAGAGTAACTAACAATGAATGTCTGGAAGAGTCTAAGGAAAGTAGAACATTATATGCAACTAAAAATAGAGATACAAACAACGTTCTTTGGTCATATAATGAAGAAAGGCACTAGAAAACATCGTGCAGACTGGAATGATCAGTGGATAAAGAGGCATAGGCAGACCGAGAGAAATGATTCTGGATGGATTGAGACGGTGCCATGCAGGAATATCATCAACAGAGTTGATCAGGAAAACCAAGGACAGAAATCCGCGGAAAGACATGACTGCCTACGCCAGACAGCAGGCACATGATGATGGTGATGATGATGATGATGATGATGATGATGATGATGATGATGATGATGTGATGATGATGATGATCATCATCATCATCATCATCATCATCATGATAAGTGACAATATTAAATTATGTAGCATCTTTGATTCTAAGAGACACGATCCGGTTTCTCAGTTACAAGATCTGATTTTTTAAATTAAAAAGTATGGGTTAGTATGAATTGTAAAAATAACCCTATTTTTACAACCCATACTGACAGGACGAGATATTTAAAACACGGCCTGCTGGCCCGCTGTTTGCTACTTCTAATTTCCCGCCTGATCCCAACAAATTGGAGCCAGAAACATCCAGAAGGATGTCATAGTTTCCTGGCCAAAAAATCACGATACCAGTGATCAAGATAATTAGATCCTCTTTGTAGTGCCTCTTTCATGTAATAACTCAGACTGGTCTCGTTGAATTTCCTGTGCACGACAACGCCTGGGTGGTTTGCGGGTCCAAAAATTAAGTTCGCAGGAAAAACGGTTTTCCGTGCCCGACTGGGCAGTCAAAATAATTTTCATCACGGAACAGATAAAAACCATATTTAAAAAGTATAGCCCTACTGTGCTCGGATTTCCGTGTCCCTATTTAAACTATTCTTCTTCTTTCGCACTTTATATGGAGAAGGGGGGGGGGGGGGGAGAGAGAGAGAGAGAGAGAGAGAGGGGGAGGGAGAGAGAGAGAGAGAGGAGGGAGAGAGAGAGGGAGAGAAGAGAGAGAGAGAGGAGAGAGAGAGAGAGAGGAGAGAGAGAGAGAGAGAGAGAGAGAGAGAGAGAGAGAGAGAGAATCTCAACCACTGCACTCCACGCTACTTAAAATATTTATTATTATTTACTATTTGTTGGGATTTAATTCTTCCAGTGCTAAGTTTCGTTTTAAATGGTTTAGTGTACGATGCTTGTTGGATGGTTGGTTGGTTGGTTTATTAGTTAGTTGACGGTTGGGTGGTAGGTTGGTTAGTTTGTTGATTTGTTTGTCCGTTCGTTCGTTCGTTTACTCGCTCACTCGCTCACTCACTCGCCCATTCGTTGATTGGTTTCATTCGTTCGTTTGCTTGCTTGCTCTGTCGTTCATTTATTTGTTCGTTCATTCATTAGTATTTTAGTTGGTTAAGTGGTTGGTTGGTTGGTTCGTTCGTTCGTTCGTTCGGTCGTTCGTTCTTTCGTTCGTTCTTTCGTTTATTTGTTTATTCTTTCGTTCATTCGTTCGTTCGTTCACTAGTATTTTGATTGGTTTGTTCGTTCGGCCAATCGCCCGTTAGTAGTTTGATTGGTTCATTTGTTCGTTCAATCGTTAATTAGTATTTTGAATGGTTAGATAGTTGGTTAGTTGGTGGATGGATGGTTGGTTGGTTTATTAATTTGTTTGCTCGTTCGTTCTTTCGGTGGTTCGCTCGCTCGCTGGTCCATTCGTTGTTTGATTCGTTCATTTGTTTGTTCTCTCGTTCATTCATTCGTTCATTCGCTCATTCGTTAGTATTTTGATAGGTGGGTTCGTTCGTTCAATCGTCCGTTAGTATTTTGATTGGTTGGTTAGTTGGTGGTTGGGTGGTTGATTGGCTAGTTGGTTGGTTTGTTGATTTGTTAGTTAGTTCGCTCGTTCGATTACTCGCTTGCTCACTCGTTCATTCATTGGTTGGTTCGTTTGTTCGTTCGTTTGCTTATTCTTTCGTTCATTCATTCGTTCGTTAGTATTTTGGTTAGTTGATTCGATTGGTTGGTTGATTGGTTGGTTGGTTGGTCAGTCGTCGGTCATCAGTTTGTTGGTTGATTAGCTGGTTGGCTTGACTGGCAAGTTGGTTGGTTGGCTGGTGTTTTGGTTGGTTGGTTGGTGAACGCTCTAGGGCAGTGGTTTTCACCATTTTTAACCCATGCCCCCCTTCACTATATGTTCAGAATGTCATTCCCCCCTTTCGTATTTCCTCCCTATAAATTCCCCCCCCCCCCTTACATAGTATACGTAAAAATGAAATCTAAATTTAATAACACATACAAAAACAAGTCTAGAGGTCTACATAAAACGTGATTTGCAGGTCTATTTACGTTATAAGGCTCAAAGACCCCTCTGCCATACACCGCAAGGTACTATATTGGCAGTAAATGACAGTTATTTACGTTATAAAACGAATTTCAGAAGAGCGAGAAGTACAAACCGTAAAGTATGGAGTCAAAAACAATATCAAGTAATCGGTTCTTGTATTAACGCGATCTTGAAATAATCGTAATTCAACCCCCCCCCCCCCCCCCGAAACCCTAACATCCCCCTAACATCCCCCTAACATCCCCCTAACATCCCCCTAACATCCCCCCATAACATCCCCCTAACATCCCCCTAACATCCCCTAACATCCCCCTAACATCCCCCTAACATCCCCTAACATCCCCCTAACATCCCCATAACTCCCCCTACATCCCCCTAACATCCCCCCTAACATCCCCCTAACATCCCCTAACATCCCCCTAACATCCCCCTAACATCCCCCTAACATCCCCTAACATCCCCCTAACATCCCCCTAACATCCCCCTAACATCCCCCTAACATCCCCCTAACATCCCCCTAACATCCCCCTAACATCCCCCTAACATCCCCTAACATCCCCCGAACATCCCCCTAACGATCCCCTAACATCCCCCTAACATCCCCCTAACATCCCCCTACATCCCCTAACATCCCCTAACATCCCCCTAACATCCCCCTAACATCCCCTAACATCCCCCTAACATCCCCCTAACATCCCCCTAACATCCCCTAACATCCCCCTAACATCCCCCTAAACATCCCCCTAACATCCCCCTAACATCCCCTAACATCCCCCTAACATCCCCCTAACATCCCCCTAACATCCCCCTAACATCCCCCTAACATCCCCTAACATCCCCCTACATCCCCTAACATCCCCCCTAACATCCCCCTAACATCCCCCTAACATCCCCCTAACATCCCCCTAACATCCCCCTAACATCCCCCTAACATCCCCCTAACATCCCCCTAACATCCCCTAACATCCCCCTAACATCCCCCTAACATCCCCCTAACCATCCCCTAACATCCCCCTAACATCCCCCTAACATCCCCTAACATCCCCCCTAACATCCCCCTAACCATCCCCCTAACATCCCCCTAAACATCCCCCTAACATCCCCTAACATCCCCTAACATCCCCCTAACATCCCCCTAACATCCCCCTAACATCCCCCTAACATCCCCCTAACATCCCCCTAACATCCCCCTAACATCCCCCTAACATCCCCCTAACATCCCCTAACATCCCCCTAACATCCCCCTAACATCCCCCTAACATCCCCCTAACCATCCCCCTAACACCTAACATCCCCTAGGGGTGGAAACATTCCCCACCGGTTCAGAACCACTGCTCTGGGAGACTGAATTTCAACCCCACATACAGATGTACAGACGCTCAGGTTGTTGGAGCCCTTAATAGCGCTTCAGTCTATCGGACCCGGCTGGCTGGCTGGCTGGCTGGCTGGCTGGTTGGTTGGTTGGTTGGTTGGTTGGTTGGTTGGTTGGTTGGTTGATTGGTTGGTTGGTGAATGCTCTAGGAGACAATTTCAACTCCACAGATTGACGTCTAGACGTTCAGCTTGTTGGAGCCCTTAAAAGCGCTTGAATCTATCGGACCCGGCTGGCTAGCTGGCTGGCTGGCTTGCTAGCTGGCTAGCTGGCTGGTTGGTTGGTTGGTTGGTTGGTTGGTTGGTTGATTGGTTGGTTGGTTGGTTGGTTGGTGAATTCTCTAAGAGACAATTTCAACTCCACAGATTGGCGTCTGGACGCTCAGCTTGTTGGAGCCCTTAAAAGCGCTTGAATCTATCGGAGTTGTAAAGGGTTAAAGCAAGAGAATCGACTTCATTGCACCGGCTTATATCCCATTTAGCTAGGTCTCTCTCTCTCTCTCTCTCTCTCTCTCTCTCTCTCTCTCTCTCTCTCTCTCTCTCTCTCTCTCTCTCTCTCTCTCTCTCTCTCTCTCTCTCTCTCTCTCTCGCTCTATCTATTAACAACCAGACAACGACTTCAAACTCTAAACTCACACACATCACTTCAACTTCACATCGATAACATGCCAGTAGAAAGTGTAATTGAGCACAAAACATTAGGCCTAATCATTGATAGAAACCTAACCTTTAATTCCCACGTTCAAATGCTCACTAACAAACAGCGAAAAAAAGTCTACCAACTCGCCAAAATAAATAATTTCCTTGATGAGGACACAAGGAAAATATTCTACACTTCTCATTTACAGACACATTTTGACTACTGCTCTACAATCTGGGACGGTTGTTCTAATTCAAGCACCAAGCGACTTTACTCACTCCATAAACGGGCCATGAGTCTAATTTATAGCAAACATTTATCTGACAATCCTAGCCTGCATAAACGCCTTCAGTTACTACCACTCCGCAAACGCCTGCTTTTCAATAAGGCTAAACTAATTCACAAAATCCTACATCGGAATGCCCCAAATTACCTTTGGCCATTGTTTAAATATAATGCTAGACACAGTAAACGATTAAATATATTACACATTCCAAAGCCTAGGATTGACTTATACAAAACAAGCTTAACGTACTCTGCAGCTCAGCTGTGGAACAATCTTCCACTAGAAATCAAAGACATCACCAATCCCTATACATATAATCGCAAATTATTCGAACACTATCTCAGTACGGATTATCTTCCCCCTTAATAATACAAATAATAATAATAATAACAAAACCCTAGTATAACAGCCAGTCCCATTTTGGTAGGCCAGTATATTCCACATGGCTAATAACAAGTGTCACACCATTAGCTAATATTACTAAGTAGTATAGTATTGATGTTCGCATTTTGCCCATGCCTTTATAATGCATATCTTTTATATTGTTGCTGTTCTCTGATAGCCTTGAATGATGTGTGAATGAAATAATGTATGAAAGAGAGTGATAGAAGGGCAGAATGTTAGACGGGCTTGCGTGCCCAATTCTTAACCCTTTGAAAATAAAGTGTGTTCGTTCGTTCGTTCGTTCTCTCTCTCTCTCTCTCTCTCTCTCTCTCTCTCTCTCTCTCTCTCTCTCTCTCTCTCTCTCTCTCTCTCTCTCTCTCTCTCTCTCGCTCGCTCGCCACACAGCAGTTGACAGCCCGCCGAAAAGCGTTCCACACAGCTTAAAATTAAAAAAAGCTACGACGACGATCGCCAGGGGTCTCCGAAAAATAAAAATTACATCGAATAACGAAGACACAAACAATAGATTGCACGATTTATTGCCTGGCATATTTCGCTACATCTCATCAGGTACATACTGTACAAATCACACAACAGAAACTACAGTAATTAAATAAATCCTTCAAGCCGAAATATACGCATATTCGCACAGTAATTTCAATTGTCTACCACGGTAATTTTCAAATAACTAAAAAGGTTAATTGCATATCCTTTTACAGGACGTTTGTATTCAATTTTACGTTCAGTAGTTCGCCATTGCTTTCTGAACGGCCGGCATCCTTACCATGTACGTAACACGCCAGTGCAAAGCGGTCTGCTGTCAAATCGCGCGCAGCAGTTTTAACTGACTATCATGAAGAAATATATCATAAAGAAACAGAAATTTACATTCGAGAAACCGAATAACGGGGTCCAAAATTGAACACGTGACCTGATTACGTGACAGACTGAAAAACCATTTCCCCACGGAGACCACCAACCCGTTTCCAAAGTACCAACTTCACGAATACGGTGTTATAGACCTATCCATCCTCTCTTCAAGCTCAGAAACCAGCGGGATGGGCTAGACTGGTACTGAAACTTCACGTCTTGCTTGCTTGTTTGTTTGCTTGCTTGCTTGCGTTCGCTGGCTGTGAACTCCGTCGTGAAGTCCTGTATGTCGGATGGAGACATCCTGTTGTCCAACATCTGTGTGATGTCATACCGGACCTGAGGTTTGCGTGAGTATCCGTTGTCCCATGTCTGGCTTATTGGTGTGCAGACTGGTGGTTCCAGGCAGATACTCTCCGACTTCGGAAGAATCAGCGATCCTACTACGTCAATCAGGACCCCGAAGGGACCTGTTGCCCAGGACACGCGACTAGGTCGTGTTAGTAGGTCTTGCCCAGTATAGAACCTGGCCCTGGTGCCTTGGAAACGCCTCTGCGTCCCAAACTTCTGCTTAGAGACAGATGTGGATCAGCCTGGTCATGATTCAGCTCAGCTCATACAGACTGACTGAGATCAGTTCATGTGTTGACTCCCGTCCGTGCCATGACACAAGACTCAAGAATTTTCTCTCGCTGTCTTCCTCTATCTCTCTTTCCACAAATCTTACCTGTTGTCACAACATGCTCCGGTTTGTGTCCTCTCATAATGTGTTCCAAACATGATGACGTCCTCTTGCTGATATTTGTGATAGGTTGTCCTTGCGACTCAGCTTCCATCAAAGTGTTCAGATTGCTCATTGTGGCTGTCCAATTAATTTTCAGTATCCGTCTATAAAACCACATCTCCGAGGCTTCCATGGATTTGTTTCCCCTGTTTACTAATTGTCCAGGATTCGCAGCCATATGTTAAAACTGGTTCTATGTAGCATGCTACTGGTTTACATTATTAATTATTGCAACGACGTGTACATTATTTTAATCCCAACCAGTTGCTACTTGAATGTTCTCTATATCAAAGCGTTAACAGTAATATACATGAGTTAAGAATAATAGAGTGACGTAATACAATAATCACCGCCTCTCTGGCAAAGGAGTTACAGATTATATTCGTAATCCTGCATACCAGCGTTCGAAACACAGCTGCGGGCGATTTAGAAGCAGACTGCCTGTGTTGATTTTCATACAGTGGTATGAGCGCCAGTGGTTCAGAAAGCAATGGCACACCACTGAATGTAAATTTGCCAAGGAAAAATTGCTAGGATTGACTGCGACGTCCAGTAAAGTTATATGCAACTAACTTTTTTTTTAATGCAATAATTCTCTGGAATAAGATATTTCAGCAACAGTTCCGATAGAGAGACTAAATAAAACATGTGTCTGGGATACAAGAAGTTATAATTCCATGGAATTGTTTGCTTTATCCCCATTTTATACGCTCTTTTCTGGTGTCATCAAATTATTTTATTCGGGTTGTCTGTAATGTGAAAGAACAAGGGAGAGAGACTGTGTGTGTGCCTATATGTTGCCTTTGTGTGTGTGTGTGTGTGTGTGTGTGTGTGTGTGTGTGTGTGTGTGTATGTGTGTGTGTGTGTGTTAAAAGAAAGAAAGAAAGAAAGAAAGAAAGAAAGAAAGAAAGAAAGAAAGAAAGAAAGAAAGAAAGAAAGAGTTATATACTCAAATAAATATCAAAGCATAAACATAAACACAAGCATAACTGACAAAAAAACACAGAAGAAAATAAAATAGTCTTTACATTTGACTATTTCCTTATTTAAATGCCTACTTTTACGTTTCAGGTCACACCTGAGCCCTGCACCATGAATAAGTGCCCCAAGATCATCAACCTACTCTGTCTAGTGCTTGCAAGTTTTATTACGTAAGTATCGGTGCTTTATTGTTCTGTCTGCTTGTAAATGTTATGCTGGTAGGGAGGCCGGGAGGCTTGCAGGTTGGAGGAAATCATATATATATATATATATATATATATATATATATATATATATATATATATATATATATATATATATATATATATATATATATATATATATATATATATAAATGTGACCTCCCCTTTGGATAGAAGGACGATATATCGCCATACTAGGGTCATGGTGTTATTTGTTTTGTATCGTGATATCTTCCGTAGTTTTAATGCTAAGTGAACAGAAATTTACATTATAACACTTGTTAATTCGATATGCACCATGCTTGTGGTTGGTCCAAACCTACTTTTATTTGTTGCCGAATCAGTTAAGAGCTATATTGAACCAATTCTTATGTGTGGACGCGAATCATAGACAATATGCAAATAAGTGAGGGATTATGTGGAAGCTGCGAGAATGTGGTTTTATAGAAAAATGATCGTGGACGAAAAGAAAGAGAGCTGAAGATAATATGACCATTAAAAGAATGGAAACATACAAATACCTGGGTACAATCTTCAACTGCTCCAACATCATAAGGGAAGAAATACAAACTAGAATCAATTCTGGAAATAAGATATACTATGCACTACAACATCTACTAAAATCAAATGCGCTATCTCGTAACACCAAGATCACGATATACATAACACTGATCAGACCAGTTGTGCTGTATGGCTCTGAAACCTGGAGTACAACGAAAGGAGACGAAGCCTTGCTACAAATCTTTGAGAACAAAGTTTTAAGACGCATCTTTGGGCCCATTAGGGATGTACAAAGTGGAGAGTGGAAAAGAAGAAGTAACAAAGACATTTATGATCTGTTTAAGTCCCCGCTAATCACTGGTATCATGAAGGCTAATAGACTACAATGGCTGGGGCATATAGAAAGAATGGAAGACAATAGGGAAACAAAACTCTCTTACACTCAGGAAATAAATGACCGTAGACCCCGAGGTAGACCAAGAAGACGGTGGAGAGATAACATACATACAGATCTACAAGCACTTGGAATCAACGACTGGCAAGAGAAGGTCAACCAGAGAGACGAATGGAGACGGATTGTATCTGCAGCAAAGAACCTCAATAGCTCGGAACGCTGAAGAAGAAGAGGAAGATATTTTGAAAGATGTTGACTCACAAAGTGAACTGGTTACTCGCATCAGAAGAAGACAGTCCATATTCTTTGGGCAAGTTCTGAGAAGAGAAAAGCTGGAGTATGTCGTCACAATGGGAAGGCTAGAGAGGAAGAGAGGCAGGGGGAGACCAAGGCTATCTGGGAGGAAATCGTTTTTCGGTTGAGTGTAGGGTATGTCGAAAGCATTGGCAAACTAAGGAACGGAAAATTGCCTAGAAATTCACACACAGAGAATAAATGCAAGGATTGATTGCCGCGTCCTGTAAAAGATGTGCAGCCAATGTTTGCGTGCACTACTGTATTCTGTTGTTGTCACTATCACTCTTATTACGTAGGTAGGTGGATATCAACATGGACACACCGAGGGAAGGCCAGACGGTCACATAATCATACTGCTACCGGTACCGTTAGTGTTGGGACTCGTCGCCGGCTGTTGAAGATGAGGACGGAGCATGTAAAGGAAGATCCCGAGTGCTGTGATGCCGGTTCTCGACTCAGCTCAACTCATGCCAACACGTTAGAGAACTGGCTCCTATATACCACCTCCAAAATAAACAAAAATGTTAGTTGCATATCCTTTACAGCACGTGGCAGTCAACCCCAGCATTTAGTGGCTGTTTGTGATTTCTTGGCAACTTTACGTTCAGTATTTTGCCAGTGCTATCTGGACGATCGGCACTCACACCATTTTATGAAAACCAACGCAAGGCGGTCTGCTGCCAATTCGCCCGCAGCTGTGTTTCGAACGCGGCTGGCGGGATTACGAATTGCGTGCGTACGCCTTTCGCCACAGAGGCGGCTATACAACATCACGTGTAGGAAACTGAAAGACTTTTATGTCATGTGATCAATATGGGAACCAGTTGAGGCCACTGAAACAGTTACATAAATAAACACACATAGTATTGTTTGGCGCTCATAGAAGGAGAAGAAGGAAGTAGAGACTAGACGACGCACTAGACAACATACAATTTGAAAGCTATAGTTACCGACCGGGATTCGAACCTGCCACCTCCAAATGGCGACAGCGTCTCGCTGCAGGAACAAGTGTACTTCTACGCATGACCAACTAGACACTCCTAAATAAGTGTCTTCATTAGTCATGTCTATCATACACATGAACCTATAATATGGAATACGGACACCCCGGGAAGGTTAACCCGGTCAACAAATGCCCGCAGAAGTCGGATGTGTCGGCCTAACGGCGCAAGAACGCAGCTCTGCTGTAAACAGGCACAACGCAATCACGTCCGAAAAAAAACTCCGGATGAACGAAGAAGAAGAAGAAGAATACGGACAGAATTCGTATCAACCCATTGAGACAGCACACTAGGTCTCATAATTTATATTAAACCAGCATAGGTCAAATAACAAACACACAAACACATCGGACCGTAAATGCTGTGTCCAGTAATTAACAAACATTTAAAGAAGAGAAATGATTGGTCGGTTCTAATATTGTACACGTATTACACAGGAGATCAATATGGGAACCAGTTGAGGCCACTGAAACAGTTTCATACATAAACAGACGTAGTATTGTTTGACACGTAGTATTGTTTGATTATGTAACATGTCACATTGGTCTGGAGATAACAGTGATGGAGGGGGAGGGGCGTGGTTTCTGGAAGAAGAGGTATGGTTCGACCGAAGCGAAGGTGGACACAAGGCGTGGCAGGCACTTTGAGCATGGAAAGGCATAATATAAGGCAGGGGAATTGGCCAACGACCGAGAGTCTTGTCGACGGTCTTGGTGAGAGCGACGTTCTACTTAGGAATTGCCACATGATTATGGATGTGGGGCTAGAAAGGTAGATAGGTTGGTAGGCTGTGCAGACAGCTATATTGGTAGTAGGTGGGTAGGTAGGTGTGTGGGTAGGTGGGTAGGTGGGTGAGTGGGTGGGTAGGCAGGGAGATTAGTGGTTAGGTTTTCAGATATGTAGATAGATAGGCAGGCAGGTAGGCAGGTAAGTAGGTAAATAACCAATTGGGTGAGTAGGTAGGTAATCAAGTAGATTAGTGGGTATGTTGGTAAATAGGTGGGTAGATCAGTAGTCGGGCAGGTAGGTAGGTGGGTGAGTTGGTGAGTGGGTAAGTAGGCAGGTAGATTGGTGGGTAGGGTTGTAGATATGTAGGTAGATAGACAGACAGATAGGTAGGTACTAGGTAAGTAGGTAGACAACCAGGTGGGTGATTAGGTCGGTAGCCAAGAAGATTAGTGGGTAGGTTGGTAGATAGGTAGGTAGATCGGTAGGTGGGTAGGTATGGAGTTAGGTAGGTAGGTGGGTAGGTAGGTGGGTAGGTAGATAGGTAGGTAAGTAGGTAGGTAGATAAATGATTAAATGGGTGTTTATGTAGGTAGAAAGGAAGTGGGCAGGTATATAGTATAGGTCATCGCTGAAAGAACAGTTTATTCGACTCATGGCCGACCACCGAGACACTGCCCTTTTATCTCTACTTCTTTTCGTGACTTCGATAAGTGCTAATCAATACCAATAAGGTTGTTCCTTATGCTTTCGTCAATGGCCTCAAGGCTTCACCAGCTTTTAAATCGATTGATGATAGTAACAAATCTCACCCAAAAGAAATAATAATGAAAGCTCATGACGTCAACGCTAGGAACGATAACTCCCAACAGAAGAGCAACTCCAGAACAGAACCTGACACAGCGCGACCCCCAAGCAGCAATAATGCCACGTTAGTACGGAATAATAATAACAGATGTGCTACAACATCATGCCACAATAATCATCGTCGTCACCAACTAACAGTTTAAAAAACAAAACAAAGCAGCTACAAGGCAATTTCACACTAATACCAGCAAAGTTCCTTCGGCCTATCATCTCAGCCTTGCTGATAACAATTGTCATGTTGTCGACCCAGACCGTTGGATGCCGAATTCCACAACAGCCTGTCGAAAACGTGAATAACTTTGTGAAGAACATATATTCAAATAACGCTGTGATAGCGGGACTTTCTTCTGCGTACTAAAATATACAGCAGTCTTACGACGCCCATAATTAAGTGCTTGCGCTCGTGATTCAAATTGCTACCTGTTTGTGCTGTCACAATAAAAACAAATTTAGCCTTGTAGGAGAGGCCGCTTTGGTGTAAAAACACCTTCAATGTACTGTTGTGAAATTATGTTGAAATATCGGCAATATGCATGTGAGATGTGTGAGTAGGCCGTGATACACTAGTTGACAAGATGATAATTTGGCGTGCAGGCAGGTAAAGCTATATCTGATATTGTTGGGTGCAGGCTTAGATTACATATCGCTGAAGCCAGCCTGTAGACATGATCCCATAACGACACACATCCGTCAAACCACCCATCCACCCACTCCTTCACTGACCCATCTAGCCATCCACCCATCTGTCCAGCCATTCTTCCATGCAAGTTTGGATGCAGACCTGACAGGAAGACGGGCAAGAATGCATGTATATAGGCAGGAAGATATGAAAGAATGCATGCATATAGGCAGGCAGATAGGCAAGAATCTATATGATCATATAATTCAAAAAGCAATGGCAAAATTATGAACGTAATATTGTCACGAAAATCAACCTGGGGTTGTGGTTGATCACAACCTCCTGCGAAGGACATGCTATTGTTGTTTTTTTTTTTTTTTAAAGAGGTTAGGTGGTTTTTTTTTTTTTTAAATCAGGGATGTAACTATGAAAGACTGAAAAGTATCCACCAAGTTGCTTCCCCTTGACATATCAGTTCCCTACCCCCCCCCCCCCCCCCCCCCCCCCTCTCAGACCGCACCACTAACTTACAACGTGACCCTGCAAACTACATAATCTGTTTTAAGGCTGACGGTGGGTGTTGACTTCATGTGTCATGTGACTCTGCTGTCATTGGTTCTCAGCAGGTATCTACAGGTCAAGTCTAAACCCCAATGAGAGAGAGAGAGAGAGAGAGAGAGAGAGAGAGAGAGAGAGAGAGAGAGAGAGAGAGAGAGAGAGAGAGAGAGAGAGAGAGAGAGTGTGTGTGTGTTCCACAAACAAAATTAAAGAACGTTCATTGGTATGCCATTAAAACATATAAGAGAATAAGACGTTAGACTGGCGTTGGTTATAACCAAACAGCACATTACGGATAATAATATATATTCAGTAGCCGCCGATACTGTCCTAGAGGTATCGCTGGCAGCCATCAGATGAGGCTGGGATGAGATCAAACTTCTATCGGGTCGCTAGAGGGGGAATCGAACAAAGGACTACTGACACCATATAAGTTTCTCCCGTGGCACATAATGCTGTTTTTTCATTGTTGTTTATTTACGCTATTTCGCTTTGAACGTAAGCGTACACGTGCTAGCACAGTGGTTCTCAACCGGTGGGGAATTCCCCCCCCCCCCCCCAGGGGGAATTTTAGGGTTTCCAGGGGGGGAATTAAGATTATTTCTAGATTGCGTTAATACAAGAACCGATTACTTGATATTGTTTTTCCCTTCTTACTTTACGTTTCTGTACGTATCACCCTTCAGAAATTCATTTTATAACGTAAGTAGTTCCGCAAATCACGTTTTATGTAGATGTCTAGACTTATTTTAGTATTTGCTATTAAATTTAGCTTCAATTATTACATATACTGTGTAGGCGCAGGGGGGAATTTTTAGGGAGGAAATACGAAAGGGGGGGGGGGGGGGAATGACGTTCTAAAAATATGGTGAGGGGGGGGGGGAATGACGTCCTAAATATATGGTGAAGGGGGGAATGGGCCAAAAAAGGTTGAGAACCACTGTGCTAGCATTTTTATTGTCACTTTACTGATCTGTGTGTGTCGATTAGCTTTCCCTAATACGTATATTATCCCTGGCCAAGGAGTTAACGACGTTGTTCGTAATCCCGTATATCCAGGTGGGGGAAAAAGCTGCGCGAGATTCGGCAGCGGATCGCGCCGCGCAAATAACTTACGGAGGTATGTGAGCCGGTCGTTCGGAAAGCAAAGGCAAACTACTGAACGTACAACTTGTCTAGTACACCAACAGCAGCTGACAAATGCTGGTGTTGATTGCGACGTCCTGTAAGGAATATGCAACATTTTTTTAAAAGTCCATTACCAGAAGTCATCTTTTTAGATTCTGCGGTTATGGAGAGAATTATAGTGCTCTATAAGTCACAAACGTACGCATTCAGCAATGCATGGTAGGGGCGCTACAAAGTTGCAGCTAACCCTCTCACACGTATTAGAGTGGGAGTTCTATATAAAGTTATATGCAAACCTTTCCAATGATCGATATAAGGGAGGGCAGCGGAAGTTACTTACAAGCTGCTAATCACGGCATCTAAACGTGTAGCAGGCTTGGTAAAGTTACAAGTTAGTAGTATGTTCTTTTACATGACATTGCAGACACACCCAGCATTTACTGGTGATTTGTGATTTACCAGGCCATACTTACGTTAGTAGTCTTCCGTTGCTGTCTGAACAACCGATGCTCATATAACCAAAATCAACGCAAAGCGATCTGCTTCCTATCTACCTGCTGCTGATTTCGAACCATCGACCCTTCACTAAAGTATTGCTTTATAATTGATGTTACCTTGCATCATAGACCAGGCTGAAGAGAAGCTGTGGGTATTGATTCCACAGGGAGCGTGATTCCGCGTTCGAGTGATTATTGAGTATTGGTGGTTGAAACACGTGTATCGGGCGGTTATGAGATCATTGGGAGGTGCGTAACAAGGTTAGATATACTGACAGGAAGGAGGCCAGTTGGGTGAATAGATCAATAACTCGATAGATGGGTTAACAGACAGACAGACAGACAGACAGACAGACAGACAGACAGACAGACAGACAGACAGACAGACAGACAGTTAAGTAGGTAGACTGGTGGGTAGGTAGGTAGGTAGGTAGGTAGGTAGGTAGGTAGGCAAAAAAGATAAAAGTAATGAAATAAAGTAAAAGATAAGAAGAAAGAAAGAAAGAAAGAAAGAAAGAAAGAAAGAAAGAAAGAAAGAAAGAAAGAAAGAAAGAAAGAAAGAAAGAAAACGAGGTTTAGCAGCCCTATTTCTGCCTTTCCGCAGTCCGTGTTATGCCTGTCCGAATCCAGTTAGGAACAGCTTTCAAGACACGGCCAGTGTGTGGGGTGCTGTTGCCTCTAATCCCTATATCCATCAGAATTATCAACGCCTGTGGACACTTATCCAGCACTAATTGACATACGGTTAAAAGATGTCAAGCCGAGGAAATGGCATGTTTTAGCTGAATTTAAATATACGTCAGAGGCGGAGAGTTTATGGAGGATACGGCGTTCCCTCAAACTCGTGAAGTGGAAGATGAAAGTGTGTTACGTGTTCTTTATAGTTCATAAATAAACACACATAGTATTGTTTGGCGCTCATAGAAGGAGAAGAAGGAAGTGGAGATTAGAGGACGCACTAGACAACATAAAATTTGAAAGCTATAATAGTTACCGACCGGGATTTGAACCTGTCACCTCCAAATAACGACGGCGCCTCGCTGCAGGAACAAGTGTACTAGTTTAGTTTAGTTTAGTCGATGGATCAACATTACGGCACACGGGTGCAACCCATAAGTGCTCCGTTCTCCTCATAACTCAAACCTGAGTTTGGAGAAACTCAGCTCAGTGTACGAACTCCGTAGCACCGGCGAGGATCCTTACATAGTTTGGGTAGATTTTTAACTCGAGGCGACTCTTTTTCGATTTCCAACTGCCAAGGAATTTTTTTTACGTGCGCAACAATACACACGGGCGTCCGATCTCACTACCCAGAGACCAGAGGAAATGTTATTACTAGAAGTCCACGAGAAAAAGTCCCGGTCATCACTAGGGCTTGAACCCGGGACCTCCAGCACTCCCCCAGGAAGCACAAAAGAACAGGTGTACTTCGTCGCATGACCAACTAGACACTCAAAAAAGTGTCTTCATTAGCCAGGTCTATCATACGGATAGGAAGATATCAGATAGACTCATTTGGAGGTGACATGTTCGAATCCCGGTCGGTAACTATAGCCCTCTAATCTCTGCTTCCTTCTCCTTCAAACGATACTATGTGTGTTTATTTGTGAACTGTCTTAGTGGCCTCAAAGGGTTCCCCAATTGATTTCTTGTTCTTTATAGTGCGTCTCAATCATTGTTTTTGTTTTCTCGAATAACAATTTGGTGTCGTCGCTGGAGCAATTGGGTTCGTGTTTTGTGCGACGCTTTCGACAGGCCGTCCTGCGGAAAGAGACCGAGCCATATGGGATAAAACCCGGTGCAATGAAGTCGATACTCTCATCTTTAATCCTTTAGTCAATGCAACTTTTAAAACCTATTTTTTGCTTGCTATTGGTGAACCCTTGTCCACTGCTTGCTATTGTTATGTGTCTGTTTATCCTATTATCAGTGCAATTTAACGAAATATTTCTTTTCTCTGTTTCAGTTTGTCCATGACTTCGGAAAGCAGCGGGAAGTCACTGGAGAAGAGGTCCGCCCCTGCCAGATCAAATCGAATGCTCCTGGCTGCATTCCCGCGCTATAACAGCAAACGACCTTTCGATGAACTCTCCAGCGGTTTGGTGGGCAAGCGCAACAGCCGTGACACTTTTGATGAAATTTCCAGCGGGTTTGTCGGTAAAAGGCGACCGTTCGATGAAATTGGAAGCGGTTTTGTTGGGAAACGGCGACCTTTTGATGAAATTGGAAGCGGTTTTGTTGGGAAAAGGCGACCATTTGATGAAATTGGCAGCGGTTTTGTAGGGAAAAGGCGACCATTCGACGAAATCGGAAGTGGTTTTGTTGGAAAACGACCTTTTGATGAAATTGGCAGTGGTTTTATTGGCAAAAGGCGACCATTCGATGAAATTGGAAGTGGCTTTGTTGGGAAACGACCATTCGATGAAATTGGCAGCGGTTTTGTAGGCAAACGACGACCATTCGATGAAATTGGAAGTGGCTTTGTTGGGAAACGACCATTTGATGAAATTGGCAGTGGTTTTGTTGGGAAAAGGCGACCATTCGATGAGATTGGCAGCGGTTTTGTAGGGAAAAGGCGACCATTCGATGAAATTGGAAGTGGCTTTGTTGGGAAACGGCCATTCGATGAAATTGGCAGCGGTTTTGTTGGGAAGAGGCGACCGTTTGATGAGATTGGCAGCGGTTTTGTAGGAAAACGACCATTCGATGAAATTGGAAGTGGCTTTGTTGGAAAACGACCATTTGATGAAATTGGCAGTGGTTTTGTTGGGAAAAGGCGACCATTTGATGAGATTGGTAGCGGTTTTGTAGGAAAACGACCATTCGACGAAATTGGAAGCGGCTTTGTTGGTAAAAGGCGACCGTTCGATGAAATTGGAAGTGGCTTTGTTGGGAAACGACCATTCGATGAAATTGGCAGTGGTTTTGTTGGTAAAAGGCGACCGTTCGATGAAATTGGAAGTGGGTTTGTCGGAAAGAGACCTTTCGACGAAGTCGGAAGTGGATTCATTGGAAAGAGATCTCTATCTGATGCTGCGAATGTACATAGTAACGTGAATTCTCAAGCAAAGGTATCGAAAAGCCTTTAATGTGGTTATATATATATATATATATATATATATATATATATATATATATATATATATATATATATATATATATATATATATATATATATATATATATATAAAGAGGTTGGGTTTGCTAAAGTGGGTTGAAATTAGATGTTTGCCTGCAATGAGGAATGGTATGTACTTAGCAGCATAAGTGCAGGGTTACAGTTTTGTACACATTAGTAAATAAACAAAAACATATCATTTCAAAAACGTGTCATTGTTCCTTTTAACGAGTCTGCTCTGGATATGTTGTATAGGATTTTTTAAACTTTTTTATTCGCTCGCTTGAACTCAAGCGTGGTCCATACACGTGCTACTACTTCGAGAGCACTGGGCTGATTTTTGCGTGTGGATTAGCTTTCCGTATTACCAGTGTCCCTCGCCATCAGGCGAACCCACTCCGACTTCTGGGGTAGCTGTATACGATTTTTCTTTAAGTCGAGATGACCGACTTCATTGCACCGAGTTTTATCCCATATGGCTCGGTTTCTTTCCGCAAGGTGGGGCCGGGGGGGGGGGGGGAGACTGCCGAATGCGTCGCACAGAACATGAACTCCGTAGCTCCAGCGACGACCCCCAGGAGTCTCCGAGAAAAATGCACTCGTGAACCGAAAAATGTAGCCCGAAATCGAACCCACAACCTTCGGAGCACAAGGCAGAGGGCTTGACCACTTCACCGAGCTGTATAGGGTGATACGAATTTGTATGTGTTTAGTATGCGCGTAGCTAATTACATGTTACCTAATATAATTATGTGGCCTCAGTGAACTCTAGTGTCCATCTGAACCCACGGCAACATGATGCTGCATATTACCATCTCCAGCGAAGGAGTTTGAACCTTGAGCACAACCCACTACTGGCAACGCTGATCGTATTCCGGTACGAACCTAAAGCCTTGTCCACGTCAGTTTGGAAGCTCTAGACTAGAGTTTGGTTCCTGTTTGAGCTCGTCAGTAGTGGATATCCCAGTGATCCGGGTTTGATTCCGGGCCCAGTCAAGGATATGCACTACTGACGAGCTCAAACGAGAGTGAAACTTGAGTCTAGTGCTTTCAAATTAACGTGGACAAGGCTTTAGGTTCGTACCGGAATACTATCAGCGTTGCCAGTAGTGGGTTGTGCTCAAGATTTAAGTCTAAATATTTGTTGCTGGAGTAAGCAGCATGTAGAAAAGAGAAAACTATTTTGGCCCACACCCGCTCCATGTGAGGACAAACTCTACGGAGATGACGATAAGCCCAACTTGACTGCTGCTTTCTTTGGATGTATTCATTCTGACGTCTAAATGTGCACGAAGAAGTAGCCGTGAAAGAAGGTTACTTCAACGAGTAATGAGGACGGTACCCGCAGTAGGAAGGCAAGGCTGTGCTGCTGGGGGATGCCTGCTCTTCAACCAGTCAGATATGGCTGAAGAGAGCTGTGATGATGATGATGGTGATGATGATGATGATGATGACCGTCGTTTTGTGTGCTCCCTGTGCTTGAAGATCACCCAGCCCAACAACCACGTGTCATTATTGGACATTTGCAAAGTGGCTTTCATTAACTATCGGTGTCTGTGCTGTAATGGATAGTGAAACGCAGTTTCACAAATTCCCCCATATAGCGGATCGCAGTTTGTTTTTTTTTTCTTTTCCACTCGCTGGCTTTGAACTCAAGTGTAGTCCATACACATTACTTCTAGTTCACGGGACTGAATTTTGTGTGTGGATTAACTTTCCCTATCAACAGTGTCCCTAGCCTTCAAGAGAACCCACTCCGACTTCGGAGGTACTAATAATTTTTTTTTTCCATATCCCTTGCAGGACGTTGCAGTCAACATCATCATTTTCAGCTGCTGTTGATGTTATTGTAATTTAAAGAACGAGAGGTCAACATTTTAGTCTAACTGACCAGTGTAGGGGTTGAACCCCTTACCTCGGCATCAGCACACCGGATATTTAAGAACACGCGTTCTTATCCATTCAGCCATGCCGACCTCCGGTCGGGGGTTTGAAATCAGCCGCCGGCCATTAGGAAGCAGACCGTTTTACGTTGTTTTTGATGGTATGAGGCATCGGCCGTCCAGACAGCAATGGCAAATTAACTAGAGTAAACTTGCCTTATAAATCACAAACAGCCAATAAATTCTGGGGTTAACTGCGATGTCATGTAAAGGACACGCAAGTAAAGTTTTTATTTTTAACTAACATTCGGAAGTCTCTAGGATATTAAATCTGGGTCATGGAATCGTTTCGAAACACTGTCTTGTGCGTTAACAAGTGAGTTACGTGTTCTTTACCGGACGTTGCCATCGATCTCAGCATCTATTGGCTTCTTGTGATTTACCGGGCAGTTTACTTTCAGTAGCTTGCTACTGATTTCTGAACAGCCCACGCCTCATACCGCTGGAATTTGATCAAATTGATCTGCTTCGAAACTACCCTTGCTTGCTTACGAATCATCGACATGGTATGTCGGAGGATGTGAACTTTTTAGCCACAGTAATGTACGTTAGCCGGTCTCTCTGGCGAAGGGGTTAAGGGCGCTGTTTGTAATCCCGTATACTCACGTACGAAACACAGCTACGCGAGATTCGGCGGCGGATAGCGTCGCGCTGGTTTCTTACGGAGGTAGGTATGTGAGCCGGTCAATTCAGAAAGAACTGGCAAACTACTGAACGTAAACCTTGCCAAGACATCAACAGCAGCTGGAAAATACTGGTGTTGACTGCAATGTCCTGTAAATAGGATATGTACACACAAAATGTACGCTAGGCCCTGGAATCTAACTTTGGGCAGCGGTGGGTGAGCAGTGACTTTCACGGCTGCCTGTTGGTCCGGTGGTCATGGGATCAAATTCGCACCACCCGGGAAGGTTAACCCGGTCAAGAAATTCCCGCAGAAGTCGGATGTGTCGGCCTAAAGGCGCGAGAATGCAGCTCTGCTGTAAACAGGCACAACGCAATCACGTCCGAAAAAAAAATCTGGATGAACTCAGAAGAAGAAGAAATTCGCATCGAGGTGGCTTTTTTTTAAAATTGACCTGGGCTCCCGGGTTTCCCCAGCCTTAAACTGGTACCAGGAAATTACTTTGGAAGCAAATGCTGCCGGCGTGATATTGACCAGATCATCACTTGACTACTGACTGGTCTATAAAAGACTATAACACGTTAAGTTCTTAAAACTTCACACCCTCAGACAGAAGCTGCTGCTGAATTAACCTACCTTTTTTTAATTCTTACCCAAGGAAAGCAACAACAAACTTTAAATTCTCGTCTGCACTGTTGTCGAACGAAGGTTATAATTATACAAGTTATATATACAAACAAAACAACATTCAAATACAAAAACGCCAAAAAATTCAACAGTATTTCTGCCCATCAAATCTAGTATTTGCAGAATAAGCGAATAATATAAGCAGTAATAAATATTATACCTTGTCATGGAAAGATAATCTTAATAACTATCATGGCCGTTAGTGTACAGAAGTTTCAACAATAATTACGCCCCTTTACAGTCACGTGTGGAACTTGCGAGATGAATTGATTCCTTTCTTGTCCTCAATGGCAGAAAATGGTAAATATGACAACTCGATTATACTTACATTATAAATCTTACGGTTTATCTCTATCTTTCTCTCCTTCTCTTATCTCTTTCGCTCACACTCCTTTTTCTCTCTCTCACTTCTCTTAACTTGTGTTCTTTATATCTCACCCTCTCTTTCTAGCACACTTTCTATCTCCCTTCTGTCTTTCTCTCAAAATTTTTTCTCTTTATCTCACCATCCCTCCCATTTTTTATCGCTCTCACAAACTTGTCTTCCTTTCTCTCTCTCTCTCTCTTCTCCTAAACTTCTCACACCCTTCTCTCTCTCTCTAGCACACGCTTTATCTCTTTCTCCCTATTCTCCCTCTTTCTCTCCCAACCTCACCCCTCCCCCCGGACAATTATGCATCAGCAATTAAAACTAATAAGGAATGAAAAAACTGAATAAAACTCACAAGCACACATGTATAAATGAACAAACAAACAAGTGTTTGAATAAACGTGCATTAAAACAAACAAAAAACAACACAGGGATATAAAAGTTATAGGCAGACGGATGACAAGATAATAGACACACAACATGGAAAGAGCACGGAGAGATGACAGGCGGGTGTCAGAACTCATCAATAAGTGTCATCTTTTCAGCTCTCCCGTTTTTGACCGCCCTTCTCTGTTCACTGAACCATCTATCGCCACAGGATTGGGGTGGGGGGGGGGGGGGGTGTTAGCGGTATGTCCTTTACAGGAAGACACTGCAATTAACCAGAACATTTTTTTTTACTGATTTAACTTTACAGGAAGACACAGGAATTTTCCTACCAACTCTATGCTACCAATGCCAAACCTGGACAATGACAGAAAAAGAGAAAAGAAAATTCACAACAACAGAAATGAGATTCCTTAGAAGAATACTCAATGTATCAAGAAGAGACAAGATCAGAAATAAATAAATTAGGACTAAAGTGAGGGTTATAGCAGCGCTAGATTTTATTAGAAGGCACAAGTCATATGGTTTGGCCATGCAAGTAGGTTACCAACTAACAGTATACCACAACAAGCAATGATGTACAGACCAGATGGAAATAGAGGAAGAGGCCGACCACGTAAACGATGGACGCAGGGAATAACAGAATCCAATGGGAATATCGATACATGAAACCCATAAGCGGGCACTATCCCGCTGTTTATACTTCAACTCAACACCGCAAGGTACAAGAGGAACATGATGAGATGGAATGAGGAAGACACCGCAATTAACCAGAGCATTTTTGACCGATTTTCTAAGCTGTAATACGCTCAGTAGTTTGCCATTGCTTTCTGAACAGCAGACACTCATACCATTGTGGAAATCAATGCAATGCGATCTGCTGCCAGATCACCTGTGGATGGCTTTACACCTGGTATGTCTTGATTGTGAAAATTCGTGCCCCAAGCCTAAGATACAGAATGTTGGGTAAGCAGGTTGTCAAGGACACTGACATAGAGAGAACCAATAGACACGGAATCTTGGGTAAGCAGGTTGTAAGGACGCTGAAATAGGCAGAACCAATAGACACGGAATCTTAGGTGACCAGGTTGTAAAGGACACTGAAATAGTGTAGTGTAGCGTAGCGTCAGCTACGATGATAAGGAATCTATCAAAGTTGCTGCGGATAGACTTTCTAAGAATAGAAAAATAAGTCACTGGAGAAGACAAGACTGAATAGCTCGTAATTCTAGACGGAGTGAAGGTCCCAGAACAAGTCTAATCTTCTGACAGTGTTCAGGCAGACAGGAATGGCGTACAACTATACTTGTATGAGAAAAACAGTCTGCCAAGGTTGTCTAGCTACGTGCCTGAAATAAAAAGCTCGAGCCCCCAAAACTCTAATCACTCTCACCGACACGGAGAAAGACAGAGTAAAATATTTAAAAGAGAAACTTTCGTAACTTCCCACACTACTCTGACTAAAGTTACTAAGTAAGGTAACAACTAGTGGTTGTAAATTTAGAAACTAACAATGTTGCATTTTAATCAAATAAGACACGTTTTGTGCTCCACGGGAGTTAGCCCTGTACATGGATATGGGGTTACAATTCCCTCAATTATTATTATCCTTCTATCTTGCTAGGCTGTTGCATCAACTAAACTTTTTAATCACTGAGGTAATTTTGGCCTGAACTATGTAGATGGTGGTGGCCAACGGTAAGTTTGGCCACTTATCTTTTCTTCTACGCCTTGCCTTTGATTTGCACAGTGGGTGTAAACCCTATTTAGTAGGTATAAGTGAGATGGTGTAAGTGATGCTTCACAATGAGTCAGTCACACAGGTTGGCGCATCTAAAGCTTGGCGCTGAAGGTGTCAAATCCTTCTAATCCTCTGACCACACTTGTCGGGTACGAAAGCTGCCCTATATATATATATATATATATATATATATATATATATATATATATATATATATATATATATATGGCCGTAATACGCGGCAAAGATATATGTAAGTATTCTATAGAGCCTAGCGACTAGCATATGTTTCTACACCGACGTCTGGATTGCGAAAGGCCGAGTTTCGCTATCTCTCCCATGACCGGAAGAGGTCGTGGCAGGGAGTTCGTTGCCGTGACAATCTCCGACCAAATAGTGAAATTGTCGTAGCCAAATTTGTAGATTTGGCTGGGGACACTACTTTGTAAATTAAGCCTCTCCCCTTCTACTAATGTAACGTATTTCTTCATATACATTCATAACATTAAATAGGAGTTGATTTAAACTATAGACCGGTACTATCTATACATAGATATATAGGAATAAAAACGAATATAGATTCTTCTATAATTACATAAGGGTTTTAAAGAGAATTTACTCCTATTTAACCAAAAGATGATGGGGAAGCGGGAGACTTCGTCACAAATAGACAGAACCAATAGACACAGCAAGTTATAAAGGACATTGAAATATACAGAACCAATAGACACAGAATCTCAAGTAAGCAGGTTGTAAAAGACACTGAAATAATAGACAGAACCAATAGACGCGGCTTCTTATAAAGGACACTGAAATAGACACAGAAACTGAAATTGGTCAGCTTTACAGGAACACAATTACAAGTGACAGAATGGAGAAAGCTTTCATGCGCACAAAAAACAAAAGACACTGGTGGAATTGTATGTTAAAAGTTACAACAACAATAAAAAATGCCATTTAGCTGTGACCATGGAGTTATCTGAACAACACACGGAATGCTCAGGCACAAGATCTTAATACTTGGGTGACCCCTGAACCTCCGAAGAAGGAGGATAGAAGGAGGTGAGGGGAAAAAGAAGAAGAAATGTTGGAGGAGGAGATGATGGTGGTGGAGGACAAGGAAGAGGAGATGCAGAAGAATCGGAAGGGCGAGGAGGAGCAGAAGAAGAAGAAGAATATGAAGAAGAAGAAGAATATGAAGAAGAAGAAGTATAAGGAGTAGGAGGAAAAGGAGAAGAAGAAGAAGTATAAGGAGGAGGAGGAGAAGAATAGGAAGATGAGGAGATGCAAAATGTTAGGAGGGGGCTTCAAATAAAAACCTTTAATGTTTTTTTTTAAAACATATTCTGAAAAAATAAAGAACAAATGAATCAGTTTTCAATGTAGTCACCACTGCATTCAATGCAAGTCCTCCAGCGCCGATAAAGTGCTTGGATTTCTGTAGGAAAACATTATCTTGGTGGCGCGTGTAACCACACATGCACCATCTCTTGTACTTCTTCATTAAACCGGAAAGTCTTTCTTCCCAATGATGCCATTCATTTCTTTTTTGTTTTGCCACGTGCTTAAATCTCTTGACATCCTTAAATATATTGACTGGTTACAAGACAATGGCATGGTTATTGTAATTTCTGTCAATATTGTTGTTAACGATGTCGAGAGGGTTAAGCACGTGACATCACGATGCAGATGAACATGATGACTTCATAAGGACAGTTTAAATATGGTCGTCCCACTTTTGGCATGCACCAAAGAGCAACAGAGTTTTGTTATCCATTTTTTGATTAATGAAGGGATGAAACCCATAAAAATTCATTGGCGAATGATGGTCCAGTATGGTGATGAATGTCTGTCAGTCCAGCAAGTAAGAGTGGAATAGGAAGTTTCAAAACAACGTGACTCCTATGACAGACTGTTCACGAATGGGACAGGCACACCAAGTAGTTATCCAAGAGTAGACTGCAGCCACTGAAGGCCTCGTACAGGAAAACCGTAGACTGACTGAGTGACATTGCCGCACATGTTGACATTAGTCAAGGTTCAGCACACCACATCATCCATGATGTGTTACAGTACTGCAACGTGGGTGCCACAGCAGCTTACTTTAGAATTGAAACAACCGGGCATTGATGCTTGTCAAGAAAGTCTGCAGTGCTTTGAAGCAGAAGGCGATGGTTTCCTATCAAGAAATGTTACTGGAGATGAAACCTGGGAAACCTACCACGAGGAGAGCAAGCAAGGAATGGCACCAATCTCATCCCCGAAGCCAAAGAAGTTTTGCACGCAACCATCTGCAGGGAATGTTATGTTGACTCTCTTTTGGGATGAATGAGGCGTTATTTTAGAGAACTACATGCCAAGAGGGGAAACCTGCCACTAGTGATACGTATACAGATACATACTGAACATACTGAATAATCTTCGATTCGCAATCAAATCCAAACGACATGGACTTCTTAGTAAAGGTGTCCTTTTGCAACATAACAAAGCTCGACTCCATACTGCCCGTGCAACGGTTGAAACCATCGAAGACCTCCACTAACAAAGTGTACCACATCCTCCGTATTCGCCCCAAGTGATTTCCATGTGTTTGGACAACTCAAAGAGCTACTTGGAGGAAAGACTGTTTGGTCTGATGAAGAGGTACAACGGGTGGTTCATGGATAGTTAAACAAGCAATCAAGAGAATTCTTTTCTCCAGGGATTCAAGCACTTTATCGGTGCTGGAGGACTTGAATTGAACTCAATAGTGACTACATCGAACAATGATACATTTGTTTTTTACTTCGGGGGCTGCGTGGTCTCGAGGTATGGTGTCCGCCTCGAGTGCTGGAAGTCCCGGGTTCAAGCCCCGGTGATGACCGGGATTTTTTTCTCGTGGACTTCTAGTAATAAGATTTCCCCTGGTCTCTGGATAGTGAGATCGGACGCCCGTGTGTATTGTTGCGCATGTAAACAATCCCTTGGCAGTTGGAAATCGAAAAAGAGTAGCCTAACAGCGCTGCCTGGGCAAAATTTTGAGTTAAAAATCTACCCAAAGGTATTTAAGGATCCTCGCCGGTGCTACAGAGTTTGTGCACTGAGTTTAGTTTCTCCAGACTCAGGTTTGAGTTAGAAGAAGAACGGAGCACTTATGGGTTACACCCGTGTGCTGTGATGTTGATCCATCGACTAAACTAAACTAAACTTTTTCAGAATATATTCACAAAAAACAAACATTTAAGGTTTTCATTTTAAGCCCCCTCATAGTTTCTGAAGATGTCATATGGTGAGGCTCAACACGGTAGTTGGTAGTTTCTAAAGATGTTATTTGGTGGCTGCTTGATTCAGTTTTATGATTAACTTAGGTAGCAAACTGTTGGGTGTCACATGCACAAAGCAGATAAAAATGGTGACCGCGCCCATTGTAAGAACATTTCTTCTCATTACCAAAGAACAATGCTTGTCTCCTTCTCATATTTGTATATAATGTTCCACATTCAATAAAAAAGCTTGTTAGCACATTGCTTTGCTAATGTAGCAGCTTGTCTTGTTCCAGATTTATTGGTTTTACCTTTCAACTGGAGTAAACTAGGTAGGCTGAGAGAGGGATCATACTACATAAGCAACACATGGTCTCTACAATTCAGCCCAGACTTTGTGTTATAGATAGGTGTAACTCCAGCCCTGGTCTTCACCATGAGTTATAGTTATTATGCCTGTTTTGAAGCACAGTGTAACAAACTATCGTCTTGAGGCAAGGTGCCAATGTGTGTCGTCATCCATTAACCTTTTCCAGAGATGACATATCATAGGCACATTTTCACTACGACAATTTGCAGACATCAGGAAAGTAAAACATGTTAGTGTTCCTTCTATATGGTTTTAGTGGAAATAACAAACATGTCACCAGACCTCAGGGAAGCTACCAAAGCACCAGTGATTCACAGCAAAAACATTTCAAACATATGTCAGTATTGGTAAATCAAAGAAGCAAAATATAGTTTACTTTCATTGTCCATGATCACATACCTTCTTACAATCACATTACAACTTTTCTTTTATCACATCTCACACAACACATGAGATTGTATTTGTAAATGTACAGAGGCAGGAATAGAAGAAAATCTCAGCAAGCACATACATAATAAAACTGAAATTGTCGGTAAAAAGCTTCTTCTTACTCCTTCTTCGGAGAGTGATAGAAGGGCAGAATGTTAGATGGGCCTGCGTACCCCATTCTTAACCCTTTGAAAATAAAGTTTTTTCGTTTGTTCATCTTTTAAGGGGAGTGCATCATATCTAATTATGCATCTTTAAGGTCAGCATGTTAGACTTCAGCATGTATGTGTCATGCAAGGTTTGTTTCCTATACAGATTACACCTATGCTAATGGACTCTATCCACCCATTGGTAGGTTTTTCTTTCCTATAAATTTTGTTAGAGCAACACTCTACAATCTATATTTTGCAATTTTCAATTGAGATTTAAAAATTTTTAATGTTAATGATTTTGTAAAATTAAAATATTTAGGTAACTTAAAAACGTCATGAACGTTCGGAGAAAACAATAATGGAAAGGTATATGCCCGGGAAGAGACGCAGAGGAAAGCCAAAGAGAAGATGGGTGCAGGATGTGGCGGATATCTCCAGAAGGGTGTATCGAATGAGGGACATCTTGCTTATGACCGAGAAGTTTTCCGGAAGGTTGTTATGGGAGTGAGGTTCTGCAAAGGACTTGCTATTGAATGAAGGTGAGATTTTTAACATGCACGACTCGTACGTAGGATGTCCCATTTGTCACCTTCATCCGAGAAGCCTAGGTAACTGATCTCACTACCCAAGAGATCAAGGAAACATGATGTCATCAAATACCAGTGGGAAAATTCCCAGTTCTATGCTGAGATCAAACCCGGTTCCTTCTAAGGATGAGGCGGCACCTACTATCACATTACACCTGATGTAAGCAGTGGTGAAACTGAAATCCAGGACTAGAAATTCAGGAATTGGGAGCTGAAAACGAAAGTGAAAATGACACCATACATTTGTACCGACAGATCTATACTGTTTTACAAATCAGTCAGGCTAAGGATTCCTAGTCAAGGTGACAGGTAAAACTGCTGCAGAACAAAATATGGTGTACAAGACTACACATTTCAGGATGAGATTAGAGATAGAAGCAGTTATAGATGATCTAAGGTAGCTCACATACAGGATTTCGCCATACAGGTTGGTTGAGGGACAATGCTCCAATGCAGAATAAACAAACATTATTTTCAAAGGGTTAAGAATTGGGCACGCATGCCCACCTAATATTCTGCCCTTCATAACTCTCATCTTTCATACACTAATTCACACTCATATGACTTATAAGGTTAATATTAGACAACAACTATTATATATGCATGAGAAGTGTGCAAAGTTCATTACAACATTAATACACATTATTGGCATGGCAACTGAGGCAGACTAAGAGGCAATATATCATACAATGATTAGGAGAATGCTTAGTATACTACGATTTTTAAGGGAGAATGCAACTTATGCTGAAATAGTATTCAAACAGCTTGCAACTATGTGTATAGGGGTTGGTAGTGTTTTGATTCAACGCGGAAGATTGTTCAGCTGAGGAGAACGCTAAGCTTTTTTTGTATACTAGATAGAACACATATTGAGAACATGTGATAAGTGTCTGGTATGTCTTGCATTATATTTAAACAATGACAAAGGTAATTTGGAGCACTCTGATATAGGGATATAGGATTTTGTCAATTAATTTGGCCTTATTGAAAAGCAAGTGTTTGGGAGTGGTAATAGCTGATGAAAGTGTTTATTTAGATTAAAATTTTTAGTTTCATGTTTACTATAAATTAAACCCACAGCCAGTTTCTGGAATGAGTCACTTGGTGATTGGACTGGAAAAGCCATCCAAATTGTGGAGCAATAGTTAATGTGTCTGTATGCAAGAAGTATAGAATACCTTTCGTGTGGCTTCATAAAAGACATTTTTTATGTTAGCAAGCTGGTTAATTCTTTTTTGGTGCTGTTTGCTTAACAAGCGCTTGAACATGGAAATTAAAGGTTGATTTTCTATCAACAATGAGGCCCAATACTTTATGTTCAGCCACATATTCTAATGACATATTACCGATGTGAAGCTGAAGTTTTCTCTGTGAATTTAGTGTGTGTAATTTATTTCTGGTTGTCATTAACATAGACTTTGTTTTACCGATGTTAATTTGCATATTGTTTGCATAGCTCCACTTAACTACATTATTTAATGTTTGTTGCAAACACGACGCCAGCACATTAGCTTCTGGCATTCGTATAGATTGCACTTCATCCACAAATAGATTGCAAGACGAAAGGCATCGAAGAAGATCATTTATATAAATCAAAATTAATTGAAGGCCAAGTATAAGCCTTGAGGTACTCCAATATTAAAGGTAGTGATTTGAGATAGAGATGTATTGTGTGATACTACTTGTTGTCTGTATAACATACAAGGATTGGGACGCAGAGGTGTTTTCAAGGCACCAGGGCTGGGTTTCTATACTGGCCAAGACCTATTGACGCATCCTCGCCGAGCATCCTGGTCAACAGGTCCCTTCGGGGTCCTGGCTGAAGTCAGTAGGATCGTTGATTCCTCCGAAGTCGGAGAGTGTCTGCCTGCACGGCGGGGAACCACCAGTCTGCACACCAATAAGTCAGATATGGAACAACGGATACTCACGCAAACCTCAGGCCTTGTATGACATCACACTGATGTTGGACAACAGGATGTCTTCATCCGACACGCAGGACTTCACGCTGGAGTTCACAGCCAGCGAAAACAAACAAGCAAACAAGCACTGACATTATTTCTAGTTTTTTTTTATCGGAATATTATACCAAATGCTTTTCTAGAGTCTATAAACACTTTTCCACACAGATTATTGTTGTTTATTTTCAAATGTTAGTCTTCTATTAAGTTTGTTAGGGCGGTATGGTAACATTGTTTTGGTTGAAATCTCAACTGACTGTCAACTATACGCTTAATGTGAACGAAATACTGGGAGTTACTTTGTGAATGTACTTTATAGTGGTTATGATAGTGATGATAACATAGAGATGGGTCTGTAGTTGCTCAGGAAACCATCATCTAATCAACCAGATTAGGAGAAGTTAAAAATTAGTTGCATTCCTTTACAGGATATCACAGTCAACCCCAGCATATTTTGGCTGTTTGTTATCTCTTGGCAAGTTTTATGTTCAGTAATTTGCCATTGCTTTCTGAACGACCGGCACCCATATCATTTATTTTAAAAAACCAACGCAGGATGGTATGCAAAAAGAGAAGAAGCCATAAAATACACAGATCAGCAAACCAACTGTACTCACTACATAAACAGAAACCCTAATGCAAGGACATATAAGATGCCTTGAATACAGTACAACTTTGATGTATCACAATGCCACATACACTTTGTTAGTTAGTTAGTTAGTTAGTCGACAGATCATCCTCGTTGCACATCGGACCATTCAGTCCATAAGTGCTCGGATCCCCTCCTCAGCAAATCCCGCAGCGTGTAGCGGCTAACGACGCCAGTTCTGTATTGGGTCTGTACACTTTGTTAACATTAGCAAAAATATCACCAATCATACATGCAATGATAAAGATTTACAAAATCACCCAATCTTCTATATTTTATTTTTAACAACTCAGAACAATGATCCATAGATTTTGAGACTGAACAGACAATCAATCACTTAGAAGGTAAAGGTAGTCCCATAGTAGATACTCCTATTAGGGTTTGAAGTGCTAGGCCTTCACGTATTCTAGGCAATGATACATATCTGCTACTGATGGAGTTCTCCCATACTTTTCAACAGTTTGTTTGATTCTGGACACATACTTTCATAAAACAGCAGATATCTTTGCAGTTGCAAACCACTCGTCTCTGGACAGTCTTTCATAAAACAACCAACATTTTTATTTTTGACAACCACCCATCTCTGAACAGTCTTTCAAAATCTTTGTTTTTGACAGCCAACCATCTCTGGACACAGACTTTCATAAAAGAATTCCCATCTTAGTTTTTGACAGCCACCCATCTCTGGATAAAGCCTGTCATAAAAATCACCATATTTACTTTTTAACAACCACCCATCTCTAGACAAAGTCTTTTATAAAACAGACAGCAACTTTGCTTTTGACAGCCACTCATCTCTGGGCAAGTAACAGCCACCCATTATACGCTTGCCTTCAAACGCAGCACGGCCATGCATGACCCGCCAGTTATCAATAAGGAGTACAGTTCCTGGCTTCAAATTTACCCACAATTCATTACTTGGGTCTACAATGATCTGCGACAGTTTATCATAAGCTTCATAAAATGCTTGCATATGATCTGGCTTGACTGTGTTCAATGGAGCTCGATCATAAGGATTATATCTGAAAAAGACAAGTTTCACTGTTATCAAACATATGTCAACAGATGGGTGTGACAGCTGTCCACCTATGACAACAAACAAAATCACAAGTTATTTATAAAATGACAAGGAAATTTGAAAAACAAGAGCCACATACAAAATCAAATGTTTCCACAAAAATCTGTATTCAAGACTTTTAATAAAATCCACTGCTGACAATGTACATTCCTGGTGTCATCTTTTCTGATTTGATCTTTTCTTGTATTCAGTTTCAACAGAGGTATTTCATCTCTGTTGCTACAATTCTTGCTGTCTTGTCCTTCCTCAGCTTCTCTTCCGAGAGTTGTACCTCACACCTATTTATGCATACAAAGGCCAGTGTATCCGATTTCGGCACACCTTTATGTCAGGTTTGCATCTTCTAGACAAGAGCCCATCCAAAGAAACATGAGCTATCTACTTGTGACTAAGTTTTCTTTTCCTAACATTTGAAGAGACAGAACAAGAATCATCATGGTGAAGGTAGGCCTTTTTGCAAGATGAAAAACATACTGACCAATAAAAAGATGTCACTTGCAATGACAAAAAGAATGTTGAGGTGCTACATAGAACCTGTACTTTTGTATGGATGTGAAGCGTGAACAACAAGCAGACAAGCTGAAAAACATCTGATGAATGTGGAAATGTGGTTTCTGAGAAGAATGCAAAGAATACCTTGGAATGACAGAAAAACCAATGACCAAGCCCTACAACAAACAAATGAAAATCGTAAACTGATTAGAGAAGTTAGATGTAGAAAGTCCAACTGTTTTGGTCACGTTATGAGAAGAAACAAATTGGAGAACTTGGTGACAACTGGCAAGATCGAGGGGAAGAGAACAAGGGGAAGGCAGAGAAGTAAATATCCATATAGCTTGGCTACGTGGCATGGTCGAGACAAGAATACTGACCACGACTCTGGTGATCAAGTGGGATGGCGAAACATGACCGCCCACAATTGTACCAGGGCTGAGGCCTTATGGCCTACTGTTTATATTTCATTGGGAAGTTAAATGTGCACAACCTGCACCCATGACCTCCTGATCTCAGTACCCAAGATACCCAGAGGACATGATTCTTCTTCTTCTTTCATTTGCTTGAAACTGATTGTCTATGTCTGCAATGTCGTGTCCAGTATAAACTTTACTGTCTTTTTTAGTTTACTCAGTGGTCCATAAAGTTTATCTTCCACTGTTGTTTATCTAGCCCAGCAGGTTTGCCTAGGTGTGTCATAGTCAAAACAGTCTTGGAGTATGAGATCGGCTGTCTGCAGCGCCAATCTACATGCACACGGTTGAATTGCCAATCTTAACATCTGTAAACACAATTGTGCAATCATCAGTGTCCTGTTCTGAGGTGCAAAATAATGAATTGTTCTGGTCTGTCTATAAAATGGTAATCATTTTGTGCTGGTTTTTGGTGGCTTTCTGGTTGATTTGACAATTCTTTTCATTTGGTGGTCTGTTGGACATGTGATATCACCAGATACAAGTTCTTGGGGGAACAATCCCCAGCCCAATGCTGAAAGCAAACCTGGTACCTTTGGAGCCTGAGACAGAGAATATAACCTCTCAGCCACTGCTAGTTTAGTGTAGTTTAGTAGACGGATAAACATCACGGCACATGGGTGTAACCCATACCCATAAGTGCTCCATTCTACTCCTAACTCAAGCCTGAGTCCAGAGAATCTCAGCTCAGTGCACAAACTCTGTAGCACTGGCAAGGATCCTGAAATACTTTGGATAGATTTTTAAGTCAAAAGTGTGCCCAAGCAGTGCCGTAGGCTACTCTTTTTCGATTTCCAACTACCAAGGGAATTTTTATGTGCACAACAATACACACGGGCGTCCGACCTCACTACCCAGAGACCAGGGGAAATTTTTGTTACTAGAAGTCCACGTGAATAAGTCTCAGCCCTAACTAGGGCTTGAACCTGTGACCTCCAGCACTCAAGGCGGACACCATACCTCGAGACCACTCAGCCACTGCTATCTTTGTGTCAGTGTCTAGTGCTAGCGCTGGCAGCCTTATGATGATAGGAAGATCATGTTAATGTATGCTTGTTCTGCGGTATTGGTGATGACTGGCCAATGACCTAGTTTATTTTGTTGCATCAGTTTTGTAGCTCTGCGTTGATTATTTTGTCAGATGAAATCAAACTCCTCAAGTTGGTGAGCGCTGGTTTACCTCGACTAGCAAATACAGCTATTTATTCATCATCATCACGAGTACATAGAGCTACTTCATACAATCAACAATGAACTGGCTTACGTAGAGCTTGGCATGCTTGTTGTGGATCTACACCCTACTAGGAGTCTATAGGCAGAAGAAGTAGACAGAGCCAATGCCATCAGTAAATGATGGCAACCAACATTAACAATAAATGAACACGTAAAGCCAATATAAGCTTTAAATGAAAAAAATACGAGTCAATATAAAAAAAGAACCAAAGATTTAGTTACTATCATCAACAAAATGATGGCATCTTGTGAGTGCATGCATACTACAATTACAACAATCACATTGTAAAATACCTGGCAATGAAGCAACTGACAAATTGGCAAAAGATGGAGGAAGAATAACTCTTCCTGATATAGAGATAACCTGTGCTGAGGAAAAGAGGTCTATAAGAAGCATCTATAGAACCAATTGGAAATCAGAGCATTCAGATTACAAACAAGATGATGCATATTACCATCTCAACCGAAGAGAACAAGTAGCAACCCTCAGATTCCACACAGGACATTAAAGAGTTGAAATACCACATGTTCAATACACTACATCTTAGAAGATACTGATGAATACAACTGAAGAATTGATGAAATGACAGCTAAACACTTACAGCAAGAGTGTCCAGCATATGCAGAACAGAGAACATTATTTTGGCCTGTACCCGCTGCATCTGAGGACAAACTCTATGAAGATGTCAACAAGCTCAAGCTGATTGAAACTTTCTATAAATATATTTGGCTTGACCGCATCTCATCATGTTCCTATTGTACCTTGCGGTGTCGAGGTGAAGTATAAACATCGTGAGAGTGCCCGATTATGGGCTTCATATATTGATATTCCCATGGACTCTGCTATTCCCTCCGTCCAACGTTTACGAGGTCGGCCTCTTCCTCTGTTTCCATCTGGTCTGTACATCATTGCTTGTTGTGGTATGCTGTTGAATGGTAACCTACTTGCATGGCCAAACCATTTGACTTGCTACTTTCTAATAAAATCTAGTGCTGCTATAACCCCTACTTTACTTCTGATTTCTTCATTTCTGATCTTATCTCTTCTTGATACGTTGAGTATTCTTCTTTGGAATCTCATTTCTGTTGTGATTTTTCATTTCTCTTTTTCTGTCATTGTCCAGGTTTGGCATTGGTAGCATATGGCTTGATGTCTGAAGAAATTAGGACTAATGTGGGGGTTATAGCAGCACTAGATTTCATCAAAAAACTAAGTTACATGGATTGGCCATATAACTAGATTACCAACTAATAGTATACCACAACAAGCAATAATGTACAGACCAAATGGAAACAGAAGAAGAGACTGGCCAAGTAAACAATAGACAAAGGAAATAAAGGCATTCATGGGAATCTCAACACCGCAAGGTACAAGAGGAACAAGATGAGATGAGATGAGATGAGATGAGACGTCTGAAGACATACAAAGAAGAAGAAATATTTACAAAAACTCTACAAGAGGACAGGGCACTACCTGTTACCAACCTGATCTGCAAAAGTTCCCCCGAGGACGGGAGTGTGGAAATGACTGTCCCAACAGTGTAGAGGTGATACCCAGGGCTAACTTCACTCGGACTCTCTACGTATTCATGTGGTATCAGTGTTTCATTCAGCAAGTGAAAGGCAGCTGGTTCTCCTGTCTTCAGAAGTTCAATGGCATTGAACCCATCAACCAGCAAAGTTTCACCTCCAGTTCTGTTGTGTTCAAGACAGTGAAAAACTTGAATTCTGTTTTACATAGAAGCAAAAATAAAAGACCTTGCTTTAACAAATAAGTTACAAAATTTCACTTATTAAAAGAAGATAGTCAGGTGAGGTTTTGATTAAGCTGGATACACACACAAAGAAAACAAACTGCAGCATGAAGAAACTCTTTCAGTGGTTTGGCAGATAGCCTGTAGAAAACAAAAATAACATACATAATTCATTCACATAATGTGCACAAGCCATCAATCATTGCAACACACAAACCATCAATTATTAACATACATAATTCCCAAATCATTAACACACATAACTCATCCTTTATTACATCAAATGTGTAATCAATTATTAATGTACATAATTAACGAATCAATTGTAATCTTTTGCCAAGTGGACTCCCCTGCCTTTCTGTGGTTTTCGGGTTTTTCAACATGGCAGAACATGTGTTCTCCGAGCGGTTGGCAGTCAACCTAACAAGACGGCTTTGGCGCCGGGCAGGTTGCAAGCGACAAGGTAAGCGTGGTGGTTTAAGACGTTTTAGACTCAAGTGTGACCGTCAGGGCCTCAGGAATATCCGTATTCTGTATTGGAACTGCGCCAGCATAAAACAATGGGGTCCTATTTTAGAAAATCTGGTTTACAGGAATGACATTGTAGCGCTCCAGGAGACAAGACTGGGTGATCAGCTACTCCGAATTGCCGGCTTCAAATGTTTCTACAACAGACGATATCTGGGAATGGCGATTCTCATTCGCGACAGCATGGTGGCGTCAAAGCTAGACATGTCCAGTTGGGACAGTGACGGTATACAAATACAGGTGGAAAGAGTTCAATCCAGTCTACCATTCGTACTGGTTAATGTTTATGCCCGCAACGCGAGTATGGATTCCCAGAAGTGGCAGTGCTTAAGTGACATATTAGGTCAAGAGAGAAATGTTATTTTCTGTGGTGATTTCAATGCTAAAGGCAGATCATGGGGAAACATTTCCTCCAACACACAAGGGGAGGAGCTCGAGACTGCACTTGAAACCATTGACCTGGTTTGTATCAACAGTGGCTGTCGCCAGGACAGCAAGCCGTCCAGGGGATGAGGACAGTGCTATTGATCTGGCGCTGGTTTCTCCTTCGCTCACTACAGTGTGTAGATGGAGTGTCCTAGGATACCACGACAGCGACCACCACCCTTGCAGCATATTGGTGGAGAAAGGCAGAACCAGGCAGCACAAGTTAACGGTCAAGACTTTCCAGTATGACAGTACAGGGCAAGATGTGGTGAGTAAAATAAGACATGACAAGCGCAGAAAGCTTCAGGGCAGGAAAAAAAGCTGGGAGCAGCCACCGTGGTGGAATCTTGAGGTGGAGAAGGCGTGGTTGGATAAACGTGGTGCTGTAAGGAGATGGCAAAATGCCAAGAAGAACAGAGCTGGCCATCCCAGTCCCATGCATGCACTTAGAAAGAGAGATGCATACAAAAGTAAGCTATTGAAAAAAAACTGGTCAAGGTGGTTAAAAGTGAAAAATGGGCAGAGGTGTGTCAAAGAGTAAGCACAGACAAGTCACTGAAATTGATTCTGGCGACTACATAAAAGCATGAGTGGTGTAGTCAAGAATAAGAGCATTTCTGACTTCCAAGGTGCTGACCTCATCTGGCAGAGGACTGACGAGGACAAGGGCAAAGCCCTCTTTGAACTGCTATCTAGAGCAGAGCAACCAGACAGACATGAGAGGCCGAAATCTTGCCAAGGAGGTCACGTCAGACAGGTGCAAGGCCCAGAACACTTCGGATGAAGACACAGTGACAGTGAAAGAAATTAAGGCTGTGCTTCGACTATCAAAAAACAGCGCTCTAGGGCCAGATGGCATAAGATACAATGACATCAATAGGTGTACCGAAAATGAGCTAGAGGAACTAGCAGACATGTACAACAACAGTATAGGGAGTGCTAGCATCAAGGAGGAGTGGTTACACAGCTATCTGATTCCCTTGCCGAAGCCTGGCAAAGACCACACAAAAATTCAGGGATATTGAGTTATAACCATGCAGAATACAATAGGCAAGCTGCTTGAGAAGTTAATTGCTAGGAAAATATCAAGCCAGCTAGAGAAGCAAGGTGTTTTCCCACCTACCCTGAGTGGGTACCGTCCAAAAAGAGAAACCTGGACCAATGCAGCAGTTTTTGCTCATGATGTCTATGAAGGTTTCCACTCAGGCATTGAAACCTTTGCTGCAGCGATAGATCTTGAGGACGCGTACAACAGAGTACCATTGGATTGTTTAATGCTTCAGCTTCTTGAACTCAAAATAAGTCCATTCCTCCTTAGTTGGATCACTGCAGCCCTCTTCCAAAGGAAAGTAGTTTTTAGATGTGGCAGTTGGACGTCGGAACCAACAACAATATATCCTGGCCTACCACAGGGATCACCATTATCTCCGGTACTGTTCAACACCTACACTGTGAGAATCACCAGTGAGCAGATCACTGGACCTGGCAGGACATTGTCATATGCCGATGATGTTTTAGTGTATCGCCAGGGTAAGGATAGAGATCAGGTTGCTGTGGAACTACAAACCGAACTCAATCGCATAAGTACTTGGTGTGTTGAGGCTGGGGCAATGGTCAACCCAACAAAGGCAACAGTGACTTGGTTCTCGTTGAATAATCATATTGTCAACACTCCAACACCAACTGTAAATCTGTGTTCAGAGACGGTGGAAAGAACGCAGGCAATGAATTACCTGGGGATACGGTTTGATCGAAGCATTGCTTATAATGAGCACATAGACCAGGTGATAACAAAGGCCAAGCGGGGGTTGGCTGCGATGCGGGTGATGGCGGCAGCAAACTGTGAGCAGCGCCATCTATGTCTTCTATACGAAGGGCTGGTCATGTCTGTTTTTGAGTATGCGATGGCAATCCTGACTCTCAGCCGTAAGCAGATAGAAAGGATGGAAAGGATACAGAATGAAGCTATGCGCATTATTCTTGGATGTACAAGAGATACAGCATGCAGGGCGATGCGCTACCTTCTTGATTTTCCAACCATTGAAGACAGAATACAAGTCTGCAGAGCTCGCGCCTACCTCAGAGTTAACGCAAACACACAACATCCACTGCATAGTGAAATTATGAAGGTGAAGGGCAGCAGGTTAAAAAGAGGACGGTCGTGGATGGGTCAAGCCGAAGACATTCTTCAACAGGTGTGTTCACTTGAGGACTTAGAACCTGGCGAGGAGTGGGTACAAGTGCCAACAGATTTCTGCACATCCTTTTCAGTTTGCATCCAACTAGACAGAAAATGCAGACAAGAAAACCCGGCAGCTGTGGAGGCGGAAGTACAAGCGTTGATTTTCGAGAATTCGCTAGACGGTGATGCTGTCATTTACACAGATGGGTCGGTCGTCCGACATGTGAGAAGCTCATGGGCCTTTACGGCTCAGGCCGGAGGGAGAATTGTGAAGGAGGACTCTGGTGCTTTTGCTGAGACCACAAGTAGCCTGACTATGGAAGTCATGGCAGTAAGTAAAGCAATAACATGGCTCGAGACACAGACATTCACTAGGGCATGTTTCCTTAGCGACTCAATGAACATGCTCAAGAGGATAGAGATGGTTGCTGTCTCTGGAGCGGTCTCGGCTGGCAAAGATTAGTTTCATCTTCGTGCCAGGGCATGCGGGAGTACAAGGGAATGAGCGGGCTGACAAGCTCGCAGGTAACGCTACTGTGGAGGGCGGACGCGCCATGGACCAGGCTGACATTCTGAATGCTCTACGAGAAGTAAGACTTTTGCGAGAACCAAGTGATGACTGTGAATCTACAACCATGGCCAGACTGCGAGAACAGCAAATTAAAAGAGGGGTGGCCAAACAAGAACACTACGCAGGAAGCCAAAGAAGACTGATAAACCAACACAGAACTGGTGTCGTTAGCCGCTACACGCTGCGGGATTTGCTGAGGAGGGGATCCGAGCACTTATGGACTGAATGGTTCGATGTGCAATTAGGATGATCTGTCGACTAACTAACTAACTCCTCTGCCTGTCTATTAGCTCTTGGTTCAAAACCCCCTTAAAAGTTCAGCTTCATCAATCATAAAACACTTGATTCATCAAGCTAATGTAGCAAACAACATTCATCAATCATGAAATATACAACTGCAAATTACCAATAACATTTAAGCAAAACTAATTGGGAATCCCAATAAACATCAAGAAGAACACTGATAACAAACTTCACATCATTCACCAAAACATGATTCTTCTTCTCCCTCGCTTCTCTCTCAATGGAGTGCCTCACACACAGTTAAGCACGTCAGAGACCAGTATGACTGATTTTGCCATGCATTTGTGTAAGGTTTCCTTCTACTAGACAGATTCCATCCACGGTAAAGGGCTGAACCTACCCACGGGTATATTGTCTTTCCCAACAATTCTGCCAGATGCCTTGCAGTCTGTTACTTGTGATTTCTAAATGCCGTGGGAATTTTAATGTTTGCAACTTGCACATGGGATCTCCTATTTTTTCGTTCTGTTCTAGAGATTAAATATTAGAATTGTCAAATGCTACGTATATTCAACACTACTGTATGGCGTGGACACCTGGACATTGAACAAGCAACTAGAAAGTCTTGGAAATGTGGATATACAGAAGAATATGCCATATTTCGTGGTAACAAAAACAATCAAATACAGAGGTTCTAGAAAAACTGGGAATGAAAAGAGAGTTGATGAAAGAAATAAAAAAGAGGCAAGTGAAATATTTCCGCCATGTTAAAAGACATAACACTCTTATAAAAACCATACTGGAGAGCAAGGTTGAGGGCAAGCGAGCAAGAGGTAGACAACGATACAAGTGGGAAGATAACATCAAGAGATGGTCGAACATCAATCTGACAGTGTATGATCAAGGTGAGAGACAGACAGTGTTGGAGATCCATTGCAACCATCCTTCATTGTAGAGACAGCACCTGATTGATCAATTGATTCAACAAGATTTGGTATCTAATCTTGCCACCCAAGAGATCAGGGCAACATGGGATATCACCAGATGCTTCTGGCAAAAGTGCCCACTACACTGCTAAGCTAAGACTTGAACCCTGTAGCTTTAGCCTGAAGGGGACACTGCAAACTCTCAGCCACAAATCTCTCATTAAAGCATGATTCAACATAAACATAAACCATCAGCCCGCCTCTTATATACATGCCACTACCTGGAACTATCTGACGTACCCAGCAGGTGAGGTTAGGTATGCAGTGTCTGTATGGGCACCCAGCTGCTGTGTTGAGTATGCAGTGTCACTATGGGAACCATCGGCTGTGAACACCCACATCTTACCAAATAAGGTTGTGTACACAGAGGCAACTCTTTCTGCAACTTCCTGTGTGCCTTCCACAGAAACCGGTGCCTGTAAAATTAGAAATGATGATACAGTATAGATTACAGATAATGAACAAATGAACAGGATCTGCAGCATGTAGTGGATGTAGTTACTGTACACAGTGAGCAACTAGGGTTAGAATTAATTTGTTACAAAACAGACATTATGGTCGCCTCCAAGTAGAAATACCACAATGTAACATCAAGTAAATGGGAACATTCCTAACCATATCAATCTTGGAACAGTCATAACATCTTATGGAAGATGTCTTGTAGATTGTAACAAGAATCACCATGGAAAAGGTAGCATTGTGTGAAGTGGAAAACACAATCAACAATAAAAACCTGTCAATTACAGTGAGATAATACTGTTGTGTGCAGGTGAAACAAGAAACAAGGACAGTAAGCGGACATTCTGAGAAACATCTAATGGCAGTAGAAATATGTGAAGGAAAAAACAGATGGACAGACAGACAGAGGAAAGGAGAGAGACAGACATGGAGAGTACAAAAATGTACACATAAACACACATGCACACAAAAATCATTGCTGGATTTTTCTATTCTAAAATATTCAGAAAAACTTCAAAGACCTCATGATCCTGTGTACTTGGTAGACCCACATATATTATTTGATTTGCCAAATCTAGTCCTGTGGATTGCCTCATGGGATAGCAAATCCCACACATTCACTACAATAATTGGAAGTTATCTTTTCTTTAACAGAATCACAGTATACTCCAAACCTTGTTTTGGCTACCAGTATAAGTTATTCCTGAATGACATCGTAATTTTGTAAGCGGGAAATCTGACTGTAAACATTGTTCCTATTCCCTTCCAAGAACACAATCGCATTAAACCAAGTGTTACCTTTGATCATAAATGATATAATCATCCTCATGTGCCCTATCAAATGGCATAGGCATTCATGTCTCTACACAGATTCTGGTCTTCTGGATCAATTCTAATGATGCTATTCTACCATCATAACTGTCAGGTCTTAGACAGATATCACTGAGTTACCATATGACAGCACTACCTGCTTTCTGTTAGCGCCGAATGTTGGGCGGAGAAGTGCAATTGGGAGGGTACAAGCCTTACCATAATAAGAGGAAATGCAACCTAAAGACTAATTATCATGGCAGGGCAGACCAGGCCCTAAGCCTTGGTTGGCAACTGGTCTAGGATCGAAGCTCCGACAGGCGGACAGTTAGAGCATTGCTTTGCTAATCCAGCAGCTTCTGCAGCTTGTTTTGTTCCAGACATATTGGTGTTACCTTTCCTCTGGAGTAAACTAGACAGGCCGAGAGAGGGATCATGATGCATGGGCAAGACATAATCTCTAAACTCAGCCCAGGCTTTGTGTTATGGAAAGGTATAACTCAACTTTACAAACTATCGTCTGTCAAGACGGCAAGGTGCCAATCAGCCATTATTATTGACAAAGTAAAAGCAAAGGAACCCTCTCGGTGTGTGATGTGGTCAATCTCATATCTGTCGCCTTTACTTCTTAAAACATTTCCTGGTATAAAAACCCTTTTATACAGGGTCTAGTCATTAGTCGCAGTTCCAACTTCACAGCAATGGGTCGTCCCCATTATGCTCCATCCTGTGCCAGTGAATATCACACAAAATGCTCCTCACTGCTCCACGTAAAAAGTGGAATAAACAGAAGTCTCAACAAACCACCAGCCCGCGCAGGTACACTGTGCATAATGCCGCCGCCAGAATGCCAACTCCAAAGTCCTCCACGAAAAATATAGTTCATCGTCGATGGAAGCGGCAATAACTAGAAAACCAGCACCCACACATTACTGCATAAGGCAAACCAGCCTGTTCTGCGACAAAGCCGGCCGCCATTATTCCGAACATGCAGTTCACGCTTCAAACATTTTTAAGAATAACCGAATCATAGATCATGTCCCTGGTTTTTTTTTTTTGGTCTAACATCCTGATGGCCATTATTAAACTTAAGACACCACTAATTAACCTGCCTCTCACTGGGTCTACAAGATGGCAAGGTGCCAGTCAGTCAGTCATGCCACCATCTCACACCATCCAACATTGTTTCCCTCAGTATGTTTCTCCTTGTTTTACAACTGACCATTCTAGTGGTGTTGATGTACTCCAAAGCCTCTCCTCTCAGTATATACAAGTAAACAAGTAGAGGTCCATTTACAAGCCCCCATCATACACTGGGCTTATGGTGCTACACCCATATTTTTATAGACTCGGTGGGTGAGGTGGTCGGTATCACACCTTTGTTTCCCAAGACATCTCTTGGTACCCATTTTAGGCTGGTCAGTTGTAAAAATCTGCCCCTCTCATTAAATGATGAAGGAATGTTTGTCTCTTTCTTATATTTGGAAATAATGTTCTACTTTCAATAGCCACTATGAGGCAATCGTTGTTTGCTAAATGATATACACATACAAAGTGGGAAGATTGGATTACATGTTAGGCGTCACCTCTAGCTTGTAAAGACTGGGTACATTTCAGAGTGGATTTTTACATAAATGGAACCTGAGGACAATCCCCATTGAACTAATGGTAGTGAATCAAGATGTCAAACCTTCTCAGATAGGGTTTAAAAAAAATAAGAAGCCTGTGCATGTTTCACTCATTAATAATCCCTCATCATTATTATTATCATCTTCCACTTTTACTGTGAAGCGTCATGGGGAGGAATAGTTGGATCTCCAGCGCTTGATTGGTGGGATTGGATAATGTAATTCCATGTGATTATATAATGTCTTTGATGTTATCAATCCATTGTCTTCTCATGCGTCCTCTTGCTCTCATATTAGATCTTCTTTGATGTAGGGCCAGTGCTGGTAGTTAATGGTGTTGCATTCTAACGAGATGGCCGGACCATTTAATCTTCTGTCTTTCAATATATGTGACACAAGGTGTTGATCCCACTGTTTGATAACATCAATTTTAGTCGGTCTTGGATAGCTAAGCTGGCAACTCTCCACAAGCATCTCACCTCACAGGTGTTGATTTTGCCTAAGTGTCATTTGGATAATATCCATTTTCACACTGGTAGCATAGGGTTGGAGTGCATGTAATTTATTATCTGTCATTTTGCGGACATATGAATATTTGGATGTTTCTGAATGGGTGATAGTTGATATATAAGTGCATTTGCTGTTTGAAATCTGATTTTCATTTCTCTGTCTATTCTACCATCTTCTGTGATCATCCTTACAAGGTATTTGAATTCTTAAACTTGTTTCAGAGGTATACTATCTATCAGTACATTTAGTGGATCAGGAGATTTATTAACTTACATTACAACAGTTATAAAATAAACATAGTTGCATATGTCACTCAAAAATAAAGGACCATTTTACAAGCCTTGGTGATAGCCCAATATTTTTTTATAGACCAATTAAAACATGATAGGTGATATGATCAATATCACACGGCCAGCTATACCTTCCAGGACATTTCCTGATACCAATTTTAGGTCAGCCGGCTCCCTGGCCAAGGGGTTAACAGCTTTCTCCGTAATCCCGAATACTCTCGTGGTTGACGTGAGTGCACGAGAATTGGAAGCTGTTTGAGTCGCACCAGTGACTTATGAGAGTATGGAGCCAGTCGTTCAGAAAGTCGTGGCGTGCTGATGAGCGTAATCTAGCCTAGGAATCAACATACAGCTGAAAGATGCTGATGTTGACGCAATATCCTGAAACAGGATGGAAACAGGGGGGGGGGGGGGGTTAAGACCGGGTCTACCTGCCAACCAGGGTCAATTTTAAAAATCGCCTTAATGGGAATTCAGACACACGATCACCAGGCCAGCATGTGAGCCACCCAACCACTGCATACCCGCTCCAGAATAGATCATTAATCAGATTACATTTTACAACTTAGTAAACCAACTCAAAAACAATATTCAAAGCATGTACGGCTCTGGTTGACACACATCAGAATCCTTGCCAGTGCTGCAGAGCTTATGTTGAGAATCTTCTAGCACAACAGATGACAGGAGGCTGCAGCACTTCAGGGAGATATACGCATGGAATGGATCAGCATGCAAAGACAAATAACCAAAGAACAGCTGATAATAAACAGAGTATGACAGAAACACTCAAATAATTCTACCCACACAATGAACAAAAGTGAATCCATATTTGACTAGGTTCTCCAGTGACTGTTTAAGGCCTGATTCTTCGCCCATATGGCTGTCATACGATACTTCAGGCAGGCCGTTCGACTCAATTATAGACCTGTTCCACAGCAGCCTTTCGGTCCGATGACACAAGCGCCCAGGATAAAAGTTGTCCACAAGAAATTCAAATGTGAATTCAGAAATGTGTTTATCTTTCCCTACAAAAACAACAAAAAGAAAAACAGAATAATAGCCTGAACAAAATGTGACAGGTTTTATGTAGGGTCTTTGTTGTAACCTTTAGTTGTATGCTAATAAATAAATATGAAATTAAAACATGGATGAAAAGGTGACATAACTTAGTCATTACACACACCTTTTCTACCTTGCTATCTACATACTATAACACCCACACATTGTGCTACAATACTTGTGTACATACACTCACTTATACTACAAAAATCTCAGTAACGCTACACTAGAATCAATTATGTTACAAACATTTTAGTTACGCTACACTGCAATTAGTTATGCTACAATAATCTCAGTTATGCTGCACTACAATACATTTAGCTATACAACATTAAGCTCAGCATTACTACAATACACCCAGTTTTATTAAAATAATCTCAGTTATGCGACTATTAACTACCATACTCACAATTATGTTACAATACTCTCAATTATGCTACTACACTCACGGTTATGCTACAATACTTCCCACAAATTGTATTATAACACTCACAAGGTTACTCATTATCTACAAGTGATTCCAGAATATTTATAAATTACTAACAAGTAACACTACACTACTTATGTACTACAATACTCATATGACACAATACTTATATACTACAACATTGTCAAATAATAATTATATACTACAATGATGGTAATACTACAATATGCATATACTACAATAGTTATATAATCATCATCATCAAGTGTCTTGCCGGCTGGCGTAGGTGTTCATGTCTCTACACAGATCTCAGGCTTTGGTGTTCTGGATCAACTCTGTTGATGATATTCTGCCATGCCACCATGTCAGTCAATCATTTCTCTTGGTCTGCACCTGTCTCTCTACCCCCCATCTTTCCAGTCATCACAATGTTTTCCAATGCCTCTCTTCTCATAATTATATAATACAATACTTCTACTGAGGTAGAAAAAAAACTAAACATAATTCACAAGCCTGCTTCTTTTCTTGGGAACCAGCATGTTTTTTTCTTTTGTGTTATTTACAAATACGGCCTAAGAAAACGACTGAAAATTCAGGCACCATCAGGCACCTAGATTTTTCTATTCCTGACTTATACACTACAATACTTACAAGTAATTGTACACTGTATATGGCTCCAATGCTCGCAATACTAGTTTTAATAGGTATAAAATGGACCATTTTCCATATCTTGAGAATATACTTCAATACTCTTATATAACACTACAAAACCCATCAGTTTTACAATAATACTCACAGACAATCACAATGCCCAAGTTGTTCCCCAAGCAGTCGACACTGGCAGGCATCAAATCCTTCTTCAGCAAATCAAAATCAACATTCTTCTGGCAGGTTTTGTGATTGTAATACTTCTCTGATCTGCAGTGATCCCTCAACCAAATGAAGGGAATCTTCAATGTCAGTCCACCAGAAGTTATCTCCAGAAGTCTATCCTCATTATTTTGTGTAATCTGGTGACTGTAATTTCTTCTTTGGCTGTGACAACCTCTATAATCTGCTCTAAGATGATGCAGTATGTGTACTTTTGTCTGAAAATTGTTTACGGCATTAGATAATGCCACAGCTAGGGTGTTCAAATTATTCAGCTTGAAAGACTGAATGTTTGTCAAATGCCGCTGAATGTTCATACATGAGTTTGTGGAAGTTCCATTTACAAATAGGCCCGTGGGTTTAGAGTAAACTATAAAACGTCTGTTCTGTGAACCCACAGATGCACTTAGTTGATGAAGCTTAATACACGGATATCTTATACAAAGTCTCATGTCTGTGAAGGTGATTGTCATGTATGCTCTTGCTAATAGTGCGATTCTGAGGAAACAATGAAACAAAAAAGAACATCAAAACAATATATATATATATTACAATATATAAGTACAGTTGTAAAAATAACCTACAAAAACCAACAACAAAACGACTTTGTGAGTTCTTGGTAGGAAAAACGGCCGAAAAATCATCCGAAAGAAAAAGATTATAAAGGAAATGCCAATAGAGTTGGATAATATAAATGAGGAGAAAATTAATTCTGCTGCTATCTATCCAACATGACACCAACTGCACTTATGGTCCTATGCCTTTGAATGAAGTGTCTAATACTTCACATCTGCAGAGAGGATATAACCGGGTCATGGTTCGCACAGCACATACAGACTGACAGATTGGGCCTACGTGGGTCATGTTTAGTGGACGTGTTAGCGAAACTGATAGGGAACTATGATGACAAAATAATGTGCACATGAGGTTGATGCCGGGGCTCGTTATCTATTAAAGTGAGAGAAAGACTGGCCACCTGTTCCGTCATGCATGCAGGTCTACATAATGTGATGGTGCTGTCACATCACAGAGCCATAGCAAAAGACTGTTTCAGGACAAACTTTTTTAAAACTTTGGAGTAATGTTTCATCCGTAAGGTTTAGGTATTTCATTGTAAACAGACTCCAACCAAATGCCCAGAGGGAAAAAGCAGATCGTAAATCTGGACTGAAGGACATGTTCAAAACGTTGATACCAGTCTTCCAACTGAATAACTTGTCATGACATTACATTTTGCCCGCCTGGATTTTAATGTTAAGATTGTCCCACTCTGCATTCTATGTCAAATCCAGAAAAACAAATGAACTTACAAACGTATATGAAATATGATGATAGATAAAAAACATACCAGTGATTGTTTTGACCAAAGATTTTACCATTGAACAACACAAGAACACTTTGCTAGAAAACTGAAGTATCACAAATAAATAACTCTGCATGTTTCATCAAATGTTTCAATAATAAAGACTTTCCCCTCACATTGATATTTCTGTATCAGTTCGACTGCCATCACTCCTGTTTTATATAAAATCCATCAGCGTAGAATCTCATGGTAAGTTTTCCTTATTAAATACATATCACACGTAATCTTCTTCGCTCTTTTGAGGGAAGCACGTCACACTTAGTTACGCACCTCAGAGGTCACTGTGTCCAACTTAGGTAGGTATCTGTGTATGGTTTACTTGCTCTAGTACAGTGGTTCTCAACCAGTGGGGAATTCCCCCCAGGGGGCAATTTTAGGGTTTCCAGGGGGGAAATTAAAAAGATTACTTCAAGATCGCATTAATACAAGAACGGATTACTTGATATTGCTTTTCCCTCCATACTTTACTGTTCTGTACTTCTCACCCTTCTGAAATTTGTTTTATAACGTAAGTAGACCTGCAAATTACGTTTTATGTAACCGTCTAGATATGTTCTAGTATGTGTTATTAAATTTAGCTTCTATTTTTACGTATACTGTGTAGGGGGGAGGGGTGCACGGGCAGGGGGAGGGGAGAATTTATAGGGAGGAAATATGAAAGGGAGGGGGGATGACATTCTGAACATATGGTGAAGGGGTGCATGGGCCTAAAAAGGTTGAGAACCACTGCTCCAATAGATTCCATCCAAGGTAATAGGCTCTTGCTACCAATTAGTAGGTTTACCTTTTCCTAACCGTTTAGCCAGGACAGCAGCCTTATGGTCTACTCCTGGTGGTTTCCAACTCCTATAGCGCTTTTAGCGTCCACAACTTGCACATTGGACCTCCTGGTTTTTCTCCCTTATCTGAAAAGGCTAGGTATTTATCTCACGACCCAAAGAGTCCATCTTCATGGGGAATCTCCGTAGCAAAATGGTCAAGCCGTTTGCACCACGCTATGAAGGTTGTGGGTTTGATTCCAGGCTATGTGTTATGGTTCACGAGTGCATTTTTCTCAGAGACACCTGGAGGTCATCACTGGAGCTACGGAGTTCATGCTTTGTGCGGCACTTTCGGCAGGCCGCCCTGCAGAAAGAGGCCAAGTCGTATGGGATAAAACCTGGTGCAATGAAGTCGATCCTTTCAACTTTTAAGACTACCCAGGAGATCAGGGAAAGGTGTGATATCATTAGATACCAAAGGTTCTTAGAAATATACCCAGCCCTATGCGGGGATTGAACCCAGTATCTTATGAGATTGAGGCAAACACTGCAATCTCCTGGCCACATGCCCCACCCCATCACATGATAAGTCAAATTTATTGTGATAAAAATGTTGGGGCATACAGAACAAGTTAACATAAAAGTTCACTTGCAAGATTTACCTAATGTGGCAAAGTCGATGGCTGTGGAAGCGGTTTTGGATCATAGCCAATCCTTGCATGAATAATTTCCATACGGTTTTTAGCTGAGTACATTTCTGGTGTCAATGTTGGATCAACTTTCGATGTCTTAGTTGCTGCTTCCCGCTCCTTCTTCACAGCTTCATACTCTTCAAGATCTGACATCTTCAGTTCAATGCGTGTTGGTTTTCTCCTCAGCATGATGATAGTTAATCACTGTTTAAAGAGAAAAATTAAACATAAATTCTTCTGGTTCTTGACTAATTCTCTTGGATGTTCCTGTCTCCACTTCACGTTCAAAACAATGTATCCCCCTAGTGAATGTAAACACAGAAGCCACAAACAAAGCTTGCACAATTTATTGCCTGGTATATTTGGCTGAACATTGTCAGGTGCATAATTATATGACCCAGAAAAAACGGAACCAACAAATCTTTGAAAGTTTTGGGCATCATTGGGACGGCACAAAAGATTGAATTGAGATCAACAGTGGTTCCAGCAAGATAGGGCCGCCCCACACACATTAAATGACTCTCTATCCTGGCTGAGAGAGCGATTTCAGGGGAAACTGATCAGCATGAAGTGTGACTTGGAATGGGCACCACATTCACCTGACTTGAACCCCCCCCCCCCCCCCCCCCCCTTAGATTTTTATCTATGGGGATCTCAAGGATAATTTGTATCAGAACAAGCCTCAAATGATTGGTGAATCGAAGGCAGTAATCACAGCAAAGATAGAGGAAATCCCCACAGAAGAATGCAGTGGAGTAATTGACAATTCATCGCAATGTATGCAAGTGTGCATTCAATGCTGCGGAAGGCAATTGGAGCATAAAGCGACCGAGGTAACTGACACTTTTGGAAATTATTGTACACAGACTGAGAAGTTTATGTTCACCAAATTTCAAGAAATTTGCTTGATCTTTGTAGGATTAAATAAACTTTTTATGGATTCTGTTTTTGTTCTGTGTCACCCTGTATAAAGTGAAAACATGAATTATACTTTGGACAGGCAATAAATTGTGCAACCTTTTATCTGTGGCTTCTGTGTTTCAATCCACATACTGTATTGTTTATTTTCTAAACAATGTTTGATGCTATTTGTTAATGAAATCTTTGTCAATACAATCAGGAGAAAAATCACCAGTGCTCAGATAAGGAATATACATGCACCCCTGCTTCTTATTTTCAGTCTGATAAAGATAGATTTCTGTTTGGTCCAAGCCCACTTTTTTTTTTGGCAGTTAATCAGTTAATATAGCATTACTGTAATGTTGAGACTGGCAAGTGTGTTATTATTAGTTATAAGTTGATGCTCTTAATAGTATCTGCATGATGG